>OY720430.1:165396013-165996013 GCA_963082735.1 Pocota personata | reverse complement strand
GCACACCGAATCTGCTAACCCAATTGTAGACGATCTGCTCCGCCACGGTTCTGGCTTCCTGGTTAGGGATCGGAAACGCTTCCGGCCACTTACTGAAGTAGTCCATCACTACGAGTATATACCGATTACCATTGTCGGTTTCCGGAAAGGGCCCTGCGATGTCAATGGCGATTCGTTCGAAAGGTGCTCCCACGTTGTATTGGTGCATCTTACCTCGAGTTTTGATTCTCGGACCCTTGCTAGCTGCACACACGTCGCATTTTCTGCACCAGTCTTCGATATCTTCCTTCGCTTTTAACCAATAAAAACGTTCTCGTACCTTTTCTAACGTCTTATTCACTCCCAAGTGGCCTCCGGTCGCCCCGCCATGCATTTCCTGTAACACCTCCTTGACCCTCGTCCGTGGTACGACAAGCTGCATTACAAACGACTTTCCGTCGGAGGATTCCCATTTTCTTCTCAGAACACCTTCTTGGACATGGAGGGAGTCCCACTGCGCAAAATATGCCTTTAAGGTCGGGCTTCTGTGAGAGATGTCCTGATGATCCGGTTTCTCCATGTTCTCCTTCCAGGCCAGAATCGGCTCGATATCCGGGTCTTCCTTCTGAGCGTTCCGGATCTCATCTACGCTCCAGCCGGCGATAGGTTCGGCTCTCATTCTTTGGATGGAAACCAGCTCCCGTTCTTCCTGACGCGCACAATGTTTACAATCCGTTCTGCATGGTCTCCGGGACAGTGCATCCGCATTAGAGTGGAGTTTTCCTTTACGATGCTGTATTTCGTAGTCGTAGATTTGCAGCCTTTCGATCCATCTTGCGACCTGACCCTCAGGACTCTTGAACTGTAATAGCCATTTTAAGGCTGCATGGTCTGTGCGAAGAACGAACTTCCTCCCGTAGAGGTATTTGTGAAAATGCTTCGTAGCCAAGATCAAAGCTAGAAGTTCCCGCCTTGTCACGCAGTAGTTCCTTTCTGGCTTAGAGAGCACCTTGCTGAAGTACGCAACCACCTTCTCTTGGCCGTCATGCACCTGGGAGAGTACGGCTCCTACCCCGACATTACTAGCATCTGCATCTACAACGAACGTTTCCCCGGGAGTGGGGTAAGCCAGTATCGGGGCATCGCATAGCCGTTGTTTAAGTGCCTTGAAGCTCTTCTCGCACTCAATTGACCATTTGAATTGTTTCCCCTTTTCCGTCAACTGGTGCAGGTTCTTTGCGATCCCGGCAAAATCCTTCACGAACCGTCTGTAGTAGGTGGCTAGGCCCAGGAAGCTCCTTAGTTGGTGTTTGTCTTTGGGGACTGGCCAGTTTTTCACCGCTTCGACCTTCCCCTGATCGGTTCTCACTCCTTTCGCTGAAATTATGTGTCCCAGGTACTTGACTTCCGCTCTAAACAGGGCGCACTTCTTGGGGTTGAGCTTCAGGTGGGCACTTCGAAGCCTTTGAAACACATCCCTTAGATTGTCTCGGTGTTGCGCAAACGTTTTTCCTACGACGATGACATCATCCAAGTATACCAAACAGGTTTTCCATGTTAACCCTTGCAGGACACATTCCATCAATCGCTCGAAAGTCGCCGGAGCATTGCACAGCCCGAATGGCATTACCGTGAATTGCCATAGCCCATTTCCTGCGGTGAAGGCGGTTTTCTCCCGGTCTTCTGGATGGATCTGTACCTGCCAGTAGCCACTCTTCAAGTCGAGAGTGGAAAACCATCGGGCTCCTGATAGTGTGTCTAGCGTGTCGTCAATCCGTGGCAGAGGGTAGCTGTCTTTCTTGGTGACGTAATTGAGCTGCCGATAGTCCACGCAGAACCGCGTGCTGCCATCTTTCTTCTTAACCAGTACAACCGGTGATGCCCACGGACTTTTGGAACTTTCAATCACACCTTCTTTCTCCATTGCCGACACCATCTCTGCAACTTCTGTCTGCTTTGCCAATGGAAGGCGCCTAGCAGGCTGACGAATTGGTCTAGTATCACCAGTGTCTATTCGATGTTGTACCAGGTGTGTTCGGCCGTATTCACCGTCCTGTGAGGCAAATACATCAGCGTACTCATTGATAAGATTCTCTGCCATAGTTCGCTGCTCCTGATTCAGCTCACTGGACTGGAGAATCGTCTCTCTCGTTTCCGCTGTCCAAGGTGATGGGAGAGGTTTTGGAGCATCACGTTCAGATATTGTTGCGACGGCGGTAATCGGCGTGCATTTTCCAGTCACCTCCCCTCGCCTTAGTTTGACAGTGTGTGGTCTTGCGTTCAAAACTCTTACTGGAACCATGGTGTTCTTTGGTTCGACTAACGTCTTTCCCACGATGTAGTCTTGAGAATTCTTCTCTGGGTCTGGTTCTACTATGTAGAATCGGTGGCTCCCAAGATCACCTTCCAGCTTCGTCCAAATGATTGTCTCTGAAGACGGCGGCAAAACTTCGTCTTTGCTGATGACTGTCCTGAGAGTTACGGCACTCTCGTTTCCGTACACCATCGGAATCTCCACATTTCGATACCTCAGTACTTGCATCCCGATGTCCAGGATTACTTCATTTGCTTTCATGAAGTCTATTCCGATGATGCACTCGTCGCATATATCTGCCACCAGAAACGCATGGGAGAACGTAAGTCCCGCCAGAGTAATCGTAAGACGAACTTCTCCAAACACTTTCGCCATTTCCCCTGTTGCAGTCTTCAGGCAGTAGCTGTTGGTGTTGTGCAGCCAGGCGCTTCTGACAATATCTCTTCTTACAATGGAGGCAGTGGCGCCTGTGTCGATGGTGGCTACGCACTTCTTCTTGTTGATTAGTGCCTCCACTGTCAGGCTCTTGTTACCCCGTTTGGTTTGCGAAACTTGAATGGTGGTCCTGGGGGCCTCGATTCCAGTAACCAACTTCTGCCCCGCGAAGTTGGTCCTTACGCATTTCCCGACTGCTGGTTTTGGGAAGTCTGACTGACAGCCAGATGCTTCCTCTCTGCTTCTCCTACTTCCGCAATGTGGACAATTTCCTCGTCTAGGTGCACTTCTGCACTGCCGTTGTAGGTGTCCGGTTTGGTTGCAATTCCAGCAACGGATTTGACTTCCGCGAGCTTTGTCTTCATCCAAGACGGCTGTTCTCTGGCATGAGCATTCCACGACGGACATTTCCCTGACACGGTGTATTCCCTGGTATGCTTGGTCCGCAGCCTTCATTGACAGAGCGAATGCCAATGCCTCGGGGAGTGTTCGCTTTTCAGCCATCCTTACAGCCATTTGCAGTTGTCTGTCCTCTATGGCCTGAATAAAAGCTTCCACCGCCATTTCGTTGATAAGCTCCTCACCGGCTTTAGGGTATGAAAGATGGGCTAGTCGCTCTATATCCGCTTGCAACTGTTGGAGCGTTTCCCCCCTTTTCTGGACTCGACTACGCAGCTGAACCCTGTACACCTGCTGCATGTGTTCATCCCCAAACCGCATCTCGATAGCCTGAACCAGAGAGTCGTAGTTCTGCTGTTTATCTTCCGGGATGGTCTGCAAGAGCTCCGCAGCTGGACCCCTCAGTGCAAGTGTGAGTGCAATGGACTTCTCTTCATCGTCCCAGCTATTGGTCATTGCGGCCGCTTCGAATTGCCTTTTATAAATTGGCCATGATGTTTGACCATCGAAGATAGGAGGCTGCATCTCCTTTCTTCTCAGACCGTCAGTGGAATATTCCCGTGCTTTCTGTCTCTTCACGTTGCTGAGCTCCTTAGCAAGATTTTCGACTTGCTTTCCTACTATCTCGAATTTCGTATCCACTTTTTCAAATTGAGTCTCTATCTTCCCGAACTGAGTTTCATGTTTCTCAAAATTTTCATCGAATCTAATTTCGACTTTTTCGAGTTGCGTCTCGACCTTCTCGATTTTCTCTTCGATCACTTCGAATTTGGATTCCAAGTTCTTGTTTTGCTCATCAAGTTTACTTTCCAGAGCATCTAGAGAATTCTTTTGTTCGTCCATTGCTTTCTTTTGTTCGTCCAGCTTAAGTTCTAGAGAATTCCCTTGGTCGCCCATTGCTTTCTTTTGTTCGTCCATCGCTTTCTTTTGTTCATCCAGCTTAAGTTCTAGAGAATTCTTTTGTTCGTCCATTGCTTTCTTTTGTTCGTCCAGCTTAAGTTCTATAGAATTCCTTTGGTCTTCTATTGCTTTCTTTTGTTCGTCCATGACTAACTTAAGTTGCAGGAGCAGACTTGTTATACCCGGGTCGGCTGCTGTACTTGCTGGTTCCTCTTCCACGTCAAACTCTACGTCGTGCGGATTTTCACCTTCCTGCGTTACTGCTTCTTCCAGACGAATCAGCAGGGCATCTTTTCCCCCAGTTGTGTCGAGGTTCCGCTTACTGAGTTCTGCCTTTAGTTGAGTTATAGTTAGTTTTCCCAATTTGCGACCCATTTTGCGCAACTAATTAACTCAACACAGAAATCGTTTTTTTGTTTTTTTTTTGTTTGTGCAATTTCACACCACGGAAATAGTTATTCACAGAATAAGTTTTATCCCAGCTTCTGACACCAATGTAACATGCGAGCTACGGCTCGAGTAGATAAAACAATTATTCTGTGAAATTTATTTCTTTATTTTCTAGTCTATAGAACAATTCAAGTTCACACTATACTATTCTTCGCAAATTCTTTTCTTACAAGGTCTCTTTCCTCTCAAATCACTTTATCTCCTTTCTATTACTTAATTCACAAATCCAAACTAATTACTTTTTCTTGTTCACTCTCAACTTTCAATTTATCACCAAATTACAACTTCGCCCATTATCACTTTTCCAATCTCTTCGCCACGGTTCTAAACCAACTGTGTCTTTTTTTGACCGCCATCTGTCCTTATATAGCAGAAGTTTCTGATAGCCAGAAACTTCTAGCAAATTCTTCGACCACTGGAATAAGAGAAATAATTCTTGCAGTTATAATTCCCTTTTATCCCTGATATTATTCGTCTCTTTCGTTGACATGAGCTGTGGAGACTTCGTCCCAGACACGAACCTCGAATGAAAGGACAGTACGAACCAAAATTCTGCCAGAATGAAGTCACTTCGGAATTTGTTGCGTCATATTTTTAGGGGGCGTAGTTATTATTATGCTACAATATGTTATGTGTGTATTATTTATTTTATTATTATTATTTTCAATTGAATCGCGTATTCCTTTATTACACAACAGCTCAACATCGAAAAACAATCCAAATCATCTGGGCTAACTCAAAAATAATACCAAGTGCAACAAGAACAATAATGCACCGTTATTTGTTCATTTTTCTCTCCTTGCTTGTTTGTGTGTGTGAGAACGAGTCGAAACTATACCTACCTTATCCATTCTCTTTTCAAACAGAAATAAAATCTGCACATTTTCACTCAAATGATTCCATAGGAATTGAGGATTGAGTTTATTATTTTCAGATTTTTTCCTATTGACACACACACAGTCTAGGTGGGATTTCTTTTTTAGCTTTATTCGAATTAGTTTCTTGTGTCGTTTGTGAGTGGTATTTTGCGTGAACAGATGAAATTATGTAATTTGTACTATTAAAAAATTAATGGGTTCAGACAGCTTTTAGAAATGCATAGGTAGCTAATTGGACGAAATAAAATTTAAAGAATGGCAAATATATCGATGAATTCTATTTTTTTTTTTATTTAGGCGCTTGGCGCCCTGTGCATTTGGACATCCTGCACATATGATGGGTCCGGCCCTGACTATTGGTGCGTGTTCAAAAGTCTTAAAAAATCCATTTTGCTACATTCCTAACTCAGTAAACAAGAACTATAAAATTGCAATTTAGTTTCTAAGTTTGATTTCTTTGAGGGAGTGGACGAAGAATTTGCTTCCAAAACTGTATGTAGGAATCCAAATTTGTTATGCAATTTTTTTAGTGACCACTTTAAGATGTAAAAATTGATCAAGTGTGAGTCGGACCTCTCGCAGCCCGCATTTTAATTTTGCTATAATTGTACTTGAAAGGGTCAGGTCAGACAAACACTTTTTGTTCTATGTCTGTCCATATGTTCGTTTCACTCTGCTCGCTTGAGAACCACTAAAGGCAATTTGATGAAATATTTTTTGTAAATATGTATATATATCCTGATACGTACATATATAGATCATTGCCTATGGCATAGTTTTCGGGCTATTTTGTTATAGAAACTTATCCAACATATTTTTATATTTTTGCACTCCTTGAAAGTTCATCTTTAATTTATTATGTCGCATGAGGGGGTATAAAAATATATTTTTTCTTAGAGTACAATATGCTCCCAGAAGCATAAAGTACACAAACAAAATTTAAACTATTCCGTTATTATTTTTGGACCACTAATTACTATTTTTGTACAACATTTCTGTAGCTCAAGCGGTTCAAAAATTACAAGCGGGTGATAAGTACACGGACAGACATATACCATATTGAATCCATTAGTGTTCCGTTTATAGCATTCTGGTACGGAACACTAAAAATGCGTTACACCCATCCAAGCTTTTCAAAATCTTCCATAAGGAAAATTACGATTTGATCTAGAATTCTGACCCCATGGAACTTAAATATGAAGTTTTAAGAAAATCTGTCAATCTAATATTTATACACATTTAGGTTGTGATAGGCAGTGTAGATCATACACAGAAGAATTGAGAGGCCTACGTTTTCAAGTTCCTCTATACTATTATAATCAGATTGATCGCAATCGCGAAATCGAAAATTTTAACGAAACCAGTGAGTACATTTTTATGTTGTTTTATGGGAGCAAGGTGAAAAGTTCTCCGCCTGACAGAGAGATGGCGTTCCAATCAGCAACAATTTATGTTTCCTGCCTGGGTGCACTTCTCATTAAGGGCTGAACAGAAGGTGTGTCTGAGTCTGAGTCTTGCAGCGCTGTCAAACATCTGCCGCGGTTAAAGTAAACACAATGAAAGCGACTGTCAAATTTGCATCTTGTGTTTTTACTTCTTAATTTTATTATTGCTTAAAGGAGTTTGTATTTAATAGTGGATAATGGATATGATATATAAAGAAGAAATTGCTTTTATTATGTGCGTTCTACACATGTGCTATTTAGCAATAAAATAAATGAAAAAGAGGAAGCGCAGATGGTGGGTTCGTCCTCTTTATAAGGAAAGAAAAGAAAGATGATTTTTTGAGACAACTTTCAAACACCTCAACGAGCATGACGATGAACTTTTTTTTAAAGCAACAAGGAAAATGCAGCAGTACAAATTATTGCTAGGCCTGGTAAAAGAAAAATCGAAAAAAAAAACATCTATACGTAAGCCAATTGTAGCTTTGACAACTCCCGGTTGTAGCTGTCTCGCAAACTCTTCCATTTTTTTTTGCACTCATCAACTGTAAACAATGGAAACAAAGCAAATGTAAACAAATTTTACAAATACTTTTTTTTTTACTTACTTGATATTCCAAATTCGTCGGATATCTCCTTCCATTTTTGCATTTTTTTTTTTAAATTTTATAATTGGGATTCCACAAATTCCAAAGAATTTCGTGGGCGCGCACAACTTCTATAAATTTCTCGACCTCCATTTCCAAAACAACAGCAACTTTTGTGTACAAATTCATAAACGTCAAATTTTCATCGCTGCTTGAAGTTGAACAAAATCCAACTTCGCGATTCACGACACAGACTCAGACACATTGTGTTGCGGCTTACGGCTTTCAATACATTTAATATTTTGACAGCTTGCGACTCAGATTCAGACCCAGACGCAGATACACATTCTGTTCGGCTGTTTAGTTCGTATGACAAGTTTCAACTTGTTCTCTCAAGTAGTTTCTTTACACGAATTTTTGTAGTAGACGTCTTGCGTGTTTTTCGTTAAAATGGATAAACTTGAATATCGTGCGGTGATAAAATTCTTCGTTTTGGATGGGTTAACCCCTAAGGAAATTCATCCAAAGTTGACAAAAGTTTACGGGGACTCTGCTCCTTCCATGTCAACCGTTAAAAAGTGGGCAGCTGAATTTAAACATGGTCGCACATCCCTCGAAGATGACCCACGTGAAGGACGGCCAAAAACCGCAACCACACCCGAAACCATCGAAAAAGTGCATGATATCGTGTTGAACTATAAGCGAGTGAAGGTGAGTGAGATAGTTGAGGCTGTGTGTATATCGGAAGAGAGGGTGCAAAACATCTTGCACAAAAACTTAGGGATGCGTAAGCTCTGCGCAAGATGGGTGCCGCATTTGCTGAATGCCAATCAAAAGCAAATGCGCAAACGATTTTCACGGCAATCTTTGGACCGATTCAATAGGGATCCGACCGATTTTGTGCGGCGATTTGTCACCATGGATGAGACATGGGTCCACCACTACACGCCAGAAACGAAACAGCAGTGGAAGCCCGTGGTTTAGCGCCAAAGAAAGCAAAATCGATCGCATCTGCCGGAAAGGTCATGGCCAGTGTGTTTTGGGATGCGAAGGGTCATGGCCAGTGTGTTTTGGGATGCGAAAGGGATCCTGTTAATTGGTTGCCTTGAGAAAGGCAGAACAATTACAGGCGAATATTACTCCAACCTTCTTGACCAGCTGGATGGCAAAATTCGCGAGAAGAGGCCTGGCTTGAAGAAGGAAAAAATCATCTTTCATCAGGACAATGCACCTGTACACAAGTATGCGTTGGCGATGGGAAAACTGCGGGATTTGGGGTACGATTTGCTCGGCCATCCCCCATATTCACCTGATTTGGCACCCTCAGACTTCCATCTGTTCCCAAACTTGAAAAAATTTGTTTCTGGGAAGCGCTTCGCATCCAATGCAGAAGTTGAGAGGGCCGTAGATGAATATTTTCACAGCCTTCCAGACTCTCACTTCCGAGAAGGAATACTGATGTTGGAAAAACGCTGGTATTCAAGTATGTTGAAGTCAAGGGAGATTATGTAGAAAAATAAAATAATTTTTTAACTGAAAATCGCAGTCTCTCATTGTCAGGTCGAGAACTTTTCACCTTGCCCTCGTATGACTGTTATATTGTTCTCTATAAATGTGCAACAACTATTGCTTGTCTAGGAGATACCTAAACTATAGCTTTTTGAGTCAAATCTGGTTTTCATTTATAATTAATTTAGCCCCAACTATGTATTGGCTTCAGTCATTCTATTGAAGCATTATTCAAGAAAAAATTATAAAAAATTATAAATAAATAATAATAATAACAATAATGCCGTAATGGATTAATATGAAAAATTACACTTTAGGCATTTTACAAATGAGTGTATTCCATTATAATTATTTCACCTTCCATACCTTACAAACTATATAAACTCATTTCTACTAAGGCATATTATTTATGAACATTCTCTATTAGTAAGCTATTGTGAGTCGAACATGGCATTGATTCGGTTCAAAATAAAATTGGATATTTTCGAAAAGCATTTGTTGCTGTTTTTATATCACTTATGCACATTTCTTGGTTGGATTGATTTTGTTATTGATTGGAAGCATGGACGATTCAAGCGTTTATCCGAAAGCAAAATTGTTTTAAAATACATACTCACTTTGTTTGGTCTGGCATTTAATTATGCAATATATTGTGCGAATTATAGTGTTCCTGAGAAATTTTTCATTTCCTCTACATTGACACTGTATCCATTAGTTTTTTGTCGTAAATTTCTCCTAAGACCGAATACAAGTGCAATGTTTCTAAATAGCTTCAGTAAAACACTCAGAAAGAATAAGAGATTAACTCGAAATATTGCTACCCTTCCGTGGACAGCTTATGTTTCATTTTTGTGGAAAATACTAATGATACCTATTTTGATTGCTATTGTTATAAATATTGTCCAGAAGTTTAAACATCTTGGATTGTTCATAGCTGTAATGCTCATTTCATTGTTCTTTCAATCGGTATTACCAACCTATGCTCAGACTCAGTGCGTTTGTATTGGAGTGTCATATCTTTTAAATATGTTTGTCAATTTGAATGCATTTCTGGATAATGTAATAAGTAATTCTCAAGATAAAAAGTTCAGCAGAAAGTTTAAAAATGCCCTATCGACATACCAAATAACGTTGAATGTGTTAAGGATATTCAATGAACACACTGCAAATGACGTGTATAGAATGATTTTTTTGATTTCATCGACTCTAGTCGTTATGTTGGATGAACTACACTCGCTAAAGCCTTCAACACCGACATTAATTTCATGGTTATTTGTGGGATATCTGTGGGATCTGGTAATCATGATGATCTTGTATGAGAAGTTGCGACTGGAATTGATACGATGTCGAATTATCATTGCAAATGCCAGTTCAAAAGTAAATTGTAAATTGGAAAGAAAAGTGAGTATCAAATGTTTATAAATTATAAATCTGAGAAAGATACTGTACTTTGCAGGTCAATACATTTTTCATTGGAATAATACTTGGAGAAGTGGACCTAACCAATCACTCAAATCGAATAAAGATAGGAGTTTATAGCTTTTTGGCAGCTCTCATAGTAAGACTTTGTTACCAGTTGGAGCGACTGAAATGCATTTAAAAAAAACCAACTGCATTGTAAACTTTCTATGTACTCGTATTATCTGAGGTGACATCTTGAACGCTAATCAGTGTCACCGTAAGGACATAATTGTTTTTAAGTTAAATACATGGATATATTTTTATCATAATGAATAATTTTATTTAAACTGGGTACCATTTTTCCAAAATATCGAATATCGTCTTATATCTTTTATTTGTGTAATATTTTTAATGTGTTATGAAAAGTTATTGTCTGTTGATATAGTAACATAATGTAAAAGTATGCAACAATAATGTAGCATAATAACTACGCTCCCTAAAAGTATAATGCAACAAATTCCGAAGTGTCTTTTCATTCTGGCAGAATTTTGGTCCGAAGTGTCTTTTCATTCGAGGTTCGTGTCTGCAATTAGTCTCCACAGTTCGGATAATATCACGGATAAGAGAGTACAAGAGATTATTGGCTGCAGCTGTCATCCTGGAATTATTACATCAGAATTTTCTTGTTCCAGTGGTCGAAGAATTTGCTAGAAGTTTCTGGCTATTAGAAATGCGGCTATTTAAGGACAGATGGCGATCGAGACAGGGCAGTTGGTTTTGAACCGCACAAGGAGATTGGAAAAGTGATAGTGGGCGAAGTTGTAATTTTGTGTTAAATCGAAAGTTGAGGGTCAACAAGAAGAAGTAATTAGTTTGGATTTGTGAATTAAGAAATTGAAAGGAGATAAAGTGATCTGAGAAGAAAGAGACCTTGTAAGGAAGGAGTTTGCGAAGAATAGTATAGTGTGAACTTGAATTGTTCTATAAACTAGAAAATAAAGAAATAATTTCACAGAATATCGTTTTATCTACTCGAGCCGTAGCTCGCATATTACATTGGTGTCAGAAGTGGGATAAAATTTATTCTGTGAATAACTATTTTCGTGGTGTGAAATTGCACAATAAAAAAAAAAAAAAAAAACCATTTCTATGTTGAGTTAATTAGTTGCGCCAAATGGGTAGCAAATATAATTCAACTAAAGGCAGAACTCAGTAAGCGGAATCTCGACACAACTGGGGAAAAAGATGCCCTACTGATTCGTCTGGAAGACGCAGTAAAGCAGGAAGGTGAAAATCCGCATGACATAGAGTTTGACGTGGAAGAGGAACCAGCAAGTACAGTAGCCGACCCGGATATAACAAGTCTGCTCCTGCAACTTAAGTCAGGCAATTCGAAGCGGCCGCAATGACCAATAGCTGGGACGATGAAGAGAAGTCTATTGCACTCACGCTTGCACTGAGGGGTCCAGCTGCGGAGCTCTTGCAGACCATCCCGGAAGATAAACAGCAGAACTACGACTCTCTGGTTCAGGCTATCGAGATGCGGTTTGGGGATGAACACATGCAGCAGGTGTACAGGGTTCAGCTGCGTAGTCGAGTCCAAAAAAGGGGGGAAACGCTCCAACAGTTGCAAGCGGATATAGAGCGTCTAGCCCCATCTTTCATACCCTAAAGCCGGTGAGGAGCTTATCAACGAAATGGCGGTGGAAGCTTTTATTCAGGCCATAGAGGACAGACAACTGCAAATGGCTGTAAGGATGGCTGAAAAGCGAACACTCCCCGAGGCATTGGCATTCGCTTTGTCAATGAAGGCTGCGGACCAAGCATACCAGGGAATACACCGTGTCAGGGAAATGTCCGTCGTGGAATGCTCATGCCAGAGAACAGCCGTCATGGATGAAGACAAAGCTCGCGGAAGTCAAATCCGTTGCTGGAATTGCAACCAAACCGGACACCTACAACGGCAGTGCAGAAGTGCACCTAGACGAGGAAATTGTCCACATTGCGGAAGTAGGAGAAGCAGAGAGGAAGCATCTGGCTGTCAGTCAGACTTACCAAAACCAGCAGTCGGGAAATGCGTAAGGACCAACTTCGCGGGGCAGAAGTTGGTTACTGGAATCGAGGGCCCCAGGACCACCATTCAAGTTTCGCAAACCAAACGGGGTAACAAGAGCCTGACAGTGGAGGCACTAATCAACAAGAAGAAGTGCGTAGCCACCATCGACACAGGCGCCACTGCCTCCATTGTAAGAAGAGATATCGTCAGAAGCGCCTGGCTGCACAACACCAACAGCTACTGCCTGAAGACTGCAACGGGGGAAATGGCGAAAGTGTTTGGAGAAGTTCGTCTTACGATTACTCTGGCGGGACTGACGTTCTCCCATGCGTTTCTGGTGGCAGATATATGCGACGAGTGCATCATCGGAATAGACTTCATGAAAGCAAATGAAGTAATCTTGGACATCGGGATGCAAGTACTGAGGTATCGAAATGTGGAGATTCCGATGGTGTACGGAAATGAGAATGCCGTAACTCTCAGGACAGTCATCAGCAAAGACGAAGTTTTGCCGCCGTCTTCAGAGACAATCATTTGGACGAAGCTGGAAGGTGATCTTGGGAGCCACCGATTCTACATAGTAGAACCAGACTCGGAGAAGAAGTCTCAAGACTACATCGTGGGAAAGACGTTAGTCGAACCAAAGAACACCATGGTTCCAGTGAGGGTTTTGAACGCAAGACCACACACTGTCAAACTAAGGCGAGGGGATGTGACTGGAAAATGCACGCCGATTACCGCCGTCGCAACAATATCTGAACGTGATGCTCCAAAACCTCTCCCATCACCTTGGACAGCGGAAACGAGAGAGACGATTCTCCAGTCCAGTGAGCTGAATCAGGAGCAGCGAACTATGGCAGAGAATCTTATCAATGAGTACGCTGATGTATTTGCCTCACAGGACGGAGAATACGGCCGAACACACCTGGTACAACATCGAATAGACACTGGTGATACTAGACCAATTCGTCAGCCTGCTAGGCGCCTTCCATTGGCAAAGCAGACAGAAGTTGCAGAGATGGTGTCGGCAATGGAGAAAGAAGGTCTGATTGAAAGTTCCAAAAGTCCGTGGGCATCACCGGTTGTACTGGTTAAGAAGAAAGATGGCAGCACGCGGTTCTGCGTGGACTATCGGCAGCTCAATTACGTCACCAAGGACGACAGCTACCCTCTGCCACGGATTGACGACACGCTAGACACACTATCAGGAGCCCGATGGTTTTCCACTCTCGACTTGAAGAGTGGCTACTGACAGGTACAGATCCATCCAGAAGACCGGGAGAAAACCGCCTTCACCGCAGGAAATGGGCTATGGCAATTCACGGTAATGCCATTCGGGCTGTGCAATGCTCCGGCGACTTTCGAGCGATTGATGGAATGTGTCCTGCAAGGGTTAACATGGAAAACCTGTTTGGTATACTTGGATGATGTCATCGTCGTAGGAAAAATGTTTGCGCAACACCGAGACAATCTAAGGGATGTGTTTCAAAGGCTTCGAAGTGCCCACCTAAAGCTCAACCCCAAGAAGTGCGCCCTGTTTAGAGCGGAAGTCAAGTACCTGGGACACATAATTTCAGCGAAAGGAGTGAGAACCGATCCAGAGAAGGTCGAAGCGGTGAAAAATTGGCCAGTCCCCAAAGACAAACACCAACTAAGGAGCTTCCTGGGCCTAGCCACCTACTACAGACGGTTCGTGATTTTGCCGGGATCGCAAAGAGTTGACGGAAAAGGGAAACAATTCAAATGGTCAATTGAGTGCGAGAAGAGCTTCAAGGCACTTAAACAACGGCGATGCCCCGATACTAGGTTACCCCACTCCTGGGGAAACGTTCATTGTGGATACAGATGCTAGTAATGTCGGGGTAGGAGCCGTACTCTCCCAGGTGCATGATGGCCAAGAGAAGGTGGTTGCGTACTTCAGCAAGGTGCTCTCTAAGCCAGAAAGGAACTACTGCGTGACAAGGCGGGAACTTCTAGCTTTGATCTTGGCTACGAAGCATTTTCACAAATACCTCTATGGGAGGAAGTTCGTTCTTCGCACAGACCATGCAGCTTTAAAATGGTTATTACAGTTCAAGAGTCCTGAGGGTCAGGTCGCAAGATGGATCGAAAGGCTGCAAATCTACGACTACGAAATACAGCATCGTAAAGGAAAACTCCACTCTAATGCGGATGCACTGTCCCGGAGACCATGCAGAACGGATTGTAAACATTGTGCGCGTCAGGAAGAACGGGAGCTGGTTTCCATCCAAAGAATGAGAGCCGAACCTATCGACGGCTGGAGCGTAGATGAGATCCGGAACGCTCAGAAGGAAGACCCGGATATCGAGCCGATTCTGGCCTGGAAGGAGAACATGGGGAAACCGGATCATCAGAACATCTCTCACAGAAGCCCGACCTTAAAGGCATATTTTGCGCAGTGGGACTCCCTCCATGTCCAAGAAGGTGTTCTGAGAAGAAAATGGGAATCCTCCGACGGAAAGTCGTTTGTAATGCAGCTTGTCGTACCGCGGACGAGGGTCAAGGAGGTGTTACAGGAAATGCATGGCGAGGCGTCCGGAGGCCACTTGGGAGTGAATAAGATGCTAGAAAAGGTACGAGAACGTTTTTATTGGTTAAAAGCGAAGGTAGATGTCGAAGACTGGTGCAGGAAATGCGACGTGTGTGCAGCTAGCAAGGGTCCAAGAATCAAAACTCGAGGTAAGATGCACCAATACAACGTGGGAGCACCTTTCGAACGAATCGCCATTGACATCGCAGGGCCCTTTCCGGAAACCGACAATGGTAATCGGTATATACTCGTAGTAATGGACTACTTCAGTAAGTGGCCGGAAGCGTTTCCGATCCCTAACCAGGAAGCCAGAACCGTGGCGGAGCAGATCGTCTACAATTGTGTTAGCAGATTCGGTGTGCCCTTGGAATTGCATTCTGACCAAGGGCGGAACTTCGAGTCAAGAATCTTCCAAGAGATGTGTCAACTACTCGGAATCAAAAAGACAAGGACAACCCCGCTTCATCCACAGTCGGACGGTATGGTGGAGCGTTTCAATAGGACTTTGGACGAACATCTCTCGAAGGTCGTAGGTGACTACCAACGGGATTGGGACCGGCAGATTCCCTTGTTTTTGATGGCCTATAGAAGTGCCGTGCATAGCACTACTCGACATACGCCGTTCGAAATCTTATTTGGTGGAGGTGAAATTTGGATCTCCTACCAATGAGCCCAGAAATGAAGAAGAGTACGTGGCGGACCTTAGGAAAAGGCTTAGGGACATACACCAAAGGACCAGAAGCCAGATTAAGATAACGAACGACCGCATGAAGACCAGGTATGATGCCAAGGCAACAACGTCAGGATTCCAGGAAGGAGATCTAGTGTGGCTGTATAATCCCCATCGCCAAAAGGGGAAATCACCTAAATTGCAGCAGAACTGGGAGGGTCCCTACAGAATAGTAACCCGCATCAACGATGTTGTCTACCGCATCCAGCGAGGACCAAGGGCCAAAATGAAAGTGGTTCATGTGGACCGACTGAGTCGATACAATGGCCGAAATGAGGATGCACTTGTTCGGGACGAACAAGTCTAAGTGGGGGGCAGTGTAACATAATGTAGCATAATAACTACGCTCCAACAACTATGCAACACATTTCGAAGTGTCTTTTCATTCGAGCATAATTTCGTTCCGAAGTGTCTTTTCATTCGAGGTTCATGTCTGCAGTTAGTGTCCACAGTTCGTGTCCACGATAAGAGACGGATAATATCTAAGACAACGTCACGGAATTAAGAGAGAATTATAACCGCAAGAAATTATTGTCATCTTGGAATTATTACATCAGAATTTTCTTGTTCCAGTGGTCGAAGAATTTGCTAGAAGTTTCAGGCTATCAGAAATGCTGCTATATAAGGACAGATGGCGATCGAGGCAAGGCAGTTGGTTTTGAACCGCCCGAAGAGATTGGAAAAGTGATAACAGCCGAAGTTGTAATTTTGTGATAAATTGAAAGTTGAGAGTTAACAAGAAGAAGTAATTAGTTTGGATTTGTGAAATAAGTAATTGAAAGGAGATAAAGTGATAGGAGAAGAAAGAGACCTTATAAGGAAGGAGTTTGCGAAGAGTAGTATAGTGTGACCTTGAATTGTTCTATAGACTAGAAAATAAAGAAATAATTTCACAGAATATCGTTTTATCTACTCGAGCCGTAGCTCGCATATTACAATATATAAACAAAGCTTTCAACATGGTTGATCACAGAATTCTTTTGAAAAAAATGTATAATGTGGGCTTCCGGGGTTGTATCTATGATTTGTTCGCTTCTTATCTGAAAGACAGAAAGCAGAAGGTCAAAATAGAAACCAGTCTTAGTAACGTCAAAGCAATTAAACTTGGCATTCCTCAAGGGTCCGTTCTTGGTCCCATTCTGTTTTTGGTTTATATCAATTCAATTTTTGAACTACCGTTTGCTGGAAAAGTTACGGCCTTTGCAGATGATTTAGGAATCGCTTATAGATCAGTTAGACTCTTGAAATTAGTAGCTGATATAAATTATGATGTTTATTTGCAAAGAATTTGGTTTGCTAGACATAAACTATTACTTAGTAATAAAACTAAACTTATATTTTTTAGCTTTAGTACAGAAGTGACACGGGCTATTGATGTTACATTTCATGCATCAAATTGTGCAAGATATAACCTGTTTAGTAATGCATGTTCTTTTCTTAATACTAATTACTCTTGTGTTACGTCGCTTGTAATGTCAATTGCTTTAAAATTGAAGATGTTGACTATTTTAAATACCTAGGCGTTATAATTGACCAAAATTTGAATTGGTCCAAGCATATTTTAAGTCTGAAGCAATTCGCTTTTTTTCTACCATTCGCTGTTTTTATCGTTTTATTTTTTTGTTCTAACAATAGTTTAAACATAATATACTACGGGATTTTTTATTCAAAATTGCAGTATGGAATAAGCTGTTGGGGGAACGCATACTTGAATAAACTACAGCAGCTAATTGTGTTGCAAAAATGTGCAATAGGAATAGTTTGTATCTCTACCCGTCTAGCTCATTCCATACATAAAGCTCGTAAAAACGAGAATCTTCTTCTTCTTCTTACGGCGAAGTTATGATCCGGAGTAGAAGGATCACAACCCTCCCACTTTACTGCATCCCTACTGGTCCGCCTGTGGAGTTTGCCGGTTTGACCTCAGGAAGTACCGGCAGGCCTCCCGGTTTCGGATCACTTCGTCACTGAGGCCAATCGAATGCTGGTGTTTTTGCATTTGTGTGATCCTGTTGTTTTTGGTCTGCCTTTTTTGCGCGATTGTGTAGGAACTTTTTGACGGGGTTCGAAGGATCTCTCCTTTGAACATGATAATACCAACTGAGCCGATCGTGCTCTATCTTCCTCGAATCTTTGAACTTTTCTATAATCTTCGATACTCCTGCTGTCATGCGAAGCATCTTCATCTCAGCTGCCGTTAATTTTCCCTCATACTTTTTGTACATTGTCCAGCATTGTGAACCGTATGTGAGCACCGGACGTACAACTGCGGTGTGGAGCCTTCCCTTAAGCTTAGGGGGCATTTTTCGATCACAGAAGATAGCGGAGTTTTCCCGCCACTTCATCCACCCTACGCTTACGCGATGATTAATGTCATTATCACAAGTTGCTTCGCTATTGATCATAGATCCCAGATATTTGAACTTTTCGCACTTGGGAAGCACTTTTCCATTCAAGTAAATGTCTGGAATAGGCCTGTGTGGATCAGAAAACGGGCAGCACAGATACTCTGTCTTTTTTGAACTAATACGGTACCCATTTCCCTCCAAAACATCCACCCATACATCAAGTGCTCGTTGCAGGGCCATTTGATCTTCGCTTATGATAGCTCCATCTTCAGCAAAAAATAACTGATGAACTTTGGGGTCCGTCACTTTTCCTTCATCGACATTTTTCTTTGGGGTTTTTTGAAATCTAAATTTTATGCCAACAAGCCCATGACCACCCACGCCTTGAAAGAGCAAATTGAGCGTTGTATCAACGAAATTCAGCTACATTTATGAAAAACGGTCATGGAAAATTTCAAGAAAAGAGTGCGTATGTGCCAGCAAAGCCGTAGAGGCCATTTACTTTATACTTTTTTTTATACTTTGTATACTTTATGAATCAATAAAACATTTACAATTTTTAATTAAAAACTTCTCTTTTCTATCAAAATTACTCCTTTCATGAATTTTTGGGATACCCTTTATATATTCGTATATACATATGTAGGCGGAAGTAAAAATAAATATTTTAATTTGATTTTAACTGCAGCTTACAAGTCTCTGGCAAATCCTCTCCAAGTGCTCGGTATCGAAAAAACTGCTCGTTAATTATTATTTGTTGACCAATAAGTAAAAGTTCATAATGATTTAAGTAACGCGATATTATCCATCAATAATTAAAAAAAAAACTACAAATGCTCTCATATGGCGAGTCCTAAAAATAGCTGTGGCAACGATGAAATTCATGAGGACTCAACCTATTTTCTGTGTCAGTGCTCAAGCGTTTGCAACATAAGAAACAGAACCTTAGGAAAATACTATCTATATGATATTGAAGAATTAGCTTATAGAAGAATTATATATTATAACCACCAGATGTCGAGTGACATAATCCTAATAATTACCGACAAATTGTGCAGGTGCCAAAATACTTTGTTTTGGAAACATCGTAACGAGTGTATAGATACTCGTATGTAGACCCATGTGTCATAAACAAGACCAAATATCTTTTATCAACACAAAACCTAACCGTTTTTATGGTATGCGTTCGTTCGGAAGATTACTTATTCAATCTTATAAAGGGTAACCAGATAGTAATGATAGTTTTTCCAATTATTATGTTTCAGCAACTGTCAAAGTTACCAATAACATCCAGCTGTCAAAATATTTTATCGTGCATTATTTGACGCTTTCCGAACGTGTGGAAATTATTAAAAAATATTATCGAAATTTCGGTTCAGTTGTAAATACGCAACGTGAACTTCAAGATCGGTCGTCATCATGGCTTCAGTGCTAAGGCAATTCGTGGGACCGTGGAAAAGTTTGAGCGTGAGTACACTCTTTTGGACCGTAAGCCACCAACCAGACAAAGATCGGTGCAAAGTGAAGAAAACATAGTCGCCGTAGCGGCCAGTATCGATAAGACCCAGAAATGTCGATTCGGCGCAGACCAGCTGAATTGGACATCGCCAGAGAGTCAACCAGTCTTATTTCCCCGTTGGATTTGGGCATACATTCGTATAAGATTGTGCTGATGCAGGAATTGAAGCCGGACGACAATAGACAACGCCGTGAGTTCGCTAATTGGGTGCTGGAAATGTTGGCCGGAGATCCGGATTTTGGCCAAAAATCTTTTTGGAAGAGGCCCATTTTTGGCTCAGCAGCTATGTCAGCAGGCAAAATTGCCATTATTGGAGCGACTACAATTCACAAGTATTCGACCAAGCATCCACAAAGATCGACTGTTTGGTGCGGTTTATGGCACGGCGGAATCATCGCACCTTACTCGTATTTCTTCGAAATGAGGAAGGAGACATCGTTACTGTCAATGGTCCTCGGTATAGAGCGATGTTAACCGACTTTCTGTAGCCAAAGCTCGAAAACATCGATATATCCGAGCTGTGGTTCCAACAAGTCGGCGCTACATGCCATACAAGCGACGCAACGCTCGAAGTGGTGAAGGTGAAATTTGGCTACTGTGACCCAGGCGTTCATCAATTGGCCACCGCAATCATGCGACTTGACACCCCTCGATTATTTTCTCTGGGGCTACGTAAAGTCCTTAGTCTACGCTAACAAGCCAACCACTTTGGACGAGTTTGAGGCCAACATTCGAGACGCTATTGCCGGAATAACGCCGCACATATTGGACCGAGTCATCAAAAATTGGACCGACCGCTTGAAGCACTGCCAGCGAAGCCGAGGTGGCTATTTAAATGACGTCCTTCTCTATGAATGTAGCTTCAAGTCAGAATCAATCTTATGTCTTACACCGTTGTTGTTTTATTTAAATTTTGCTGTTTCACTGCTTCATATCTTTATTTCAAAATTAAATTAAATTATTTTAAATTCGATATTTAATAAAAAAAAAATCGCTGTATTCCAGTTCGGTATAATGTCGTTCCGATCACTTTTGAGATGTTGATAATATTCCAAAGTTTAGACAAGGTTCAATCATTCATCACTTGGTTTTCGCGGAAGAAGTTCACGTCTAGTTTGTATGCATATGTCGAGTGTGGTTTGAAGTTTTGTTTGTTCTAACATTTCTACTTCATAGTGCAGCGCATGATTTTTGATTTAATTGTGTGTGTGGTTGTTTTGTATCAAGTTCCCTTTATATATGGTAATAGTAAAGGTATTTATATAGTATGCATTTTATCCCAGTTTGTTGAGCATTAGCCTTAGTAACCCAGCTTATTGATCAAGCGATTCATAGCAGTCTTAAGTGTAGTTGCAGATATGATTAAATTAAAGAAAACAATTTACCGAAAATATTCTGGTGCGTTCCCTCAAAAATATGTTTTTCTTGTTTCCATAAAATATTGTGTACCTAATTTTGTCGTATTAGATTTTTTTACTCCCCATGACCTCATTGAGGCAAAAGGTCCTCGTATTAATCTCTCCATTACTGACTTGGATGCGGTAAGTTTATCTGAAATTGCTGGCCAACACACATAAGAATATTTTGCCAACTTTTAACAGAAAGGACATCTTGTGAACCCGAAAGCCCCATGCGTTGTTACAACGATTGACCCCAAATACACAGAAGATGCCAACCGCCAAGGGAAATTTCGCAAGTTTAACGTCAAGAGGTGCTGTAAAAATCTAATAAATTTATCAAATAATTCATAGCAGATTATTTCACATATCACAGTGATATCCTAAGACTAAGAGAAATTACAAGAAAAAAATTCCTGCTTTACGCCACGCAGCAGCGAGTCCTAGAAAATGCACGTGAACAGCAGTTTCAATCGGGGATTTATGAACAAACTAAAGATTTTTTGGATGTAAACTCATTGGAACGTACTCGTAATTTTAAACTGTCCTAACAAAATAATTTCTTTCAAGACGGCTGCAAAAGAATTGACTGCAATTGAGGATGAATCATTTTGTAATATGTTGGCTGAAAACAAGAAGCTGAAGAAATTACAATGTGTGAACATAGCCGATGAAATGAAAGAATGTGTCGAAATGCATCAGAAGTTATCAATGGATGTTAAGGATGTTCATAAGAGATTTATATTTCTTTTGAAGTTAATCGTAAGAACGCATGTTTATCTTTAATTTACATACGAGTAGATACACATGTACATACATATGTATATATTTTAAAGCATAGTTATATGGTGAAGCTAGATACTTAAAAGCATAAATATTTAATCAGTACGAATATTCGTAGATAAGTCGGAAAAATCATATCACAGGTTATAGTAGCCTTAAATTTTTAACTGAAAGAACAAAAGGGTTCCAGAGCAATATTATCATATTTTACTATTATTCTGCTTCTGCACCATATGCACTGTTCTCATTTTTATTGAAAAAAATGTGAAAAATGGTGAATTTTTCAAAATTTGTCTGTTCAGTAGTTCTAGAGGGGAGGGGGACGGGGATACCTTTTCTTTTTTGGTGTTTTTTTTTGCTCGAAATCTGATAAAGTAAAACTGACGGAACTAATGTTTGAAAACAGTACATCGTCTCCTTTCACTTTCACTGTATTTAATGGAAAAAAATATATTTATTCTTACTCTAACCTCCAAAGCTTGCTTGTTTTGGAAATTTTGCTCTTGAACTGTCTGCGAGTTAACGAAACTTAACCCATGTCCAAATTGTAACCTTCTACATATTCAAAAGTTATGACGCTATACAGATAGACACTGATTCTCACTATAAGAGTTCCGTTCTAACGTTTTGTTACCTTGTAAGTACAGGAACCCTGAAAGTATTTCGCTATACGAAAACAAGGTGGGGCAAAAGTAATGTCATAATGTGAATTGGCTGTCATTTTGTTAGAAATGAAGAAAATTGGGCTCTGTTCGAAAAGTTTATTTGAAGGTGTAAAGCTGATGACATTAAGTTAAAAAAATGATATCGGTCAAATGACCACCTCTTGAGGAGATGCACATTTGTGTTCGTTTTACGGAATTTTGAATTGTTGCTCGAAAAACATCTGGCTCCAAATTGGTGATTTTTTCTTCAATGTCGGCTTTCAAGACTTGGAAGATTTGTGGTTTGTTGTGGTAAACGCGAGATTTCAAAAAGCTCCAAGGGAAGAAGTCTGGCGCCGTCAGATCTGGTGGTCTGGCCGGCCAGTTCAAATTGCCAAAACGGGAGATCATACAGCCCGAAAATTGGTGATACAAAATCTCTACCGTTGCCCGAGCTGTAACCTAAGTCTAGGTTAGAAGTACACAGTCTACGGAACACAGCAATTAAATGGAGAGACTCCTTGGTTCTTAGATGTGAGATGAGTATGTACCTATTTTTTTTTTATAATCTGCGCTCCGAAGGGGATATGAATACCCTTAAACTGTTTCAGGACACGGGCGTTAAAAAAAGTGGGAAGAGGAACAGAGAAGGAGCCTGTGCACGCTGGCTTTGAATGTTTGAAGGTTGTAGTGATGGGGGAATACAGAGCCTGGTAGGTTATTCCACATTCGTGTCATTCGGCTTATAAACGAATCCCTATATTTGACAGTACGTCCGAATTTGGGTTTAAGGGTGTACTATGCATTTAAGGGTGAATAGAATGCATTTTTTTCACCAGTGGTTTTACTCTAACGTCAATTTTGTTTTTAACGTTCTCATCTAAAGAAACTTAGTGTTTTCGGGAAAGTTTTTCATCTCAAGATTTTGATTAGTCTAGGTGTTATCATAATAGATAGATAGATAGATTACTTAAGTACTCATTATTATATAGTTACAATTGTTAATTACAAAAATCTGTAAGCATGGATTTGCCGTCTGCCTGGTTGGCAATTTTGTACTCATTCCAAAGTAGATTAATAATTCAATTTCTACAAATAATTCTAACAGGTATGATTTGTACTAATGGTTTTGTTTTTAAAAGTTTTCAGTAATTATTCACTCACGATACGCTAATGTTGTTTTACAGTACCGGAACAGTTTTGAAACATTAATTTCATTCAGTAGGGATACAGTTTAGACCTCCGCCAAAAAGTCACTAAAAAAACATGCCTCCTCGTTTCTCGCAAAACTGGGCATTTTCCAAGGAAATGATGAATGTCCTCCTCCTCATTATATAAGCTGCAGAATAGGGATAAGTCATTCCTATGAGGTATGAAGTTAAGCCTAAGGAGTTCTACCCGTAGTTTTAGTACCATTGATATTTCGTCGACGCTGTATTCATCATGGAAATATTTACACCCCAAATTGTGATTTAAACTGCTGTAAATAGTCTTGTGCAATGAACCGGATGCCTCCTCTATGGACCTTTACCTTTCATATTCGTCAATCTTAGAGATAAGCAGATAAAGTTCGGGTTTCCAACTTTTGCTGTCATCGAAAATGAATTCCATGCCACAGGCATGCGCTAGCCACATCCACTCATTGAACCAACCTGTTTTGCGGTGTATAGTTTGAAGAGCTGCTTTTTATGGAAGCCGATACGAGTAATTTGGTATAGCAAGCACTTTAATTATATAGTCCACTTGTAATTTTAGGGTTTTTATGAATAATGAAGTTTGTTGTATTTGATGGTAGGAGAAATGACCTCTTTACAAATATCTCAGCAGCTTTTCGACGGTTTCATACTTCCTGAATCCCCATACCTGCGCCGTGTAAAGCAAAATTGATTCGGAGACTGCTTCAAATACCTTATATTTACTACTATGAGCAATATGCTAGTTATTAAAGCAACTTCCCAGAGCCATATTGATTACAGTTTTGGATTTGGTAAGTTTTTCCTTTCTACCTCCACCTTATTTGAATATCATGATTTTCGAATTATCCAAATTAACGATTAAGCTCCACATTCGACAGTATTCTTGAAGTGAAGTATTCAACTACATATATCTTCTATGAAGAGAGCAAAAAGGATTGGGCTTAAAGCACATCCCTCTAAAAGAAGTTGGTAATCATCGACCTATAGCGCTCGCCATTGACAGTGATGGCCTGGCTAATGTCGTTCTCAAAGAAATATGGACCGATGACGCCGCCAGCCCAAAATCCACACCAAACAGTGACTTTTTCGGGATGCATTGGACGCTCTTGGATCTCATGTGGATTGGTATCGTCCCAAATTCGACAAATTAGTTTGTTGACGTACCCATTCATTCAGAAATGGGCCTCATCGCTGAAGATGATTTTTCGATGAAAATTAGGGTCAGTTTCCAACTGCTGCAGAGCCCGAACACACGTCGTTGTCTATGGTCGTTTACCTTCAGTTCCTGGGTCAGTTGAATTTTGTACGGGTGCAGGCCCAAGTCACGATGCAAAATTCGCCAAATTGTGGTCTGCGAAAGGCCGAGTTCTTGTGAGCGACGCGAAAGCGAGTGCATCGGATTCTCCTGCACACTCTCACGGATAGCGGCGATGTTTTCGGCAGATCTTGCATTTCGTCGACGTACGGGTGTTGGTTGATCATTTACTGAACCAGTGGACTCAAATTTAACCACCACACTGCGAATAGTCCTCTCGGAAGGACAATTATGGCGACCGTAAAATGGGCGAAACGCGCGGAACGTTGCCCAATCAGAACACCCATTTTGATAAAACAATTTTATTATTTGCACGTGTTGTTGGTCGCTATATCCGTCCATGGTGATTTGGCAAAATAGGCTGAATAAATGACACCCAATTTGACAGACGTAGCTTCAACAATATGACCGCTATCAACTGTCAAAGTTCGGAAGTCCCTATTGGAAGACCCTGTATCGTAATAGAAAACGCAGTGAATCGCAATTCTGTCCGTTTATCTTTCGGTCTATTTATTCATAAATATATCGGACTGCAGCATATTGGTTGGACGGATTTACTTTAATCTTCGCTATTTCTCGGATATGGTTAAAGCCATTTTGTTTAAATTTGATATCGTTAAACATATGGTCAAACAAAGTTCTTAGAATAAAGGCATTGTCTTTTAATACATAATAATGCTCATCACGAAATTAATAAAAATTCGGTATCTCAGGACATAGCCCTTTTCCCAAAAGAAAAAAAAAAAAAACTATGATGTATTTTTTCTTTAAAATGAAGAATAATTTAACTACAAAATATTGTTTTAATTTCATATTTTTACTTGCTTCTAAAGGGCAAATATTGGTTTACTGAAAATTGTCTATCTCGAGATTTTGATCAAACTTGACATTACTGAATGAAGTGGGTCTCTCAATTCTATCTGCCTGTACGCACAACTGCAGCCTAAATGGCTGGGTGGATTTTCTTCAAACTTCGGGATCAGTAGGGTCCCAATTCGAGACGAATTAACATCGGAATTTTCATCTAACCCCGAAATTAATGGTACTCTATTAATGGTCGATTTTGAAAATAATCGTTTTTCTTGAAAACGACTCCGATATTGAACAAATTTGACGGCGTGCCAGTTTTTTTTTTTTGTCAAAAAATATTTTTATTCGGTTTATTTATTTTTATTATTTTTTCCCGTTCATTTGTCCAGGTGCGTATATACTAAAAATCACCACTCATAGGACCATGGCGTAGTTTACAACCCCCTTTTAAGTGGACGGGATATAACAACCCTGAAAAAAGTATGCGGACAGCTCAGAAATATCGACAGGAATTTCAAATATTTCTATAAATACAAAACCTAAGATAATAAGCTGTATACCTATTTAAAAGAGGGTGTGTACTTCTACCATGGTTATAAAGGGTTTTTCAATAAGGACATTCAAATAAAATACAGAATAATTGAGATATCCGGCTGAAATTTATTCCATATGTAGAACGCATGTTGAGTTTAAGTGTGGAATTCCCATCTCGTTCATATGCAGCGTTCATAAGCGCTCTCTCTCACTACACCAAACGTTGCTCGTTCATGAACTTCACCATGATAAAGATCTTGATTGACGTTTTGACATTGACAGATCATACAAAAAGTTTAAGGGTGCGTTTGTATTAAATTACAGAATTGTTATATGTCCCTATTGGAAAACCTTCCTTCCTGTAAAGACAGTGTATGTTTAGTGTATGTTTCTTGACATCAATTTATATATTTTCTTTTGAAGTCCCGAAGTCGATTATATTTTCTGATTAAAAAGCTCAACAATCCAAAAATTCCAAATCCCAAAGCACTATTACCAAGCAGAAACCCATTTTTGATGTAGTGGTTGGAGAAACTTAAATTTTATTCGTTTCTCTTATATGCTATTATTATTGGTTGCTGTTCCCCGTTCGGGCTCGAATCTACACAGCTCGGGTCACTACACCGTGGCCACCCGTATACCATATAGGCCATAGGATTTTCTGAGCAGCATCGAAAATTATGTCGATTTAGTCATGCCCATCAGTTCACCAGTTTTAAGGCTTTAAATTTTGAGTAAGGAGGAAGCAGTGCAAATGTAAAAATCAGCCCACAAAAGGCCACTTTTTTTTAAAAAAAATAATTTTTTCAATGATTTTACTAGAAACTGATAAATATTTAATTACCAAAATGCCAATGTCATTCTCTACAATTCGCGTTTTCACAAAAAAAATGAAAACCTGTTCAACTTTCTCAAAGTTGTTAATATTGTGAACATTTCACCAGAATCTGTAACCTTTGGTTAGAAATGCGGGCTGCCACGCTCACTTTCTTCTTAGGAAAGCTAAGTAGAAAGATGTCATTGCATTTGAATCAAAAAATTCACAGTGCTACGTTTACTTTATTAGGGATGGGTTAGAAGATGAGAGATAGGGTATCATACGATCTGTTTCAGACGGATTGTAACTTTTCTGTATATTTTTTACTTGCACCTATAAGGGCAGGTATTGGTTATTTTGATTAATTTTGGTAAATATACTATAATAGAGAATCTAAAAAAAATGTGTTTCTTGATTCGTCTGTTTGTGTGATATGATATGATTTGGACAATTTTGTTCAGAATCGACATATACTACAATACTTATTGAACTTATTTAAGGTCATGGCCAGAGACAAATTATAGAGATTTAAAAGACTTCCAATGCTCTGCCCCGAAAACTCGAAACCAATTTATGATGAAGCACTAAGGATGAAAAACAGACTTTTCCAGTTTAGTGAAAATTAGAAATAAATTGTACTGAAATGGATTGCAAAGATCCCTGTAATTTTTGCTTTTCCAATATAGTACTCTAAGAAGCAAAATAGATGCTTCTGGAATATCGAACAATTGATATTTTGATATTTTTTGTATTTAACCACATTACGTGGGAGCCGTTGGCTCAGTGGTTAAATGCGCGATCACAGAGCGAGAGGTTCAAAGTTTTCTCACGGTCCTACCTCTCGCGAACGCCTGACAAACATCCTTTTTTTTTAATTGTTTATTTCATCCCACCCATACACTAACATAATTTATAGTTCCAATAAACTTAAAACTACAATATTATAATACCTTGCGTAACTTTGGTGTGGAACATTTCTTTGATCATGTGGGTGACGTAGATCTTATCCGCTTTAAAACAACGAGTGTTATCTTTACAATAGTACCCCTTTACATTCGGGGCGCAAACTGGAATGAGGAATTCAATATGGTGAAGAATTTATTTGACGAACGAGATATTATTAACCCAATGCTAATTGGGGATATGAATGTACGAATCGGTCAGCTTCAACAAAACATTGAGGAATGTTACAAAGTTTCGTTTACTACAGGTACAAACACGAGATTTTCCCAAGATGTGGTAATAAACGCGAAAGGCAGAGAATTTCCCGATTTTTGCGATGACTATGGTTTAATAGCTTTGAATGGAAGGACAAATGGGGACAACGAAGGAAATCTTACATTTATCTCTACCGTAGGAAACTCTGTAAATGACATATGTGAGAAAATATGGTCTGATCATCTCCCAATTCAACTTAGCCTTAACTTAAGGTCCGCTGCAAATAATAGGAAAAATCTAAGTCTTTTACCTAAAATTTTATGGAGACCCACAGCCAAAGAGCGCTACATGACTAAATTAAATGAAAATTTGGAAGTGTTAGTACAACATAAATCCGAATTTGATTTGAAAGACCTGGTAGCAATAATACAGCAGTCTGCGCCATTACAAATAAATTCAAATAAAAAACAAATTTCAAAAGCGAATGGTTCGATTACCAATGTGAAAAATACAGGAAAAAGTCATTTAGTGCTCTGAAAAAATTCCGAAATACACGTAGCTTAGAAGAGAAGCAAAAATATTTAGCCGCAAAAAACAGATATAATGTAATATGCACCTGGAAAAAAGAAAAGTTTTATCAAAATATTGTTGCAAATATTAGCAGTATAACAGACAGTAAAGAGTGGTGGTCTTTTTAGAAGAAATTAAGGCATCAAGACTTTCAAACCGGGAAGGGTATTGCAGCCCAAGATTTCAGAAGCTATTTTGAATCGCTTCTAAATCCACCAAACGCTGCGGTCTTCGTACTGTACGCTGCAAGGTGGAATTTGGATGATGATCTAGATAGGCCTATTTCACCAGCAGAAATCAAACAAATGTTGTCTAAGGTAAAACTCAATAAAGCAGCGGCAGTTGACAGAATCCCTTATGAGTTTTTTATCAATGCTTCGGATGAGTTCTTAAAAAAGTTAGCTTCGGCATATGAGCTGGCACTAAATAGAGGTATTGCAGATAAGTCCTTTGGTATGAGCATTGTGTTCCCAATTTTTAAGAAGGGAGATGCGAATCAACCATGTAACTATAGACGCATTTCATTCTTGAACTGTGTAGCTAAATTTTAATGGGCATAATAAATGAACGGCTATCAGAATGGGTTGAAAAATACAATAAACTTAATGAATACCAAGCTGGATTCCGCAAACATTACTCCACTGCAGATAATATATACAATTTAACTGCCATAATTCAACTCAAATTCGCTGAAAACAAAAAAGTTTATGCGTTTTTTGTTGATTTTAAGGCCGCGGTCGACAGAGTGCCAAGAAATCCCCTAATGTACAAACTACTTGAAATGGGAGTGTCTTCCAAAATAGTGATTTTTTTACAAAGTGTGTATAAAGAAACAAACTCGGTAGTGTGGACTGGATCAGAACTTTCAGATTCTTTTAAAACTCTTTCCGGAGTAAAGCAAGGATGCCTGCTGTCTCCATTAGTCTTTGCGATGTATATAAATGATCTACATGAACATCTGGGGGGAAGACTGTTTATAGGCCAGCTTAATATAAGGTTACTGTTATATCCAGACGACATCGTTATTTTTGCCGACGATATTAATATCCAGCGGAGAATGATAAACAAACTAGAAACATATTGTGATACCTGGGGCATGGAGGTAAATCTGAACAAGAGTGAAATAATGGTTTTCAGAAAAGGCGGAAGACTAGCAAGGCAAGAGAAGTGGTCGTATAGAGGAGAACCGATAAAAATAGTCTCTGAGTATAAGTACTTAGCATGTAAGCAGCAGAAACTCTTCGGCTAAAGCTAGTATAAATGCAACATGGAAGGACTTCTTCAAAAAGAAACAGATCACGCTTAACGCGAAATGGAAATTATTTTTAGCAACTTGTAGAGCAATACAAGCGTATGGGGCACAAGTATGGGGATATTCTTGCTTTGAAGATGTAGACAAGTTACAATGCTATTTCATTAAACGTTTGTTAAAACTACCTGTTTTCACCCCAAATTATGTCATAGCACTCGAAACTTGAGCGGAAGAGGGTCATATATATACCCTAAATTTACATATGCGATACATTGCAAAAACATTATTTGAATATAACACAGAAAGGCTACCACACAAACTGTCAAATTTAATAAAAACCAAAAAGATATACTGGTTCAAAGAACTGCAGAGTTTAAGCTTAGACTCTGGCTTAGATTGGAATGTGCAGTTAATACAAACCGAATGGCACAGGAATTGCATTTTACTAACAGACAATTTGAAGAAGCAGATATACCACCATCATGTATCTAAAGCCGCAAATAGTCAAACACGAATATACAAATACTTGGATTTTACTAAGGGTAACGCATATTGCAACGATAAAAACACACAAAGCGATATAACATGGATTTTGAAAGCGCGAGTAGATCTTATTCATCTAAACGGAAATAGCTATAAAATCGGCGGAACAAGTTTCTGCACGCTATGCAATTTAAAGGAGGAGGAAGCAATACAACATTTTATGGGTAGATGTCCCGTACTCAGAAAGATCAGGTGCAAATACTTTACTAAAAACTTACTTTTAGAAGAAGAATTAATTGAGATTTTAGATGGAAATTTAGATGAAAACTGGAAAAATGCTATCCATTATATAATTAGCGCACTGAATTACAGAAAATTAATAATTGAGGAATTTAATTAAATAAAATCGTCAATGCATAGCTTAAAGTAAAAAGCCCTCTCTACCGACGACGAGTTAGCCCATGTCCATGTCGTATGCTTTGTTCTTTTCTTTATTTCTTAAGTATAAACAAATTTAAAAAAATCTATGAAAATTCCTGTAAAATAGTTTATTTGAAATAAAGAACTTATTATTATTATTAATAACTTAAAGTAACTGACCTAAAGGGTGCACAATACTTATAATATGTTTTTTAAAAGACTTAATACTAGAATTTTAATTTTAATCGATCTTTTTTTTAATTTCAAATTTAATTTTTTTTATTTTTGTATTATTTCATTTTAAGGAAAAACCGCTTAGAACACATTATTGTATGATTGGCACTCGGAAAGTTCAGTCATAGGTTTTTTTTTTTTTTTTTTTTTTTGTCGGGGCGGGTACACCCTACTGGAGCACTCAGACTCAAAAACAGGTCCATTGTACAACCAGGCAGAGAACCTCATTTTAAAATGTTTTTTTTCGTCTTTTGTAAAAAGACGAGTAGACGCTTCAGTGATGAAGAGCTTAGGTCATCAGCACTCACCACATCAGAACCGAAAATCTGCCACCTGATCCGAGCAAAGGCAGGACAATCACATAAGAAGTGTTCCGCAGTGTCATCGCCCTCTCCACAGGAGTTGCAGACAGGGGTAGCGCTCAAACCTAGCACATGGAGGTGCTTGGCAAAGGCGAAGTGGCCCGTAAGAGCGCCAGTAAGTTGTCTGCAGTCTTTTCTGCTAAGGGATAGCAAGAAAGCCGCGGATTTCTTACAGACGACGGGGACCATTCGTTTAGTCTGCCTGCATCCTGGAGAGTCATGCCACCTTCGATTGTGTTCGCTGAAAACCCAGTCGTCAATGGAAGCCCTAACCGAGGACGCTGGCAAACCCAACGTGGGTTCAGGTCCTGAGAAATTCTCTTCTGAGCCTTGTCTAGCAAGCTCGTCAGAGATCTCATTTCCTGATATCCCTTTGTGCCCTGGGACCCAAACAAGATTCAGTGAGTTCAGCCTTCCGACAGAATTCAAGGATGTTTTGCATTCTCGAACTATTTTGGAAGTGGTTAAAGGATTGAGCAAGGCCTTAAGCGCAGCCTGACTGTCACTACAGACGCAGATACTTCTGCCCATCCACCTGTTCTTACCAACATAGTCCGCTGCCATTAGGATAGCATATATTTCTGCCCGGAAGACAGATGTGTGTTTTCCCAATGAGAAGTGAAGCCTTAAGTTGTCGCATTCCACGAAAACACCAGCACCAGACCCCTGTCCAGTTTTAGAGCCGTCCGTGAAAATGCGACTACATTCCTTTCCTGGCTCAGACTCCTGCCAAAGCCAATCCTAAACATGAGGAAAGTTGACTTCAAATTTGCACCGCAGCCGTAATTCAGGTATCATTGCATCAGATGGCATATCCATGAGACAGGGGTCATAGGATAATCGTCGCGCAACGTCATCAAAACTCCAGTGCGATTCGTGCCAGAAACCACTTCTTTTAAACGGAAGATGTCTCTAAGTGTACACCCATTATATAAATATCAAGGGGGGGGAGGTTCATCAAGGCGTCTAGAGCAGAGCCAGGCGTACTGGGGAAAGCTCCCAAGCAGCCGAGATAGACCGTTCTTTGAAGTTTGGCGAAAGCAGCAGTAACGTATTTACGTGAGAGCTTATTCCACCAAACAACTAACGCATATGAGAGGAAAGGTCTTATCATTGCCGTGTAGATCCAAAGGACTTTCCTTGGCGAGAAGCCCCATGTCTTGCCGAAAACACCTTTGCATTGCCGGAAAACTGACAGAGCTTTGGAAGTTTTCAGCTCGACATGTTTCGTCCAAAGAAGCTTGCTATCTAAGATTACTCCTAAATAGTTGGCTTCCTTGGAGTATTCGATAGTGATGCCTTTTAGCACTGGCTGAGTCAAACCAGTCAATTTCCTCCTTCTCGTAAAGATAACCACTTCGGTTTTGAGAGGATTAACTGAAAGCCCATTCCTAGTGCACCAATCGTCGATTGCGTCTAGGGCCATCTGCACCTTAGAGCAAACAGTCGCTAGGCACGATCCGACAGACAGAACGGCGACATCATCTGCGTATGTTTGAGCGTAGACGTTAGAACTATTGAGTGTGTTCAACAGGGAGTCAACGAGCATGCACCAAAGCAGTGGAGACAGAACACCGCCTTGTGGGCATCCCCTATTTACACCTGCCATGACACGCCGGCCACAATCTGCATCTACAGTCAATGTTCTGTTCACCAGCATTGCTTTTATCCACAACACTAGTGATTCTTCTACGCCGTGACATCTGGCGGAGCTACACATGCTGTCAAAAGTAGCATTGTCAAAGGCACCCTCAATGTCTATGAAAACACCTATCGCGTATTCTTTCCTGTCAAGCGCACATTCTATTCTGCTGACCAGATTTTGAAGAGCAGTCTCGCAGGTTTTCCGCGTTGATAGGCATGTTCAGTCATAGGTAATACCAATCAATTTTAGCTTTATAAATTAATTTATTGGTACCCGGTGCTAATAAAAGGATTTTCATAATCTAAAATCAATAGGAGGTGTTTTAATTATGAAGCATTAAAATAGACTGAACTTGTAGTTTTAAATACAATTTAATATAATTTAATAAAAAAACGTATTAAGCAGTAGGAACTACCTATGGTATTTCAATAAAGAAAAATATGAAAATAAGTTATTCTAGACTACCTACCTTTTAATGAGATTTTTGTTGATTCAAAGATTCAATCATTGCAGAGCATCAGTGGCGTGGGGTGAAATTTCAAGAGAGGGACGCCGAATAAATTCTAAGAAAAATGTTTTATTCAAGACTTACCATTTTGGTGCTTATTCGAAACACAGACTTAAGATATGCAATCCAAGCCACCTTTGTTATTGTAGCATAATAATAACTACGCTCCCTAAAAGTATGATGCAACAAATTCCGAAGTGACTTTTCATTCTGGCAGAATTTTGGTTCGAACTGTCCTTTCATTCGAGGTTCGTGTCTGGGATGAAGTCTCCACAGCTCATGTCAACGAAAGAGACGGATAATATCAGGGATAAAAGGGAATTATAACTGCAAGAATTATTACATCAGAATTTCTCTTGTTCCAGTGGTCGAAGAATTTGCTAGAAGTTTCTGGCTATCAGAAACTTCTGCTATATAAGGACAGATGGCGATTGAGAAAGGAGCAGTAGTTCTTAAACTGTGACGAAGAGATTAGAAAAGTGATAATGGGCGAAGTTGTAATTTTGTGATAAATTGAAAGTTGAGATTTAACAAGAAGAAGTAATTAGTTTGGATTTGTGAATTAAGTAATTGAAAGGAGATAAAGTGATTTGAGAGGACAGAGACCTTGTAAGAAAAGGATTGCGAAGAATAGTATAGTGTGAACCTGAATTGTTCTATAGACTAGAAAATAAAGAAATAATTTCACAGAATAATTGTTTTATCTACTCGAGCCGTAGCTCGCATATTACATTATACTTTAAGTCATTGGAATTTACGTAGACAATGAGCTCATTGAAAAAGTGGCTTCGAAAGAAGCCGTTCTGGGCAGAATAATCTATATAAGTTACTTATAACTCGGAGCATTGTTAAATATAAAAAATTTAGCAATTACTTTTATGTACTACCTATTTGTACTCTAAAGCTATCCTCCGATTTTTTTTTACGAATTCTGCTAAAACTCTTTCATAAAAATTTGAGTTATTTTTAATTTCTAAAAGAAGGTGCTTTTCGATAGATAAAAGTGCCAGGTCTGAGAGTCTTTCTTCTTTGTGGGAATTTCTTAAGTGTGGACTATTTTTAATGTTAGAGCTTGAGAAAAAGTATCTCTAAGCATTTCCGTATTAAAATGCTTATAAAGTTGAAAAACCTCAAGCTTTTAAGTGAAGGGGTAGTGTATAAAACTTTGAGTTCCTTTTTTTGAAGTAGTAAAATTAAAAGTTCTATGAAATAGGGTAATTAAAGAGGATATTTTGTCATCCGGCATTGAATTAGAAAAATATTCATATTTTGATTTGTTTAATAAATCAAAGAAAATATATTGTAGTATGCGAGCTACGGCTCGAGTAGGTAAAACAATATTCTGTGAAATTATTTCTTTATTTTCTAGTCTATAGAACAATTCAGGTTCACACTATACTATTCTTCGCAATTCTTTTCTTACAAGGTCTCTTTCCTTTTAAATCACTTTATCTCCTTTCAATTACTTAATTTACAAATCCAAACTAATTACTTCTTCTTGTTAAATCTCAACTTTCAATTTATCACAAAATTACAACTTCGCCCATTATCACTTTTCTAATCTCTTCGTCACAGTTTAAGAACTACTGCTCCTTTTTGATCGCCATCTGTCCTTATATAGCAGAAGTTTCTGATAGCCAGAAACTTCTAGCAAATTCTTCGACCACTGGAACAAGAAAAATTCTGATGTAATAATTCCAAGATGACAATCATTTCGTGCAGTTATAATTCTCTCTTGTTCTCTTTTATCCGTGATATTATCCGAGCTGTGGTGACTAATTTCAGACACGAACCTCAAATGAAAAGACACTTCGGAATTTGTTGCATGTTCGAGGGCGTAGTTATTATGCTACCTTATGTTACAATATGAACTAAATGAACTATTCATCTTCTTAATCTGACTTGTAACATTATCTATAATTGCTACAAAAATTCGGCTATAATTAGTATTTGAATCAATATTAAGTAGTCGGCGTTTGCGTCGAGGTTCTGAGCAGTTACTTACGCTCTCATAGATTGAGTCAAATGAGTTTAAAAATTCAGAATGAATCCATGACTCAAAACCCTCGATTTCTTGCTTCGCAAGCTCTATGTCTTCTCTGCAATTGAATAAGACGTTCACTATATGCGAATGATATTGCCATCGAGTCTCTGATACCTCGGAATGCCAGCTCTTGTTTTCCTAGAAGAACTACAGTGTCTTTTTTACAAAAAAGAAAGCTTACTGAATTCGTGGGTTTCTTTTAGAAGAAAATCAGTTAAACAACACTCAAAATTAACTAAAGACATCTTATCTAAGAATTATAAGAATATTCAATGGGGCACCTCTTGAGTAGATTTATAATTACTTACTTGGTATATAACTATTCACTTATCTCACTCACTATTTTATAATAATTTAATAATTTAAAACACTAACTTAACTACCAATATGTAATTGCTAATTTTTTTAAATTTTCTAATAATTAGCAGTCACAAAAATCACAAAAATTTGCATCCAAATTTTCAATAAATCACGCACAATTACACAACCGTTTTGCAACTGTCATTTCAAATTTGCAAAAAAAAAAAAAATACCCAACAAGTAAAAAAACCTCAAACGCCGTTCCAACCACTACATCACCCAATAACCCGATTTTCGTCGGCTTATTTTGTTGCCTACAATAAAAAAAAATCCTTCGAACTAAAACCTTTCTCCTACACCAATGTTCATCCACAAAAACCGAGAAATCCCGGGTTATTTTCCTCATAAGCTTCTCAAAAAATTCATTGCACGCTCTCTCTCTAGAGGAGTTCATACTTGTCTCGGCTATGTGTGCGAGTTTGTGGATGAGTAAAAATGTATAAACAACCGAAGTGGTCGCAGCATTTCATCTTCGAGCGAGTATAAAGTTATGAAAAATGGTTTGATGAACAAATAATTGAATGTGATGGTTGGCAAGTGACAAAATAAAAATTTTTGATATTTGAAATGGGTAGCCGGAAGGAATCGGCTTGTATGGACGCCACGCCACTGCAGAGCATATTGCAACTTGAAACGGGGTTCGATACTTTCTTCCTGTAATATTTAAGAACAAAACACGGTAACATTTTCTGTTAAAATCAGATAGCTATCGAGGGACATACGAGTATAGTTTTGGTCAAAAATAGAAAGGATATCTTGCAAATCCCCAAAAATTAAACATGTTATCTTAAAACTTTAAATTAAAAACTATAAAAACTATAATTTGTAAGACTTGTCGATCGATAATTTATTTCAATAATTTCATCTCGTATTCTAACACAAAATTAAGTGTAACGAAAGTTAAGAATTGTACTTACTTGTGTATTTTTTAAAGTTCACTTGTTTTGATTTTTTCATCCCTATAACAACTAATTGTCAAAATATATTTTTTTAGGTTCTTTAAGAATTTCCTGCAAAAACAAAATCATTTTAAGGATTTTCTTTAAATTTAAAACTGAGTTCCTTGCAATTAAACAATATGTAGGTGCAAGATGTAATTGCGACCCATCCGTGCACCTTATTTTCTTTCTAATTTATTTTAGCAATTTTAAAGTTTATTTTATCTATTTAAAAATATTTTTAAATAAATCAAGTATATAAAGGGTGGTTAAGTTTAAAGGGCCGATGTTGATTTTGAATAAAACATAAATTATTTAGGAAATTACTGTCATTTCTTTTTATTATGATAATATTGGTATGGTTCAATTATGTATGGAACAAAATATCGGCCAAATGGCCGCCGCGATCTCGGCAGCACACCTCCATCCGATGGTCCAAATTTTCGATGACGCTGAGGCATAATTGAGGTTCTATGCCGTTAATGTGCCGAATTATCTCATCCTTTAGCTCTTGAATTGTTGCTGGCTTATCGACGTACACCTTTTCTTTCAAATAACCCCAAAGAAAGAAGTCCAATGGTGTCAAATCACATGATCTTGGCGGCCAATTGACATCGCCACCACGTGAGATAACACGGCCATTGAATTTGTCGCGCAAAAGAGCCATTGTTTCGTTAGCTGTGTGGCAAGTGGCACCATCCTGTTGAAACCACATATCGTCCACATCCATATCTTCCAATTCGGGCCATAAAAAGTTCGTTATCATCTCATGATAGCGAACACCATTCACAGTAACTGCCTGACCGGCCTCATTTTGGAAAAAATACGGCCCGATGATGCCGCCAGCCCATAAACCGCACCAAACAGTCACTCTTTGTGGGTGCATTGGTTTTTCGACAATCACTCTTGAATTATCATTCGCCTAAATGCGGCAATTCTGCTTATTGACGAATCCACTGAGGTGAAAATGTGCCTCATCACTGAAGATGATTTTTTTCGAAAATTGATCATCCACTGTTGCCATTTCTTGCCACCATTGTGACCATTGACGACGCAAGAGGCTTTAGTTCTTGAGTCAATTGCACCTTGTAAGCGCGTAAATGCAAGTCTTTATGCATAATGTTCGTCAACGACGAGCGTGAGAGGTGCAATTGTTGGGCACGACGACGAGTTGAGGTGAACGGTTCTTCAGCCACGCTGTACGAGCATGCACTGGTGTTTTCACATCTCCTACAGACCCGTTTTGCACAAATTTTTGCACGATTTTTCCGATTGTACGCACATTTGGACGATTAAATTGACCGAAAGAATCACGAAATGCACGATATGCATTTTGATTTGAGCGCCCATTTTCATAATAAGCCTGAATAACTTTAACGCGTTGCTCGATTGTGTATCTTTCCATGGTTCAAATTGAGTTAGTCTCAAATTGAGAAATGTCAAATGAAATGCAGAAAAAACTTGACGTTTAGGTGTAGTTCACATTCAACATCGGCCCTTAAAATGTAACCACCCTTTACATAGAGTATTGTGGAATACCCATTTTATTTTTGCATGCTACAACCAGAGACCATGCATAAAATTGGCGATTTTAATACATTTTGCATATTGATCTATTAGCTAACGTTAGCAATAATCTCAAACAGCTAGGGTTATTTTCAAGATTTTTTTTTTTTTTTTTCCTGATACCACCTCGAAAATCAAGATTTTAAGAATTGGAGGGTAATTTGGAATAGTATTCCACATTACACGAAACAAAATTATAGCCTCAATTAAGAAAAATAAATATAGGTACTTCTTTATTTCAATTATATAAAAAAAAAATGAGATGCATATTGCACTGTATTGACTTAAGCGCAGGATTCGCAGATAAAAATGGCTTGACCACGTGGAAGACAGGAGTCATGCGCCCAAATCATATCGCACTGCAAGCACTGACTCCATTTTCTTCTCTGTCACGTCGTCCTTGTAGGAAATATTGCAAAACATGCACCTTTTGTCTTTGTTGTACGGGACATCTGAGAATAGTTCTTCGTCGTCCGAATCTTTCAAAACCAGACTGGTGTCGGAATCGCTGGAAGAAGAGTTTAGAATGGCACGTTTATGCGTTTTGTCTATGCCTATATGACCCTTGCCAATTTTTTCTTTACGCTCTTTAATTGTCTGCAGGCTTTGCTTCAGCTCATTCTTATATGGCGACTTTGTTAACACAGTCGGCTTTGACGTTCGTCCTCTGCGACTGGTTGTCGGCCGGTGAATTTTTGGTGGAGGTGAAATATCCCACGGTGTTAAATTTTGGCTAGTACTTGGAACAACCGAAGGAGATGACTGATGTGCAAAAGCTGCAGATGAGGGGATGACGTTGTGTTCCATTCCAATGTCGCTACAGGTTTCTTCTCCGACGATGATGTTTCCATCAACGGGTTTTTCATTTACGTCAGTTTCTCCAGCTATAAAGTCAGCATCACAGAATATGTTTTTATTGAATGTATAAATGCCAGTGCATTTAAATCCATTTATAGCGATTTCGCCTGACTGCACTTTTAGGTAGGCCCTTGCGAATAGTTCAGTAACGTCAAATTGGGTTACTTTCCTACCGTATTCGCGTGTAAATTTCCTTATTTCTTCACTGTAATACATTTTCATAGGCCCCATAAACGTCCTATCTAATGGCTGCAACTTGTGGGTTGAGTGAGATGGAAGTGAAATAATTACGACGCCATTATCACGGGCTAGTTCCAATAGCTCTATATTCCTTGTAGTGATCATCCAAAACTAATAAAATGGGCTTATCTATGGCTTTGTGTATTTTAAAAAATGTTGGAACCAGTTAGTGAATATATCCACCTGTACCCAACCAGAAATGTGGCAAGCCGAATCTGATCCAGAAGGAGCGTGTTTCATCAGTTGTGGATTTTTATTTTTGGAAGGTGGAACAAAAGATCCGCCGTTCGGCAGAAGTCATTGCTCCTATTTGCCTTTTACCCTTCTTTCCTAAGATCTTTGGATGCTTGCTTTGAACGATCGAAAGTCCTGTTTCACCAACATTCCAAATCGCTGTTGCGGAAAAGTTATGTTTTTCGTATTCTCCATCCAGGAGGTTGAAAAAGGATTCCACATTTTCCTTTGTAAATCCTCTGGCTCTATCGAATGACGTTCCAGTTGGAGCACGAATTCTTAGTGTGTTCTTATGGCGCTTAAGAAACCCGTATAACCAATCTTTCCCAGCACATTCTTTTAAAATGGAAAAGCGATTCGGAATACAATTTTTTTTTGCTACTTGAAATGCAAGAGAACGAATGTCACTTCTGGTAAGACCCCAAAACCGAGACTCCATCTCAAGAGCATAATACACTAACTCACGTTCAATTATGTCACTGAGGACAGGCTTGCAGCTTAGAGGCGTAGCAATTAGTTTATCAACATCTTCCTCATTTCGAGCCATCCTGTAAAGGGTTGTATGTAGGACACTGTATGTTTTTGATGCCATTTGAATGCCCATTTCTCCATTCCTTACAGCTTGCACAGCTTTCCGCATCATATCTGCATCCCATTGCCTTATTTCACCTTTCTTAGGCATCTTCCAAAGCAGTCTGGAATTAAAAAACCGAAAAAATATAATTAGCGGGTAATGTGGAATAGTATTCCACTATACAATCCTCATGGTATTCCACATTAGCCGATTTGAAAACTATTGCAAACTACGACTTATAACAAAAAATATATTTAAAAACTCACCAATTTATAGTAAAATAATTAAATTTGATACGTGTTCGACGAAAACTACACTTGCACAGTTAAAGAAACCGCAATTTCTTCCTTCGAAAAAAACTCAAACAAAAACGCAAAAAAAAAAGTTATGCACACCCAAGTAAGACCTTTGACTGACTCAGACACACCGGTTGATAATATTGTAATATGCGAGATACGGCTCGAGTTGATAAAACGATATTCTGTGAAATTATTTCTTTATTTTCTAGTCTATAGAACAATTCAAGTTCACACTATACTATTCTTCGCAAAATCCTTCCTTACAAGGTCTCTTTCTTCTCAAATCACTTTATCTCCTTTCAATTACTTAATTCACAAATCCAAACTAATTACTTCTTCTTGTTAAATCTCAACTTTCAATTTATCACATAATTACAACTTCGGCTGTTATCACTTTTCCAATCTCTTCGTGCGGTTCAAAACCCAACTGCCTTGCCTCGATCGCCATCTGTCCTTATATAGTCGCATTTCTGATAGCCAGAAACTTCTAGCAAATTCTTCGACCACTGGAACAAGAAAATTCTGATGTAATAATTCCAAGATGACAATAATTTCTTGCGGTTATAATTCTCTCTTATCCGTGACGTTGTCTTAGATATTATTCATCTCTTATCGTGGACACGAACTGTGGACACGAACTGCGGACACGAACCTCGAATGAAAAGACACTTCGGAACGAAATTATGTTCGAATGAAAAGACACTTCGTAGACGAGCGTAGTTATTATGCTACATTATGTTACAATATCAATAAAGAGAATAGCGTAGCACTTTTTTTTCCTGTTTACATTCTGAGAAAATTTAGAGAGCAGATAGACCATTTGTGTTTTAGCAAATAAAGCACTATTCCACAATACCCGAAGTTACTCTATGTGTATGACATTCGATTTTAAACCTCATTTACAGGGATATTTTGATGGTAATGATGATCATATTAACACTCTTAAAGTAAAAAGATTAGCTGAAGCTGACGACTTTGTGTTTCTTAAAAGCGATTTGCTTTCCGACCAAATTACTACAGATCAAATAAAACAATTAAAAGGCTTTCTGGATGATGTTGTGAAGCCATATTTAAATAAACAGACCCATTTAAACGCGGATATTTGGATTGCTGTAAGTTCTGTTATATTTTCCTTTACTGTTTTGTTTTGGTAAAGTTTCATTTAGGGATACGAAAATACACGTCATAAACTGTTTGAATACAACCACCAATTTACAAAACTCGCTATACTCAATCATGTTGTTTCCATAGTTCATAAAAAGTTTGTAAGTGATTTAATCGTACTTGAATGCCAGAAACAAATTTTAAATACAGAAGTACATTACCACAGGAAAAATCGCACAATAGTGGCATTTTAAAGCCAATCGTTCACAATACTCCTTCATATCTCAAAGATCGTAAGAATTACTTACAGAATAAAGCCACTGAACTCCTTGGGCAATTTGAGCAAAATCAGTCCAAAAGGTGATATTAAATATATCAAGAAACTCATGATTGTCGTAATTGCTTTAAAATTAATTTTTAGTAAAATATATTGGCGCATAAAGGGAGTGGCTCCAGTGCTGCTTGAAAAAATTCATCATAAGGACAATGGAGACAAAAAAAGTGGTGAAATAAGTGCTATTAACAACCTAGAACATATCCATACTATTTTGATGGTAAATACTAACTTACCAATCGAGCCGATATATCATTTGTTTTTTTTTTTTGTTTGCTTTTCAGGGTTTACTTAACGAACTTGATGTTTTGGAACCTGATTATTGTAAACTTGTCGAGGAAGAGGTTCGCAGATCTGTTGCAAGAGAGAAGAAAGCATCGCGAAAAGTTTTGATCAAAGTAAACCGTTTCCAAAACTGGATTGAACATTATAAGAAACATTGAACGCAGACAACAAAGTGCCCAGGGTTTTTTTGGAAAACCAATTATTTTGCACAATAGACCGACATGGGTATTATTTTTCATACATAACTAGATGTAAGTACTGATTATGTGAATGACATTGGCAGGACGAATCGAGCAGTCACTGACACCTTCGCCAGCATTGGATTAGAATCGGTTTAGATTTTTTTTTTATTTTTATTATTATTATATTACAATCTAGTTTTAGGACTAATGAGCAATTTGATAATCATAAGTTACATTAAAATTTAAATTTGAAAAAGAATACAAAATACTGTAATATGCGAGCTACGGCTCGAGTAGATAAAACAATTATTCTGTGAAATTATTTCTTTATTTTCTACTCTATAGAACAATTCAAGTTCACACTATACTATTCTTCGCCAATTCTTTTCTTACAATGTCTCTTTCCTCTCAAATCACTTTATCTCCTTTCAATTACTTAATTCACAAATCCAAACTAATTACTTTTTCTTGTTCACTCTCAACTTTCAATTTATCACCAAATTACAACTTCGCCCATTATCACTTTTCCAATCTCTTCGCCACGGTTCTAAACCAACTGTGTCTTTTTTTGACCGCCATCTGTCCTTATATAGCAGAAGTTTCTGATAGCCAGAAACTTCTAGCAAATTCTTCGACCACTGGAATAAGAGAAATAATTCTTGCAGTTATAATTCCCTTTTATCCCTGATATTATTCGTCTCTTTCGTTGACATGAGCTGTGGAGACTTCGTCCCAGACACGAACCTCGAATGAAAGGACAGTTCGAACCAAAATTCTGCCAGAATGAAAAGTCACTTCGGAATTTGTTGCGTCATATTTTTAGGGGGCGTAGTTATTATTATGCTACACTGCCCCCCTCTTAGACGTGTTCGTCCCGAACAAGTGCATCCTCATTTCGGCCATTGTATCGACTCAGTCGGTCCACATGAACCACTTTCATTTTGGCCCTCGGTCCTCGCTGGATGCGGTAGACAACATCGTTGATGCGGGTTACTATTCTGTAGGGACCTTCCCAGTTCCGCTGTAATTTAGGTGATTTCCCCTTTTGGCGATGGGGATTATACAGCCACACCAGATCTCCTTCCTGGAATCCTGACGTTGTTGCCTTGGCATCATACCTGGTCTTCATGCGGTCGTTCGTCATCTTAACCTGGCTTCTGGTCCTTTGGTGTATGTCCCTAAGCCTTTCCCTAAGGTCCGCCACGTACTCTTCTTCATTTCTGGGCTCATTGGTAGGAGATCCAAATTTCACCTCACTGGGTAAACGAGCTATTCCACCAAATAAGATTTCGAACGGCGTATGTCGAGTAGTGCTATGCACGGCACTTCTATAGGCCATCAAAAACAAGGGAATCTGCCGGTCCCAATCCCGTTGGTAGTCACCTACGACCTTCGAGAGATGTTCGTCCAAAGTCCTATTGAAACGCTCCACCATACCGTCCGACTGTGGATGAAGCGGGGTTGTCCTTGTCTTTTTGATTCCGAGTAGTTGACACATCTCTTGGAAGATTCTTGACTCGAAGTTCCGCCCTTGGTCAGAATGCAATTCCAAGGGCACACCGAATCTGCTAACCCAATTGTAGACGATCTGCTCCGCCACGGTTCTGGCTTCCTGGTTAGGGATCGGAAACGCTTCCGGCCACTTACTGAAGTAGTCCATCACTACGAGGATATACCGATTACCATTGTCGGTTTCCGGAAAGGGCCCTGCGATGTCAATGGCGATTCGTTCGAAAGGTGCTCCCACGTTGTATTGGTGCATCTTACCTCGAGTTTTGATTCTCGGACCCTTGCTAGCTGCACACACGTCGCATTTTCTGCACCAGTCTTCGATATTTTCCTTCGCTTTTAACCAATAAAAACGTTTTCGTACCTTTTCTAGCGTCTTATTCACTCCCAAGTGGCCTCCGGTCGCCCCGCCATGCATTTCCTGTAACACCTCCTTGACCCTCGTCCGCGGTACGACAAGCTGCATTACAAACGACTTTCCGTCGGAGGATTCCCATTTTCTTCTCAGAACACCTTCTTGGACATGGAGGGAGTCCCACTGCGCAAAATATGCCTTTAAGGTCGGGCTTCTGTGAGAGATGTCCTGATGATCCGGTTTCTCCATGTTCTCCTTCCAGGCCAGAATCGGCTCGATATCCGGGTCTTCCTTCTGAGCGTTCCGGATCTCATCTACGCTCCAGCCGGCGATAGGTTCGGCTCTCATTATTTGGATGGAAACCAGCTCCCGTTCTTCCTGACGCGCACAATGTTTACAATCCGTTCTGCATGGTCTCCGGGACAGTGCATCCGCATTAGAGTGGAGTTTTCCTTTACGATGCTGTATTTCGTAGTCGTAGATTTGCAGCCTTTCGATCCATCTTGCGACCTGACCCTCAGGACTCTTGAACTGTAATAGCCATTTTAAGGCCGCATGGTCTGTGCGAAGAACGAACTTCCTCCCGTAGAGGTATTTGTGAAAATGCTTCGTAGCCAAGATCAAAGCTAGAAGTTCCCGCCTTGTCACGCAGTAGTTCCTTTCTGGCTTAGAGAGCACCTTGCTGAAGTACGCAACCACCTTCTCTTGGCCGTCATGCACCTGGGAGAGTACGGCTCCTACCCCGACATTACTAGCATCTGCATCCACAACGAACGTTTCCCCGGGAGTGGGGTAAGCCAGTATCGGGGCATCGCATAGCCGTTGTTTAAGTGCCTTGAAGCTCTTCTCGCACTCAATTGACCATTTGAATTGTTTTCCCTTTTCCGTCAACTGGTGCAGGTTCTTTGCGATCCCGGCAAAATCCTTCACGAACCGTCTGTAGTAGGTGGCTAGGCCCAGGAAACTCCTTAGTTGGTGTTTGTCTTTGGGGACTGGCCAGTTTTTCACCGCTTCGACCTTCTCCGGATCGGTTCTCACTCCTTTCGCTGAAATTATGTGTCCCAGGTACTTGACTTCCGCTCTAAACAGGGCGCACTTCTTGGGGTTGAGCTTCAGGTGGGCACTTCGAAGCCTTTGAAATACATCCCTTAGATTGTCTCGGTGTTGCGCAAACGTTTTTCCTACGACGATGACATCATCCAAGTATACCAAACAGGTTTTCCATGTTAACCCTTGCAGGACACATTCCATCAATCGCTCGAAAGTCGCCGGAGCATTGCACAGCCCGAATGGCATTACCGTGAATTGCCATAGCCCATTTCCTGCGGTGAAGGCGGTTTTCTCCCGGTCTTCTGGATGGATCTGTACCTGCCAGTAGCCACTCTTCAAGTCGAGAGTGGAAAACCATCGGGCTCCTGATAGTGTGTCTAGCGTGTCGTCAATCCGTGGCAGAGGGTAGCTGTCTTTCTTGGTGACGTAATTGAGCTGCCGATAGTCCACGCAGAACCGCGTGCTGCCATCTTTCTTCTTAACCAGTACAACCGGTGATGCCCACGGACTTTTGGAACTTTCAATCAGACCTTCTTTCTCCATTGCCGACACCATCTCTGCAACTTCTGTCTGCTTTGCCAATGGAAGGCGCCTAGCAGGCTGACGAATTGGTCTAGTATCACCAGTGTCTATTCGATGTTGTACCAGGTGTGTTCGGCCGTATTCTCCGTCCTGTGAGGCAAATACATCAGCGTACTCATTGATAAGATTCTCTGCCATAGTTCCCTGCTCCTGATTCAGCTCACTGGACTGGATAATCGTCTCTCTCGTTTCCGCTGTCCAAGGTGATGGGAGAGGTTTTGGAGCATCACGTTCAGATATTGTTGCGACGGCAGTAATCGGCGTGCATTTTCCAGTCACCTCCCCTCGCCTTAGTTTGACAGTGTGTGGTCTTGCGTTCAAAACTCTCACTGGAACCATGGTGTTCTTTGGTTCGACTAACGTCTTTCCCACGATGTAGTCTTGAGACTTCTTCTCCGAGTCTGGTTCTACTATGTAGAATCGGTGGCTCCCAAGATCACCTTCCAGCTTCGTCCAAATGATTGTCTCTGAAGACGGCGGCAAAACTTCGTCTTTGCTGATGACTGTCCTGAGAGTTATGGCATTCTCGTTTCCGTACACCATCGGAATCTCCACATTTCGATACCTCAGTACTTGCATCCCGATGTCCAAGATTACTTCATTTGCTTTCATGAAGTCTATTCCGATGATGCACTCGTCGCATATATCTGCCACCAGAAACGCATGGGAGAATGTCAGTCCTGCCAGAGTAATCGTAAGACGAACTTCTCCAAACACCTTCGCCATTTCCCCTGTTGCAGTCTTCAGGCAGTAGCTGTTGGTGTTGTGCAGCCATGAGCTTCTGACGATATCTCTTCTTACAATGGAGGCAGTGGCACCTGTGTCGATGGTGGCTACGCACTTCTTCTCGTTGATTAGTGCCTCCACTGTCAGGCTCTTGTTACCCCGTTTGGTTTGCGAAACTTGAATGGTGGTCCTGGGGGCCTCGATTCCAGTAACCAACTTCTGCCCCGCGAAGTTGGTCCTTACACATTTCCCGACTGCTGGTTTTGGGAAGTCTGACTGACAGGATGGATGTTATCACCGCCAGATGCTTCCTCTCTGCTTCTCCTACTTCTGCAATGTGGACAATTTCCTCGTCTAGGTGCACTTCTGCACTGCCGTTGTAGGTGTCCGGTTTGGTTGCAATTCCAGCAACGGATTTGACTTCCGCGAGCTGTGTCTTCATCCATGACGGCTGTTCTCTGGCATGAGCATTCCACGACGGACATTTTCCTGACACGGTGTATTCCCTGGTATGCTTGGTCCGCAGCCTTCATTGACAAAGCGAATGCCAATGCCTCGGGGAGTGTTCGCTTTTCAGCCATCCTTACAGCCATTTGCAGTTGTCTGTCCTCTATGGCCTGAATAAAAGCTTCCACCGCCATTTCGTTGATAAGCTCCTCACCGGCTTTAGGGTATGAAAGATGGGCTAGTCGCTCTATATCCGCTTGCAACTGTTGGAGCGTTTCCCCCCTTTTCTGGTCTGCAAGAGCTCCGCAGCTGGACCCCTCAGTGCAAGCGTGAGTGCAATAGACTTCTCTTCATCGTCCCAGCTATTGGTCATTGCGGCCGCTTCGAATTGCCTCTTATAAATTGGCCATGATGTTTGACCATCGAAGATAGGAGGCTGCATCTCCTTTCTTCTCAGACCGTCAGTGGAATATTCCCGTGCTTTCTGTCTCTTCACGTTGCTGAGCTCCTTAGCAAGATTTTCGACTTGCTTTTCTACTTTTTCAAACTGAGTCTCTATCTTCCCGAACTGAGTTTCATGTTTCTCAAAATTTTCATCGAATCTAGTTTCGACTTTTTCGAGTTGCGTCTCGACCTTCTCGATTTTCTCTTCGATCACTTCGAATTTGGATTCCAAGTTCTTGTTTTGCTCATCAAGTTTACTTTCCAGAGCATCTAGAGAATTCTTTTGTTCGTCCATTGCTTTCTTTTGTTCGTCCATTGCTTTCTTTTGTTCGTCCATCTTAAGTTCTAGAGAATTCTTTTGTTCGTCCATTGCTTTCTTTTGTTCGTCCAGCTTAAGTCCTAGAGAATTCCTCTGGTCGTCCATTGCTTTCTTTTGTTCGTCCATCTTAAGTTCTAGAGAGTTCTTTTGGTCGTCTATTGCTTTCTTTTGGTCATCGAGCTTAAGTTCCAGAGACTTCTTTTGGTCTTCCATTGTTTTCCTTTGTTCGTCCATGACTGACTCAAGTTGCAGGAGCAGACTTGTTATATCCGGGTCGGCTACTGTACTTGCTGGTTCCTCTCCCACGTCAAACTCTACGTCATGCGGATTTTCACCTTCCTGCGTTACTGCTTCTTCCAGACGAATCAGTAGGGCATCTTTTCCCCCAGTTGTGTCGAGGTTCCGCTTACTGAGTTCTGCCTTTAGTTGAGTTATAGTTAGTTTTCCCAATTTGCGACCCATTTTGCGCAACTAATTAACTCAACACAGAAATCGATATTTTTTTTTTTTTTTTGCTTGTGCAATTTCACACCACGGAAATAGTTATTCACAGAATAAGTTTTATCCCACTTCTGACACAAATGTAACATGCGAGCTACGGCTCGAGTAGATAAGACAATATTCTGTGAAATTATTTCTTTATTTTCAAGTCTATAGAACAATTCAAGTTCACACTATACTATTCTTCGCAAATTCCTTCCTTAAAAGGTCTCTTTCCTCTCAAATCACTTTATCTCCTTTCAATTACTTAATTCACAAATCCAAACTAATTACTTTTTCTTGTTCACTCTCAACTTTCAATTTATCACCAAATTACAACTTCGCCTATTATCACTTTTCTAATCTCTTCGCCACAGTTTAAAAACTACTGTTGCTTTCTCAATCGCCATCTGTCCTTATATAGCAGAAGTTTCTGATAGCCAGAAACTTCTAGCAAATTCTTCGACCACTGGAACAAGAGAAATAATTCTTGCAGTTATAATTCCCTTTTATCCCTGATATTATTCGTCTCTTTCGTTGACATGAGCTGTGGAGACTTCGTCCCAGACACGAACCTCGAATGAAAGGACAGTTCGAACCAAAATTCTGCCAGAATGAAAAGTCACTTCGGAATTTGTTGCGTCATATTTTTAGGGGGCGTAGTTATTATTATGCTACAATAACATATAATTTATATTTGCTTTTTTGTTTTTTCTCTTTGTGTAATGATTAAGTAATAATTAATATAATAATGACTGCAGTAAATATGAATATGATAACAATCAGTTAATAACATTAATAACACTTAAGGGATTTAGGCCACTCAAGGCGGTGGGAGTTTTATTCACTCCGAGAGCTCCTTGTCGCTCATTGTTGTCGCCTTTCGTATTATCTACGGATCATTTAAAATTACATGCCTTTATCTACCCAATTCAAGATGTTTACGCCTTTTTAATCTTCTGACCGAGTAATTCTGTTTTGCAAGTGGTAGGGCCTCAGGGTTTACGTGCTCTCGTAGCCATTTCTCTTGACTTCTTGCTGCTTTTTTAATTGCATTTTGGACCAACTCCACATTAAGATCCCTGAGGAGGTCGCTGTTTCTTATATACCAGGGAGCGCCTATAATGTTCCTGGGTACTTTGTTTTGGAATCGTTGAATGATGTCGATGTTACTTTGTTTGGTGCAACCCCATAGTTGCATCCCACAGGTCCATATTGGTTTTATCGTTTTCTTGTAAAGCAGGAGCTTGTTGTTTATTAATAGTTGGGAATCTTGAACCATAAGCCAATAAATTTTTTTTATGTCGAATGTCTAGTTCTTCGTTCTTAGATTGCAGTTTGCAGTTTAGCGACTAAATCTGCATTCATGTTTGCAATTGCCATTACGGCTGTGTTGTCGGCGAATGGTGCTATGATGTTGCTGTCTAAATGTGGTATGTCTGAAGTATATAACTGGTCCAAATAAGCTGCTTTGAGGAACACCAGCTTGTATTTCTTTCAGTTCAGAATACGCGTTATCATGTTTGATCAGCAGCGAAAGTTATGTCAATCGAGATTATGTCAGTCCATTCATACGTCACAAGTTTGTGAGCCTTAAACTTTGAGCTAGGAAGATGAAATTTGGTATATAAGCTTTTAGAACACGAAGCAGAAGGAGTGTACACATTTTTAAAATTTTCCTACAGACAAGCCCACTTTTAAAATAAATGCTCTTTTCAATACTTTTACTAGAAGCTGAAAAATATCACCTTAGCAAAATATATATGTGTTCACATTCTCTAAAATTCGTTCTATAAAGGCACGCCTACTTTTGGGGGCGTTTCTTCAAAAAACCTGATTTTTAAGGTAATTTCGGCGATGGATAAACCTTATTTTCCAGATTTCATCAGAATCCATGAACTTGGGTAACAAATAGTTATAGCTATGCTTTCTTATAAAGAGAAGTCAAAAAATCATTTTTGATTATAAAATCTCTCAAAAGTTGCGGAAGTATACTCAAGATACGAATTTCACTGAATTTGAATTAACAATTTCAGAACGCCACTCCGACTTTACTAGGAATGGGTTAAAAAATGTCATACGATCCATAAAGCGATTATAGGCAATTTTAATTGTTATACAAACTGGAGTATGTAATAGAAAATATGCTACTCTGAGGAAATTTTAAGCAACAATAATACAAATAGATACTTTATACTTTTCGCAACAGTTAGCTTGCTTCGTTAAATTTTTCTTTTTTTAATATTTCAAGTGTTTGGCAAGCTACTTAGCATGATAAACTGTCGCTTTGTTGGCTTTAATACCAGTATTAACCCTAATTTTACTTACCTGAAAATCAAAATTGAAGGTCTTTCTTAAGGAATTATAGAAATGCTTAAACTTTTTTTTTTTTTCATATTTATCGATATAAGGGAGGTAATTGCCAACAACTGTAGGTGCTCTTCAAATCTTGGTGGCTGTTGCTACCACTCTTCTTCTTTTAATCTCGAATCCAGACCCTTCCTTGCATACTAAGGTGATATCCTATTGCTAATAAAATGTACAACTTTAGACACTCTTTTTTTTTGTATAGATAGACAAAGAGAGAGAAAGAAAGAAAGATTTGGTGTAGTGGTTTGAAACTCAGGTGCTATTAAGTTTCTGTAAAGTCCAAGGGTAGCGTCCAGATAACTGGGGAGCTTGTTTGTTTTGCTTTTGTCGTTGCTCATGATTCACAGTATTTTTTTCCTTCCTCCTATTTTATTTTATTTGAGTTCGAAAGTGACATGATTTTACCTACAAACTTGTTATTAAGCAAAATGCAACAAAATTGACGTGACTATTTAAAGTGCTTTCTCATTTGTACTATTATTACAATAAGGTACCCTTTCGAATTGCATAATCAAATTTAGTTAAAAAAAAAAGACCTAAGTGAGAAGAAAATTATTTCCTTACAACACACCTTAGCTGTCGGTTTTCTATAACTGAACAAAGTTTCAGCTGGTAAATTCATTCCCGAGCTTGACAAAAAGTGAGTGATTTGTATCAGAAGGAAAAGTATTCTTTTCACATCATGTTTTTCGAAACTGATATTTTGGAAGCCTCGAGATAGAATATATTCATTAATTTTTCCTTCATTGTGGGCGCAAATAAAATCAGTTCGAAAAAAATATTTTTTAGATTCTACTCAAAAAGATGTTTTCAACGATATGCCACTTGCCTATACCTATATAAACATATGTCACTTAGGCATGTGACATTGCTTATACTAGAGGCACCTTCAAAATAACGGTTTTCTTAAAAATTGTACCGTGCATGCAAATAACTTGAATAGTTTAGAAGCTAGAAGGTGGTGACAGAAGAACGGACGGACGCGCTAAGGAGAACAATAAGGGTTCTGTGTCTATTTGCAAAACCCTGAAAAGGATCAGGTGTGAGTTGGCCTGGCTAGAGGGCTAGAATGTACTTTAATTTTTCTGATTTGCCCAAAAGGGATGGAAGTATGACCCCTGCACTTAAATAAGATTATTTAAATTTTTTTTTTAAATTTTTTACTAGGTTTCAATGCCATTTCATCTAGTATTCCTGGTTTACAATTGAGATCTCAGTTTTGGTAGCTTCCCTCACACTGATTGTAAATGTTAGATATACACATGTACGTAAGAAGCTTTATTGTAAACAATTTAGTTCTAGACCATTTAATCGTTCTCGCAATATTTCACTTCAAATCTGGAAACTCAAAATTGAATTTTAAAAATCATGCAGGATATATATGTTGAAAAATTGCAAAAAAAACTTACAGGAAAGTTACAATCCATCTAGAACGGATCAAATGATACCCTATCCCCCATATTTTAACTCACCCCTAATAAAGTGAGCTTGGCGTTGTGAAAATTTTAATACAGATGCAATGATATCTTTCTATACAAACTATATTTCCGCGATTTTTAAGAAATTTTATCACAAAACTATTATTACAACTTTTTCTTAGCAGAAAATGGGCGTAGCTCCCAAAATTTGTAACCGAAATTCACGGATTCTGATAAGATATTCAGAATAATGCTTAACCCATCACAGTAAATAGCTTTCAAAAAGCAATATATTCTTTATTTTAATAATTTTTACAATTATACTGCTTCGGATTCCAGAAAGCTTATAGACCAAATAGCTCATAATTTAAGACCAAAAAAGTGGTGACATAAAAACAGACGGACAGAGGGACATGGCTAACTTTTGATGCTGATCACAAATATGTTTTCTTTTAGGGATCTTTCGTTACTATTTCTCTATATTACAAACTGTGTATCAAACTTAATATGTATACCCTGGTTAGGGTATAATAAGAAACCGGTCCATAATTTTTTAGAATATTGGCAGCATGTTAACAGGATGAAAATCTTCAAATATTTCTAAACTATCAACGCCGACCGTGACTGTAATACTGTGTTTCTTCTCTCGTTTCTACAGGTTTCTGTTCAAACTTTGCAGTCTTGGCTTCTTCTCCGTCTCTCAAAGAATAGAGAAGATATTGTCTTGATCCAAGAACCTTGGGTTATTAACAACCTGGTTTGTGGACTCAAGACTCCCGGATACTATTCCCTATATGCCAAGGATAAAGGTAAACCTAGATCGTGCATATTGGTACCGTTGCTAGAAACAAACAAGTGCTCCTACTATCTGGCATCGGCTAGTAGGGTGGTCATATGGCCAAAATGCAACTTGATCGTGATGATGACATCAGGAGGACGGAAAGAAATACTGTGAATCATAAGCAACGACAATAATAGCGAAAACAAACAAAATACTCCCCAGTTATCTGGACAGCCACCCTTGGAGTTTACAGAAACTTAATACCACCTGAGTTTCAAACCACACCACTCTGTCTTTCTCTCTGTCTCTTCCTTTCCACAAAAACGCACGTGTTCTAAAAATTAGTATAAGGGTATTCATATCGCCTTTAACACGTGCAAATTATAAAAAAAAAAAAAAAAAAACGCTCACCACTCCGCTTTGGGTAGCTCTGACATCAACGAAAGGGGTGAGTTGCTTTTTGCCTACATTCTAAAAACTAACCTCATTTTGTGTCCCATCGGTAATGAACCTACATTTATAACTACAAACCGACAAGAGGTTCTAGATATAACCCTTGTCTCCGACAATAATAATTAAATGATCAAGTACTGGAAGGTATCTGGTGAACACTTTTTTCTGACCACCAATACCTTCAATTTAGTCTTGATGACGATCCTTCAGGCCCATTGGATTACAGAAATATCCGTAGAACTAACTGGTTCAAATATAGGGAAACCTTAAAGAAATTGGTTACCTCTGATACTCCAAAGTACGAGTACTCGAGAAATCCTCAAGAGCTTGATTGTATGTGATGTCCTCCTCTTGTCCTTTGGTTAAGGGGTAAGAAAAAACCACACTGGTGGATCTTAGATCTAGGACCACTCAGAAATATTTGTAGGAAACTTTTCAACAAAGGCAAAAAGATTTTAAGAAACGAAAAGTTAGATTTAACAATTTGTTAACATCTTAGAATATGACTTTATTGTGTAACCTCAATTAAATTCAATTACATTAATGAAATTGCTTCTACTTTGTGTTCTTTTTTTGAAGAAATTCCAACCATAAATATAACGGATATGATGGTAATTAGGTAAAAGTGAAGAAACCGCTTCCATTTAGTCATTGTGGATCGGATAATTATAGCATAATGTACCAATTCGTTCATCTGTTTAAACATATGTAAATAAAATTCATTTAAATATACACTTTTAAAGAAAAAAATGTGTTCTATACCTTTCGATCTAACTCAAAATTACGACTTAATTTTGCAGTTTGTACCAACAGCTGTGTCCTTATGAGCGCCATTTCTAATCTCTTGTAAGAAAATGCCATGAAGCCGATATCCAAAAATGTCAACATATAATACCAAAAATATGTAAGTGAGAGGGTGAAGACTTCTTCTTCCTGGTTGCACCGAAAAATAAAATCCGCCAAAATCACAAAGGAAATGAATGAAATAAAGCTAATATAGCTTTCTATTAATTCACTGAACTTAAAGATTAACTTAAAAGTAAAATGAAGGCTGAGAGCGACTTTATGCGCTTTAGCAACGATTGAATGCACTTCGTTTACCCGATTCTTCAACGCTATGCAGTTCAACTTGTCCCATTTCACGCCAAATAACATCTCGAATTCCTCATTTAGGCAGATATAGTGGGCTTCAAGGTAAAACAGAACCAAACATATTCCTCCTGTGTGAACGAATATCGGTAGCATGATCAAATTTACCACAATCTGAACTCCAATGCCACAAATAATATCAGTAACATTTATTAAAATTCCTCCAAAAGTGAATATAATAACAATAAAGAACGAAGCAGAAAGTTTCAATATAACAGATATAACCAAGAACCAACTTAACCGAATGTTTTTTTTCGTTAATTTTTGACAAACTTTTAGATGATGAATCAAAAAGTTTAGAAATATAACTTTCTTAGTTTTAGTAATTTTTGTGTGAATGTACATTGAAAGCGGATAAAAGATACTAATTGACCATTCGCTTAATATTGAAATTGGTGGTTCTTCCTCGGCCAGGTTAAAAATAAACATCGACAAAATTGATAAACCGCAACTGATTACAATTCTAGTCAAATGATTCGACGGATGCGCGTGAAACTTTTGTTTGGCAAATGTAAAATCTAAACATCGAATAGCACTTGCGAATTTGTACAAACACTGGATAAGAATTTTGTTTTGATCTCGAAAGGAAGACATGTTACGTGAATGCAAGGTCTCACTGTACTGTAAGGAAGAAGTGTCGGCGGTTATTATTTAGTAAATAGATTGTGTTTCCTGGTGCAAAGCATATTAAGGTAATTAGATCTACTTAAAAGTATTGCTATGTGCTGGGATAGGTTTAATTCCCTGAAAGGTTATCTATACCTCACCTCATACATGTACTCGTACTCGTATGCATGAATAATAGCAATGCCCAAGTAGAATAAATGCGACTTAGTCAAATTTTTGATTCAATTGCAATGGCAGGGTTGTATTTAGATATTACAGCATACTCGTATGTATGTAAAAGAGATTTTGTTAGAAAAAAATATTTAAAATACTAAGGGAAAGGTGGAGGTGGACGTCATTTAAAAAGCTGAATTCCCAGAATTTAATAAGACTAATTGACTAGAGATAAAAAATACCGTGATTTAGGAATCACTTCAAACTGCCTTGAAAAATACCTACTTAATAACTACTTTCAGGGTTCATTTGGTTTGTTGGTTTGGAGTGACCCTCGATAAGGTGCATGTGGTGACCACCACAGGTTGCCCTTGTATGGCAACAAAAAAAAACAAAATACGGTTTCCACATCAGTCGACATATCAATCAAAATACGGTGTCAACATCGGATAACCAGTATTGTCCGGTGCTCATCATTAATTTGATAGAAAGAGAACATTTTTGCTACTATACTTCAGTGGTCCATTTTCGATCAGTCTCCTGCGCACCACTCTGCTCGTCGGGTCAAACTTACGCACCACTAACCCTGATTTAAACTTCTTGTTTTTTTTATCTTGTAATTTGAATTAAAATAAAATTGAATTCTTTGTAAAGTAGCTGATTTCTCCTTTTTTCTTCCATTTACCAAATCGCTACATATACTTAGACCAAAAGTAGGTCCATTATGTTGCCACGGACTAGTGGGTTCACACCTCCCTCTCTTGGAATCAGTTACTTTTCATAATAAAATTTATTAATTTTAGTCGAACAAGCGTTGTTAAGATCATTAGGATCATTGAAAAGATATTCACTTAGTGTATCATTTTTAATATTGGCAAGCGCGGGCTTGTGCATAAATAGTGTATTATTGTTTCTTATTGCTCCTCGTCTTTGCTGTTCCTGCAGTAGTTATTGTGGAGATGCCTAACTTTTGAGCATGGCTACCCATTGTACAGTGCCTTGTTATTACGTTGGTTAGTTTTGATAGAGTTCTTGTCCGTTAGACCTCTTTTGTTCTAGTACAAGCCACAGTTTCCTGGCCGTATTTCAATGATCTACATGCTTCCATCTAAGGTCCGCCTTGTCTAATGCATCGGCATAGATAAGGTACTTTTGTTTGCCGACTAAGTCGATTAGGATAAAGTTCAGCATGGTTAGAAGCGCCTCTGTTGGAGAGGCTTTCAGTGCACCGGTGATGCTGAGATATCGTACTCCTTGAGTTTTTCCAATAACTTCGGGTTGGAGTTCCTTCCCATGGCGATCCACCATACAAGTACGAGTATGTAGGAATCGGCATACTATAGAAGTGCATTATATTTGGCTGTAGCCCCATGTGGAGCTTACCGCCTTATTGCATGAGTATAGGACAACTCACGTTGAGCTTAGGGTTAAGATTTAGCTTCAAATAATTAGACAACCCAGTGTTCTCTATTTCTAGGAGAAGTTCATCGAGAACTAAGTTCCAGAGCAAAGGAAAAAGCTCAACTCCTTGAAGAGTCCCCCAGTTTTTTTTTCTTCAGTTTCGTATAGTAATGTTAAGATTGATCAAAATCTCGTGATCGAACATTTTCAGGAAACCAGTACTTGCTCCCTTATAGGTGCAAGTAAGAAAGAGGTAAAACGAATTCTGTCAAAAATGTGATATAGTTAATTAGCCCAATGATGGAAAGAAAAGAAAAGGTATAGAGAAGAACTAAAGATTAGAGTGGAAAGGATTCATTAAAAACGCCATGCTAGCCCTTCGTATTGATAAGTTCTTGATTTAAGCTACAACTGACACTGTTTTCAGCCACACGCTGTGGAGGGGATTATAGTTTGATATTTGTTTGAAGGCGACATCTGTTCGTCGTGTCGATATTGGACCCAAATATGTTTTTTCTTATAAAATCGAAAAACTGGAACATTTTACCAGCCCAGCCTATGGATACATCACTAGTTTCGAATAAAATGAGGTAATTAAAGAAAACTCACCCCATTGTTACTAAAATCAGTGTTCTTAATTTATTTATCGATTGAAGAAAACCCATCACTTACAAATGTGGTTCAATAATTACTTTTACTCCCTGACTCACTCTCTACGCTGGTGGTAGTTTTATTGATGCGCATATAAGAAAATATATTTGGGCAACAAACATTTTTCTTTCATAGAAGGGGTCTCTGGAAACAAAAGTGCCTAGGACCTTCGAAGGGCTTAGAATACAACTCAGGGACCGGCGAATGGGCGAACAAACCAATTTTAGTACATCTAAAGGCATACAATTCACAACTTTACTATTCCAAAAGAACAGACCTTAATTTATCTATCGATTAATAGGAAAAAAGTTAAATTTTAATTAGTTTCTGAGAAGAAATTAATAATTCGCTGATTTTTCAGCGAATGTGCGAATACCTCTTGCGAACTGTCAAATTTTATTCACATTCCACATATGTGGAACGCAATCCACCTTCGCGCAACCAAAACATTAGCTTGAGTTTAACCTCACAATTTTTTTGTTTTGTTCTTGGTGGTAGCGAATGACAAGTGAATGAAATGTCAAAATTTGAGAATATTCGCTCGTTCGTATTCATAGGTCGCTGAGCTGTGAATGGACCTTAAGCCCTAGTTAGTCTTTACTTGACTATATTAGCCTTCTGTTAAAGTAATTTTGTTTTACAAACAAAGGCGAACCTATAACGCTGTAACAGTGAACCGAGGTGTATGTATTACCGTCTCATTTGCCAAACTCCGAAAAGTAGTCACGACTGTATGTGTTGCAGCCGCCCCCCTTTGGTCAGACGTTGCACATTATATGACAGAATCACCTGGATTTTACCTTCAGTTTCACATTTTAACTATTACCTTACTGCCCTGCAAGAGACTGAAGTCCCGGACTACATTGTTCATAGCATCATCAAGGTTACTTTCTCCAAATGGATTTTAGCCGCCTTTTGACCCCTAATCTACTGTGGTTGAGTTTTGAATGTCCTTTGTATGAGAGTACAGCTGAAAAATATTTTAATTCGCTATAGCATTAGCGAGCAATTGATAACATTTTTATTTATAGTACTATTTATACGCAATCTTGATGAGATTGATGCTTCTGTAATTAGCACAATTCATGGGTTGTCTTTTTAAATGATCGGGCAAAGCATGTTGAGGTTCCATTAATGATGACCATATTCTACAAATCATCCCCCGCTGCTTTAAATAGATCAGTAGCAGACTTTCGGGTCCATCAGCATTGTTGGATTTAAGCTTATCACTTCGCTTTGGTTGCATAAACAGAAATATTGGCTGCCATGGTATTTCCAAATTTTCAGCACTGAGAATGACGTTTCTGCAACGTCCCTGACACATCCCTGATTTTTTCCATATTAGGTAGATAGATAAGCTTCTGTTGATCACTATACAGTGCACAATAATATATCCTCGAATCGGTCCTTCGCACCGTGCGGGTTTTTCTTATAATTAACGTACATATGTACATTCTATGATATTTAATTCCAGACAATTTTCATATTAAAAGAACATTTAGAAGTTTATTCAAACGGTAAAATAGAGAGAAACATTTTACAATTTACGTATTCCCCACTTCTTTGGAACTTGGTGGTCAATGAACTGTTGATAATCGTGGAGACTAAGGGTAGTGATGTTATTGAATATGCGGACGACATAGCAGTCTATGGTTCATTACTTCATTACCTTAAAAGAGCTCCTACAAAACGCTTTGAATAAGCTGTCTTGAATCTCCACAAAACAAAATCGCACCTATTGACCCTCCATCCCTTAAGGGAACAAGCTTAACTTTCTCCAACGAAGCGAAATATCTGGGTCTTATATTCGATATGAAACCTAATATACAAAAAAAAGTTAAGAAAGCCACTGTCGCATTCTTTTCTTGCAAAAAAGCCATTGGGAACAAATGGGTCTTACAACCCAGATTAACTCACTGATCCTTATGTAAGGGGTAGTTGTCTGGTGGATTGTCTTGGATAAGGCGATAAATCTTAAGTTATTAAGCAAGGTCACGTTCAGCCTTTCTGTGTATTAGCAGAGCACTTCGAACGACACCTTCCGCACCTATGTACACTCTTTTTCATTTAACACCATTCGACATGTTTGGTAGGCAAATGGCAGCTAGCTCAGCTATTCGCCTTAAAGCTACTTTACAGTGATCCAGGAAAATATATGGCCACGCCTTCATCTTAAACAAGTTTAATATCTTCCCTGAAAATATTGACTACACTATACCAAGTAAAATTTTCCAAGTTACCGTCCCTTCTAGAGCATTCTGGCAAGAAGGCGGTTTTGCGGAAGATAAGTCGTGACATTTTTATATCGACGGTTCAAAAACTAACGACGGAGTGGGTGGTGGTGTCTTCTCTGATAGGCTTAATCTAAACCTCTCTTTTCGTCTACAAAACCGCTGTAGGGTGTTCCAGGCGGAGATAATACCAATAAGGGAAGTCTTGTCTTGGCTAAAGAAAAACGTGACATCAACCGTTGATATCCGCATCTTTTCAGACAGCCAAGCAGCAATCAAATCCTTGGAATCAACCTCAATAAATTCTATAATAGCTCTAGATTGCCGCTTGTCCCTTATAGAGATGGCGGAGCAGTTTAATATTCACCTTATGCCGGGGCATAGGGATATTCCAGGAAATTATAAGACTGACGAACTTGCCAGACATGGAACAAAAATATCCATCTTTGCAGGCAAAAGTTCACTGGGTTGGGTATGCCGATCACTACTTAAATTAAAGCTGGATGCTATTGAAAGGACAAATTCCAGGTGGACAAGTGGTACAAATTGTCTAGCGACAAAACAGATTTGGGCTAAGCTGGATCTGAAAAGCTCTACGAATTTGATTTCGCTCAATAGATTGTATATCGGCGCTGTTATAGGTATCATTACTGGACACTGTCTAATGGATAAGCATGCAACAAGGCTTGGTGTCTTCTCGAATGATTACTGCAGAAGCTGCATCGACGAGAAGGAGGACGAGACTATTCTTCACCTTTGTACCTGTCCAACTCTCTCCCAAAGAAGGAAACTCCACTTGGAAGCCTTCTGTTTCAACGACCTAAATGATCTGAATAAAATAGACGTTAGGGACCTTCTACGCTTCATCAGAAGCTTCAAATGGTTCATTGAGTAGGCTGAAAGCCGCTTCCCAAACCCATGTGGTATCACAATGGACCTATTATTGGTCTGAGTGTGTTGGCTTTTAGCTGACAGCCACCTCAACCTAACTTTACCTAACCTTACCTAACCTTGTAGTCTTGGCATGTTTCCTTAATTATAATAACAAAATTGCTTCAGCACCGCCTGGTCATGAGGTATCATAAAATTCCTAGCCAGTCGCATTTGACTGCGGAGAAAATCAAGAGCTGTAGGCAGTGGTTGTTGCATTAGTTTTACGTGTGAAATTTGACTTTACTGCCAACTACTGGCAAGCTAGCTTTCAAAAAAACACAGTTATTATTGCTATAACACTTTTCTATTCTCTCTATTGAACGTTTTTCCTGTAATTTATTTTTCTTCCGGAAAAGTTGGTATCCTCTGTCCTATTGAATAAGAAGAAAATCTTTATTCCATATCTTCTCATACGAAGGAAGATAAGCTAAGATAAGAAGAACATTAATCTATTCTAGAGCCTCTCTTATTTTCCATATACGAGTACAGTTAGCCACATAAGTATTGATACAGCCCCTTTCTCTGCATAACACAAACAAAAAAGAGATTACAGAAGCAAGAAAATAAACAAGTAAAATAATATATTTGAGCAATATAGAACACACTATACATAATTTTAACATAAATTCATTTCAGTTTTTTGAATAAAATAACAAAAGAAATAAAAAGAATTTAATAAACTCAACCTCACAAAAGTATTGATACATATTTAAAATTCTTGCTTAAAAAATAAAAGAACGTAACTTAATATTTTGTTGGGTTACCCCGAGATTTGATTACAGCTTCTAATCTTCGTGGCATCGATTCCACCAACTTCTTGCAATAGTTTGGGTCAATATTAGCCCATTCTCCGCAAAAGCGGTTTTTAAAGCCGCCTTGCTAGAAATCCTTTGTTTTCTTATTTGTTCTTCAAATATGCCCATAAATGCTCAATCGGATTTAAATCCGGTGATTGCGGCGGAGTATTGAGCATTTTGGGCGTGTTATACAGCAGCCACATCTTTGTGTCCCAAGCTTGGGATCATTGTCCTGCTGGAACAAATAATCCGTTCCCATCTGTAATTTTTCAGCCCTGGCTCTAAGATTGTTTTTAATTATGTCTATGTATTTAAACCGGTCCATTATACCGTCAATAAAAACAAGATTGCCCACTCCGGATGCAAAAAAATACCCCCACACAAGGACGGAACCACCTCCATGTTTTATTGTGGGTCTAAGGTATTTTACCTTGAGAGGTTCTCCGGGTTTCCTCCAAACTTTTCGAAAGCCATCCGAAGAACAAAATTAACCTAACTCTCGTCACTGAAAATTACCTCTTTCCAGAATTCCACAGAGTGGTGACGATGACTTTTGGCGAATAACAACCTTTTCTTCTGATTTACCCCCGAAATGAATGGCTTGCGTATTGCAGTTCTTCCGTAAAAGTTCCTTTCCCGAAGAACACGTCTCACTGTCTCGCTGCTTACCGTAATGTCCAGGCTTTCTTTTAGTTGGGTCACAAGTTTTGGTGCACTAATATTTTTTTTTTCTCCACTTCTCGAACCAAATACCGTTTATTTTGAACACTTAGTTTTGTTGGTCTGCCACTGCGACTCTTGTTTTCCAGAGAATTCGTTTCTTTAAACTTCTGGACTATTTTCTATATTGTTGTGAAACTTCTGCCAACAATTTTCCCAATACTTCTGTAGGATTGTTCTTCCGTGTGTAATTTAATTTTAATTTTCCGCTCTTCTAATGTAGTTTACTTCATTTTCCTTGATTTCATGTTTAAAATAAACTAAAATTTCCCTACCGAACACAAATAATGAAGTAGACTTCTACTCAAAACAGGGAATGAGGCAAACAAAATATACATTGCTCAGATGGCATAACGGTACTATTGTTGGCGCCTAAATGTGTGTGTATCAATATTTTTGTGGCGTGGAATTCGGTCACTATTTTTATTTATTATTTTTTTTGAATATATGAGATTGATTTTGATTGTAATTGTGCATGGTTTCGTTAGCTATATTACTAAAATGAAGATAAATGAATTGAATAATTTTGTTTTTTTACTATTGTTATGCTGGAATTCGTATTGAACTCAGAGAAAGGGGGGTGTATCAATATTTTTGTGGCTAACTGTATGTAAATCAATTTCTGTTGGTCACTGTTTTATCCTGGAATTGAAGTGACCAAGCGTTAATACTTCATGATATGATATGTGGCCTTAAATAAAAAATACCAGATATTTTTTTAAAACTTACAAATTTAAAACATATTTGAGAAGTTTTTCAGAAACTAAAAGTTAGAGAGAAACATTTTAACAATTTGTTTACATCTTAGAATACGACTTTATTGTGTAACCTTAATTAAATTGCTTCTACTTTGTGTTCTTTTTAAGAAATTCCCACCATAAATATAACGGATATGATGGTAATAAGGTAAAAGTGAAGAAACCGCTTCCATTTAGTCATTGTGGAACGGATAATTATGGCATAATGTACCAATTCGTTCATCTGTTTAAACATACGTAAATAAAATTCATTTAAGTATACACTTTTAAAGAAAAAAATGAGTTCTATACCTTTCGATCTAACTCAAAATTATGACTTAATTTTCTAGTTTGTACCAACAGCTGTGTCCTTATGAGCGCCATTTCTAATCTCTTGTAAGAAAACGCCATGAAGCCGATATCCAAAAATGTCAACATATAATACAAAGAAAATATATTTGAGAGGGTGAAGACTCGCTGTTCTTGGTTGTACCGAAAAATGAAATCCACCAAAAGCACAAAGGAAATGAATGAAATAAAGCTAATACAACTTTCTATTAATTCACTGAACTTAAAGATTAACTTAAAAGTTTTATGAAGGCTGAGAGCGACTTTATGCGCTTTAGCAACGATCGAATCCACTTCCTTTACCCGATTCTTCAACGCTATGTAGTTCAACTTGTCCCATTTCACGTCAAATAACACGTTCTCGAATTCCTCATTTAGGCAGATATAGTGGACTTTAAGGTAAAACAGAACCAAACATATTCCTCCTGTGTGTACGAATATCGGTAGCATGATCAAATTTACCACAATCTGAACTCCAATGCTACATATAATATCAGTAACATTCATTAAAATTCCTCCAGAAGCGATTAAAATAACAATAAAGAGCGAAGCAGAAAGTTTCAATATAACAGATATAACCAAGAACCAACTTAAGCGAATGTTTTTTTTGGCCAATTTTTGACAAACTTTTAGATGACGAATGAAAAAGTTTAGAAATATAATCTTCTTATTTTTAGTCATTTTTATGTGAATGTACATTGAAAGCGGATAAAAGATACTAATTGAGCATTCGCTTAATATTGAAATTGGTGGTTCTTTCACGACCAGGTTAAAAATAAACATCGACAAAATTGATAAACCGCAACTGATTACAATTCTACTCAAATGATTCGACGGATGCGCGTGAAACTTTTGTTTGGCAAATGTAAAATCTAAACATCGAATAGCACTTGCGAATTTGTACAAACACTGGATAAGAATTTTGTTTTGATCTCGAAAGGAAGACATGTTACGTGAATGCAAGGTCTCACTGTACTGTAAGGAAGAAGTGTCGGCGGTTATTATTTAGTAAATAGATAGTGTTTCCTGGTGCAAAGCATATTAAGGTAATTAGATCTACTTAAAAATATTGCTATGTGCTGGAATAGGTTTAATTCCCTGAAAGGTTATCTATACCTCACCTCATACATGTACTCGTACTCGTATGCATGAATAATAGCAATGCCCAAGTAGAATAAATGCGACTTAGTCAAATTTTTGATTCAATTGCAATGGCAGGGTTGTATTTAGATATTACAGCATACTCGTATGTATGTAAAAGATATTTTGTTAGAAAAAAATATTTAAAATACTAAGGGAAAGGTGGAGGTGGACGTCATTTAAAATTCTGAATTCCTAGAATTTAATAAGACTAGTTGACTAGAGATAAAAAATACCGTGATTTAGGAATCACTTCAAACTGCCTTGAAAAATACCTACTTAATAACTACTTTCATGGTTCATTTGGTTTGTTGGTTTGGAGTGACCCTCGATAAGGTGTATGTGGTTGCCCTTATATGGCAACAAAAAAAAAAAACAAAATACGGTTTCCACATCAGTCGACATATCAATCAAAATACGGTGTCAACATCGGATAACCAGTATTGTCCGGTGCTCATCATTAATTTGATAGAAAGAGAACATTTTTGCTACTATACTTCAGTGGTCCATTTTCGATCAGTCTCCTGCGCACCACTCTGCTCGTCGGGTCAAACTTACGCACCACTAACCCTGATTTAAACTTCTTGTTTTTTTTATCTTGTAATTTGAATTAAAATAAAATTGAATTCTTTGTAAAGTAGCTGATTTCTCCTTTTTTCTTCCATTTACCAAATCGCTACATATACTTAGACCAAAAGTAGGTCCATTATGTTGCCACGGACTAGTGGGTTCACACCTCCCTCTCTTGGAATCAGTTACTTTTCATAATAAAATTTATTAATTTTAGTCGAACAAGCGTTGTTAAGATCATTAGGATCATTGAAAAGATATTCACTTAGTGTATCATTTTTAATATTGGCAAGCGCGGGCTTGTGCATAAATAGTGTATTATTGTTTCTTATTGCTCCTCGTCTTTGCTGTTCCTGCAGTAGTTATTGTGGAGATGCCTAACTTTTGAGCATGGCTACCCATTGTACAGTGCCTTGTTATTACGTTGGTTAGTTTTGATAGAGTTCTTGTCCGTTAGACCTCTTTTGTTCTAGTACAAGCCACAGTTTCCTGGCCGTATTTCAATGATCTACATGCTTCCATCTAAGGTCCGCCTTGTCTAATGCATCGGCATAGATAAGGTACTTTTGTTTGCCGACTAAGTCGATTAGGATAAAGTTCAGCATGGTTAGAAGCGCCTCTGTTGGAGAGGCTTTCAGTGCACCGGTGATGCTGAGATATCGTACTCCTTGAGTTTTTCCAATAACTTCGGGTTGGAGTTCCTTCCCATGGCGATCCACCATACAAGTACGAGTATGTAGGAATCGGCATACTATAGAAGTGCATTATATTTGGCTGTAGCCCCATGTGGAGCTTACCGCCTTATTGCATGAGTATAGGACAACTCACGTTGAGCTTAGGGTTAAGATTTAGCTTCAAATAATTAGACAACCCAGTGTTCTCTATTTCTAGGAGAAGTTCATCGAGAACTAAGTTCCAGAGCAAAGGAAAAAGCTCAACTCCTTGAAGAGTCCCCCAGTTTTTTTTTCTTCAGTTTCGTATAGTAATGTTAAGATTGATCAAAATCTCGTGATCGAACATTTTCAGGAAACCAGTACTTGTTCCCTTATAGGTGCAAGTAAGAAAGAGGTAAAACGAATTCTGTCAAAAATGTGATATAGTTAATTAGCCCAATGATGGAAAGAAAAGAAAAGGTATAGAGAAGAACTAAAGATTAGAGTGGAAAGGATTCATTAAAAACGCCATGCTAGCCCTTCGTATTGATAAGTTCTTGATTTAAGCTGCAACTGACACTGTTTTCAGCCACACGCTGTGGAGGGGATTATAGTTTGATATTTGTTTGAAGGCGACATCTGTTCGTCGTGTCGATATTGGACCCAAATATGTTTTTTCTTATAAAATCGAAAAACTGGAACATTTTACCAGCCCAGCCTATGGATACATCACTAGTTTCGAATAAAATGAGGTAATTAAAGAAAACTCACCCCATTGTTACTAAAATCAGTGTTCTTAATTTATTTATCGATTGAAGAAAACCCATCACTTACAAATGTGGTTCAATAATTACTTTTACTCCCTGACTCACTCTCTACGCTGGTGGTAGTTTTATTGATGCGCATATAAGAAAATATATTTGGGCAACAAACATTTTTCTTTCATAGAAGGGGTCTCTGGAAACAAAAGTGCCTAGGACCTTCGAAGGGCTTAGAATACAACTCAGGGACCGGCGAATGGGCGAACAAACCAATTTTAGTACATCTAAAGGCATACAATTCACAACTTTACTATTCCAAAAGAACAGACCTTAATTTATCTATCGATTAATAGGAAAAAAGTTAAATTTTAATTAGTTTCTGAGAAGAAATTAATAATTTGCTGATTTTTCAGCGAATGTGCGAATACCTCTTGCGAACTGTCAAATTTTATTCACATTCCACATATGTGGAACGCAATCCACATTCGCGCAACCAAAACATTAGCTTGAGTTTAACCTCACAATTTTTTTGTTTTGTTCTTGGTGGTAGCGAATGACAAGTGAATGAAATGTCAAAATTTGAGAATATTCGCTCGTTCGTATTCATAGGTCGCTGAGCTGTGAATGGACCTTAAGCCCTAGTTAGTCTTTACTTGACTATATTAGCCTTCTGTTAAAGTAATTTTTTTTTACAAACAAAGGCGAACCTATAACGCTATAACAGCGAACCGAGGTGTATGTATTACCGTCTCATTTGCCAAACTCCGAAAAGTAGTCACGACTGTATGTGTTGCAGCCGCCCCCCTTTGGTCAGACGTTGCACATTATATGACAGAATCACATGGATTTTACCTTCAGTTTCACATTTTAACTATTACCTTACTGCTCTGCAAGAGACTGAAGTCCCGGACTACATTGTTCATAGCATCATCAAGGTTACTTTCTCCAAATGGATTTTAGTCGCCTTTTGACCCCTAATCTACTGTGGTTGAGTTTTGAATGTCCTTTGTATGAGAGTACAGCTGAAAAAATATTTTAATTCGCTATAGCATTAGCGAGCAATTGATAACATTTTTATTTATAGTACTATTTATAAGCAATCTTGGTGAGATTAATGCTTCTGTAATTAGCACAATTCATGGGTTGTCTTTTTAAATGATCGGGCAAAGCATGTTGAGGTTCCATTCATGATTACCATATTCTGCAAATCATCAGCCGCTGCTTTAAATAGATAAGTAGCAGACTTTCGGGTCCATCAGCATTGTTGGATTTAAGCTTATCACTTCGCTTTGGTTGCATAAACAGAAATATTGGCTGCCATGGTATTTCCAAATTTTCAGCACTGAGAATGACGTTTCTGCAACGTCCCTGACACATCCCTGATTTTTTCCATATTAGGTAGATAGATAAGCTTCTGTTGATCACTATACAGTGCACAATAATATATCCTCGAATCGGTCCTTCGCACCGTGCGGGTTTTTCTTATAATTAACGTACATATGTACATTCTATGATATTTAATTCCAGACAATTTTCATATTAAAAGAACATTTAGAAGTTTATTCAAACGGTAAAATAGAGAGAAACATTTTACAATTTACGTATTCCCCACTTCTTTGGAACTTGGTGGTCAATGAACTGTTGATAATCGTGGAGACTAAGGGTAGTGATGTTATTGAATATGCGGACGACATAGCAGTCTATGGTTCATTACTTCATTACCTTAAAAGAGCTCCTACAAAACGCTTTGAATAAGCTGTCTTGAATCTCCACAAAACAAAATCGCACCTATTGACCCTCCATCCCTTAAGGGAACAAGCTTAACTTTCTCCAACGAAGCGAAATATCTGGGTCTTATATTCGATATGAAACCTAATATACAAAAAAAAGTTAAGAAAGCCACTGTCGCATTCTTTTCTTGCAAAAAAGCCATTGGGAACAAATGGGTCTTACAACCCAGATTAACTCACTGATCCTTATGTAAGGGGTAGTTGTCTGGTGGATTGTCTTGGATAAGGCGATAAATCTTAAGTTATTAAGCAAGGTCACGTTCAGCCTTTCTGTGTATTAGCAGAGCACTTCGAACGACACCTTCCGCACCTATGTACACTCTTTTTCATTTAACACCATTCGACATGTTTGGTAGGCAAATGGCAGCTAGCTCAGCTATTCGCCTTAAAGCTACTTTACAGTGATCCAGGAAAATATATGGCCACGCCTTCATCTTAAACAAGTTTAATATCTTCCCTGAAAATATTGACTACACTATACCAAGTAAAATTTTCCAAGTTACCGTCCCTTCTAGAGCATTCTGGCAAGAAGGCGGTTTTGCGGAAGATAAGTCGTGACATTTTTATATCGACGGTTCAAAAACTAACGACGGAGTGGGTGGTGGTGTCTTCTCTGATAGGCTTAATCTAAACCTCTCTTTTCGTCTACAAAACCGCTGTAGGGTGTTCCAGGCGGAGATAATACCAATAAGGGAAGTCTTGTCTTGGCTAAAGAAAAACGTGACATCAACCGTTGATATCCGCATCTTTTCAGACAGCCAAGCAGCAATCAAATCCTTGGAATCAACCTCAATAAATTCTATAATAGCTCTAGATTGCCGCTTGTCCCTTATAGAGATGGCGGAGCAGTTTAATATTCACCTTATGCCGGGGCATAGGGATATTCCAGGAAATTATAAGACTGACGAACTTGCCAGACATGGAACAAAAATATCCATCTTTGCAGGCAAAAGTTCACTGGGTTGGGTATGCCGATCACTACTTAAATTAAAGCTGGATGCTATTGAAAGGACAAATTCCAGGTGGACAAGTGGTACAAATTGTCTAGCGACAAAACAGATTTGGGCTAAGCTGGATCTGAAAAGCTCTACGAATTTGATTTCGCTCAATAGATTGTATATCGGCGCTGTTATAGGTATCATTACTGGACACTGTCTAATGGATAAGCATGCAACAAGGCTTGGTGTCTTCTCGAATGATTACTGCAGAAGCTGCATCGACGAGAAGGAGGACGAGACTATTCTTCACCTTTGTACCTGTCCAACTCTCTCCCAAAGAAGGAAACTCCACTTGGAAGCCTTCTGTTTCAACGACCTAAATGATCTGAATAAAATAGACGTTAGGGACCTTCTACGCTTCATCAGAAGCTTCAAATGGTTCATTGAGTAGGCTGAAAGCCGCTTCCCAAACCCATGTGGTATCACAATGGACCTATTATTGGTCTGAGTGTGTTGGCTTTTAGCTGACAGCCACCTCAACCTAACTTTACCTAACCTTACCTAACCTTGTAGTCTTGGCATGTTTCCTTAATTATAATAACAAAATTGCTTCAGCACCGCCTGGTCATGAGGTATCATAAAATTCCTAGCCAGTCGCATTTGACTGCGGAGAAAATCAAGAGCTGTAGGCAGTGGTTGTTGCATTAGTTTTACGTGTGAAATTTGACTTTACTGCCAACTACTGGCAAGCTAGCTTTCAAAAAAACACAGTTATTATTGCTATAACACTTTTCTATTCTCTCTATTGAACGTTTTTCCTGTAATTTATTTTTCTTCCGGAAAAGTTGGTATCCTCTGTCCTATTGAATAAGAAGAAAATCTTTATTCCATATCTTCTCATACGAAGGAAGATAAGCTAAGATAAGAAGAACATTAATCTATTCTAGAGCCTCTCTTATTTTCCATATACGAGTACAGTTAGCCACATAAGTATTGATACACCCCCTTTCTCTGCATAACACAAACAAAAAAGAGATTACAGAAGCAAGAAAATAAACAAGTAAAATAATATATTTGAGCAATATAGAACACACTATACATAATTTTAACATAAATTCATTTCAGTTTTTTGAATAAAATAACAAAAGAAATAAAAAGAATTTAATAAACTCAACCTCACAAAAGTATTGATACATATTTAAAATTCTTGCTTAAAAAATAAAAGAACGTAACTTAATATTTTGTTGGGTTACCCCGAGATTTGATTACAGCTTCTAATCTTCGTGGCATCGATTCCACCAACTTCTTGCAATAGTTTGGGTCAATATTAGCCCATTCTCCGCAAAAGCGGTTTTTAAAGCCGCCTTGCTAGAAATCCTTTGTTTTCTTATTTGTTCTTCAAATATGCCCATAAATGCTCAATCGGATTTAAATCCGGTGATTGCGGCGGAGTATTGAGCATTTTGGGCGTGTTATACAGCAGCCACATCTTTGTGTCCCAAGCTTGGGATCATTGTCCTGCTGGAACAAATAATCCGTTCCCATCTGTAATTTTTCAGCCCTGGCTCTAAGATTGTTTTTAATTATGTCTATGTATTTAAACCGGTCCATTATACCGTCAATAAAAACAAGATTGCCCACTCCGGATGCAAAAAAATACCCCCACACAAGGACGGAACCACCTCCATGTTTTATTGTGGGTCTAAGGTATTTTACCTTGAGAGGTTCTCCGGGTTTCCTCCAAACTTTTCGAAAGCCATCCGAAGAACAAAATTAACCTAACTCTCGTCACTGAAAATTACCTCTTTCCAGAATTCCACAGAGTGGTGACGATGACTTTTGGCGAATAACAACCTTTTCTTCTGATTTACCCCCGAAATGAATGGCTTGCGTATTGCAGTTCTTCCGTAAAAGTTCCTTTCCCGAAGAACACGTCTCACTGTCTCGCTGCTTACCGTAATGTCCAGGCTTTCTTTTAGTTGGGTCACAAGTTTTGGTGCACTAATATTTTTTTTTTCTCCACTTCTCGAACCAAATACCGTTTATTTTGAACACTTAGTTTTGTTGGTCTGCCACTGCGACTCTTGTTTTCCAGAGAATTCGTTTCTTTAAACTTCTGGACTATTTTCTATATTGTTGTGAAACTTCTGCCAACAATTTTCCCAATACTTCTGTAGGATTGTTCTTCCGTGTGTAATTTAATTTTAATTTTCCGCTCTTCTAATGTAGTTTACTTCATTTTCCTTGATTTCATGTTTAAAATAAACTAAAATTTCCCTACCGAACACAAATAATGAAGTAGACTTCTACTCAAAACAGGGAATGAGGCAAACAAAATATACATTGCTCAGATGGCATAACGGTACTATTGTTGGCGCCTAAATGTGTGTGTATCAATATTTTTGTGGCGTGGAATTCGGTCACTATTTTTATTTATTATTTTTTTTGAATATATGAGATTGATTTTGATTGTAATTGTGCATGGTTTCGTTAGCTATATTACTAAAATGAAGATAAATGAATTGAATAATTTTGTTTTTTTACTATTGTTATGCTGGAATTCGTATTGAACTCAGAGAAAGGGGGGTGTATCAATATTTTTGTGGCTAACTGTATGTAAATCAATTTCTGTTGGTCACTGTTTTATCCTGGAATTGAAGTGACCAAGCGTTAATACTTCATGATATGATATGTGGCCTTAAATAAAAAATACCAGATATTTTTTTAAAACTTACAAATTTAAAACATATTTGAGAAGTTTTTCAGAAACTAAAAGTTAGAGAGAAACATTTTAACAATTTGTTTACATCTTAGAATACGACTTTATTGTGTAACCTTAATTAAATTGCTTCTACTTTGTGTTCTTTTTAAGAAATTCCCACCATAAATATAACGGATATGATGGTAATAAGGTAAAAGTGAAGAAACCGCTTCCATTTAGTCATTGTGGATCGGATAATTATAGCATAATGTACCAATTCGTTCATCTGTTTAAACATATGTAAATAAAATTCATTTAAATATACACTTTTAAAGAAAAAAATGTGTTCTATACCTTTCGATCTAACTCAAAATTATGACTTAATTTTCTAGTTTGTACCAACAGCTGTGTCCTTATGAGCGCCATTTCTAATCTCTTGTAAGAAAACGCCATGAAGCCGATATCCAAAAATGTCAACATATAATACAAAGAAAATATATTTGAGAGGGTGAAGACTCGCTGTTCTTGGTTGTACCGAAAAATGAAATCCACCAAAAGCACAAAGGAAATGAATGAAATAAAGCTAATACAACTTTCTATTAATTCACTGAACTTAAAGATTAACTTAAAAGTTTTATGAAGGCTGAGAGCGACTTTATACGCTTTAGCAACGATCGAATCCACTTCATTTACCCGATTCTTCAACGCTATGTAGTTCAACTTGTCCCATTTCACGTCAAATAACACGTTCTCGAATTCCTCATTTAGGCAGATATAGTTGACTTTAAGGTAAAACAGAACCAAACATATTCCTCCTGTGTGTACGAATATCGGTAGCATGATCAAATTTACCACAATCTGAACTCCAATGCTACATATAATATCAGTAACATTCATTAAAATTCCTCCAGAAGCGATTAAAATAACAATAAAGAGCGAAGCAGAAAGTTTCAATATAACAGATATAACCAAGAACCAACTTAAGCGAATGTTTTTTTTGGCCAATTTTTGACAAACTTTTAGATGATGAATCAAAAAGTTTAGAAATATAATCTTCTTATTTTTAGTCATTTTTATGTGAATGTACATTGAAAGCGGATAAAAGATACTAATTGAGCATTCGCTTAATATTGAAATTGGTGGTTCTTTCACGACCAGGTTAAAAATAAACATCGACAAAATTGATAAACCGCAACTGATTACAATTCTAGTCAAATGATTCGACGGATGCGCGTGAAACTTTTGTTTGGAAAATGTAAAATCTAAACATCGAATAGCACTTGCGAATTTGTACAAATACTGGATAAGAATTTTGTTTTGATCTCGAAAGGAAGACATGTTACGTGAATGCAAGGTGTCACTGTACTGTAAGGAACGAGTGCCGGCGGTTATTGATTTAGTAAATAGATAATGTCTCCATGTGCAAAGCATATTAAGGCAATTAGATCTACTTATTATATTGCAATGTGCTGGGATAGGTTTAATTCCCTGTTATCTATATCTCACCTCATATACGAGTGTGTACATATGAATAATAGGAATACCCAAATAGAATAAATGCGACTTAGTCAATTTTTTGATTCAATTGCAATGGTAGAGTTGTATTTAGCATACTCGTATGTACGAGGGTGGGTCAATAAGTCCCTGAAAATTAACACAAATTGTGTCGTCACCTCAAATTATTTTTTTTTTTGTCAAGAATCATCTTTCAAAAGAACGCACCCACATTTACAGACATATCTGTCAAATAGTTTTGTTGAGGCAGCCATTTTATATAGACGCCTACTAGCATTTTCGTTAAAATGGAAAAAAGTAAATTTCGAGTGCTCATTAAACACTATTTTTTGCAAGAAAAAACTATCGCGACTCGTTACCATCGATTGGAACCATTCACCACTGGTTTACTTAATTTCGGTGCGGTCGTTCAAGCACAAGTGCCGCCGAACGTTCTGGTCGCCCAATTGAGGTCACCACACCAGAAATGGTCGACAAAATTCATGGTTTGATAATGGACGATCGGGCTTATCACATGGCTCAGTGGTTTCGATTTTACGTAAATATTTGGACATGATAAAACTTTCCGCAAGATGGGTGCCGCGTTTGCTCACAACCGACAACAAACGCATTCGTTTGACAACTTCAAAGGTGTGTTTGGTGATGTTCCAGAAAAATTCGGCTGAGTTTTTGCGCCGTTTCGTAACCGTGGATGAAACCTTGATTCACCACAACACACCAGAAACCAAGGAACAGTCAAAACAATGGACTTCTCCTGGTGAATCGAAGCCGAAGAAGGCCAAGGCGGGTTTGTCAGCAAACAAGGTCATGGCGACAGTTTTTTGGGGTGCGCGTTATTCACATCGATTACATTGAAAATGGTAAAACGATCACCGGCACATATTACACAGAGCTGCTGGACCGATTCCAAGCCGATTTGAAGCAAAAACAGCCGCATTTGGCGAAGAAAAAAGTTATTTTTCACCAGGACAACGCACCGGCGCATAAGTCCGCAGTCGCAATGGCAGAACTGCATGAGATAGGCTACGAACTCCTCCCCCATTTAGCATATTCCCCAGATTTAGCCCCCTGCGACAATTTCTTGTTTCCAAACATGAAGAAACGGTTCGGAGGTAAGAGATTTGGGTCGAATGAAGAGGTCATCGCTGAAACAAAAGCTTATTTTGAGGGGCTCGAGAAATCGTATTATTTGGACGGCATCAAAAAAAGGAGACTATGTTGAAAAATGAATTGTTTTTATACCGAAAAGAGTGTTCCTTATTTCATTTTTCAGGGACTTATTGACCCACCCTCGTATTTTCTTTTAAGTTAAATGCAAAAGGTAGTTTTCGAAAGTGTTCGGAAAATATTTGTACATGAAGACGGCATACTTGAAAATATTTTTCCGACGGCCATAAGAGAACCGTATTTTCTTTTGGATTTTCATATTCATTTGATTTTATCAATACTTCCGTTAGATCGAAATTCTGTTTGTCCTTTGACATTTCTTCAGCACAATTTTCACATATTTTGTTATTTTATTTTTTATTGGTTTAAAGAAGCAGTATCCGGCAAAATATCTTGTAGCAAGGTCGTTGACCTGCGGTACCTTGACTGATATTGCGTCTTCATCTGGTGGATTAACTATATTGTTCGTATTCATGTTATTTTCAAAATATTCCTCATTCTTAAGAATGTCGTGATTTTGTGATAGCTATTGGGTAAGTATTATTTGTTCTTCTATATCACTCTGCAAAATAGCATTCCAATCAACCTGTAGATATTCCGAATCGTCTTCTTCGCAGTTGGAACATTTCGATTTGAATAAAAATTTTATCAATATAACTTTAGCTAACAGGGAGTTATATTCGGAAACACTTGGATTACTTTTATTAATATTCCGCGCTCTTATTTTACCAAATAAGTTCTCTAACGGATCTTGATTAAATTTATTTACATAAATGTATTGTAACATAATGTAGCATAATAACTACTCCCCAAAAGATGCAACACATTCCGAAGCGTCTTTTCATTCGAGGTTCGTGTCCACAGTAAGAGACGAATTATGTCTAAGACGACGTCGCAGAATTAAGAGAGAATTATAACCGCAAGAGATTATTGGCTGCAGCTGTCATCTTGGAATTATTACATCAGAATTTTCTTGTTCCAGTGGTCGAAAAATTTGCTAGAAGTTTCTGGCTATCAGAAATGCGACTATATAAGGACAGATGGCGATCGAGGCAAGGCAGTTGGGTTTTGAACCGCACGAAGAGATTGGAAAAGTGATAACAGCCGATGTTGTAATTTTGTGATAAATTGAAAGTTGAGAGTTAACAAGAAGAAGTAATTAGTTTGGATTTGTGAATTAAGTAATTGAAAGGAGATAAAGTGATTTGAGAGGAAAGAGACCTTGTAAGAAAAGAATAAAAAGAACAAAAGAAAGCAATAGAAGATCAAAGGAATTCTCTAGAACTTAAGCTGGACGAACAAAAGAAAGCGATGGACGAACAAAAGAAAGCGATGGACGAACAAAAGAAAGCAATGGGCGACCAAAGGAATTCTCTAGAACTTAAGCTGGACGAACAAAAGAATTCTCTAGAACTTAAGTTGGATGAACAAAAGAAGGCAATGGATGAACAAAAGGAAGCAATGGACGAACAAAAGAATTCTCTAGATGCTCTGGAAAGTAAACTTGATGAGCAAAACAAGAACTTGGAATCCAAATTCGAAGTGATCGAAGAGAAAATCGAGAAGGTCGAGACGCAACTCGAAAAAGTCGAAACTAGATTCGATGAAAATTTTGAGAAACAGGAAACTCAGTTCGGGAAGATAGAGATTCAGTTTGAAAAAGTGGATACGCAATTCGAGATAGTAGGAAAGCAAGTCGAAAATCTTGCTAAGGAGCTCAGCAACGTGAAGAGACAGAAAGCACGGGAATATTCCACTGACGGTCTGAGAAGAAAGGAGATGCAGCCTCCTATCTTCGATGGTCAAACATCATGGCCAATTTATAAGAGGCAATTCGAAGCGGCCGCAATGACCAATAGCTGGGACGATGAAGAGAAGTCTATTGCACTCACGCTTGCACTGAGGGGTCCAGCTGCGGAGCTCTTGCAGACCATCCCGGAAGATAAACAGCAGAACTACGACTCTCTGGTTCAGGCTATCGAGATGCGGTTTGGGGATGAACACATGCAGCAGGTGTACAGGGTTCAGCTGCGTAGTCGAGTCCAGAAAAGGGGGGAAACGCTCCAACAGTTGCAAGCGGATATAGAGCGACTAGCCCATCTTTCATACCCTAAAGCCGGTGAGGAGCTTATCAACGAAATGGCGGTGGAAGCTTTTATTCAGGCCATAGAGGACAGACAACTGCAAATGGCTGTAAGGATGGCTGAAAAGCGAACACTCCCCGAGGCATTGGCATTCGCTTTGTCAATGAAGGCTGCGGACCAAGCATACCAGGGAATACACCGTGTCAGGGAAATGTCCGTCGTGGAATGCTCATGCCAGAGAACAGCCATCATGGATGAAGACAGAGCTCGCGGAAGTCAAATCCGTTGCTGGAATTGCAACCAAACCGGACACCTACAACGGCAGTGCAGAAGTGCACCTAGACGAGGAAATTGTTCACATTGCGGAAGTAGGAGAAGCAGAGAGGAAGCATCTGGCTGTCAGTCAGACTTCCCAAAACCAGCAGTCGGGAAATGCGTAAGGACCAACTTCGCGGGGCAGAAGTTGGTTACTGGAATCGAGGCCCCCAGGACCACCATTCAAGTTTCGCAAACCAAACGGGGTAACAAGAGCCTGACAGTGGAGGCACTAATCAACGAGAAGAAGTGCGTAGCCACCATCGACACAGGTGCCACTGCCTCCATTGTAAGAAGAGATATCGTCAAAAGCTCCTGGCTGCACAACACCAACAGCTACTGCCTGAAGACTGCAACAGGGGAAATGGCGAAGGTATTTGGAGAAGTTCGTCTTACGATTACTCTGGCAGGACTGACGTTCTCCCATGCGTTTCTGGTGGCAGATATATGCGACGAGTGCATCATCGGAGTAGACTTCATGAAAGCAAATGAAGTAATCTTGGACATCGGGATGCAAGTACTGAGGTATCGAAATGTGGAGATTCCGATGGTGTACGGAAATGAGAATGCCGTAACTCTCAGGACAGTCATCAGCAAAGACGAAGTTTTGCCGCCGTCTTCAGAGACAATCATTTGGACGAAGCTGGAAGGTGATCTTGGGAGCCACCGATTCTACATAGTAGAACCAGACCCAGAGAAGAATTCTCAAGACTACATCGTGGGAAAGACGTTAGTCGAACCAAAGAACACCATGGTTCCAGTAAGAGTTTTGAACGCAAGACCACACACTGTCAAACTAAGGCGAGGGGAGGTGACTGGAAAATGCACGCCGATTACCGCCGTCGCAACAATATCTGAACGTGATGCTCCAAAACCTCTCACATCACCTTGGACAGCGGAAACGAGAGAAACGATTCTCCAGTCCAGTGAGCTGAATCAGGAGCAGCGAACTATGGCAGAGAATCTTATCAATGAGTACGCTGATGTATTTGCCTCACAGGACGGAGAATACGGCCGAACACACCTGGTACAACATCGAATAGACACTGGTGATACTAGACCAATTCGTCAGCCTGCTAGGCGCCTTCCATTGGCAAAGCAGACAGAAGTTGCAGAGATGGTGTCGGCAATGGAGAAAGAAGGTCTGATTGAAAGTTCCAAAAGTCCGTGGGCATCACCGGTTGTACTGGTTAAGAAGAAAGATGGCAGCACGCGGTTCTGCGTGGACTATCGGCAGCTCAATTACGTCACCAAGAAAGACAGCTACCCTCTGCCACGGATTGACGACACGCTAGACACACTATCAGGAGCCCGATGGTTTTCCACTCTCGACTTGAAGAGTGGCTACTGGCAGGTACAGATCCATCCAGAAGACCGGGAGAAAACCGCCTTCACCGCAGGAAATGGGCTATGGCAATTCACGGTAATGCCATTCGGGCTGTGCAATGCTCCGGCGACTTTCGAGCGATTGATGGAATGTGTCCTGCAAGGGTTAACATGGAAAACCTGTTTGGTTTACTTGGATGATGTCATCGTCATAGGAAAAACGTTTGCGCAACACCGAGACAATCTAAGGGATGTGTTTCAAAGGCTTCGAAGTGCCCGCCTGAAGCTCAACCCCAAGAAGTGCGCCCTGTTTAGAGCGGAAGTCAAGTACCTGGGACACATAATTTCAGCGAAAGGAGTGAGAACCGATCCGGAGAAGGTCGAAGCGGTGAAAAACTGGCCAGTCCCCAAAGACAAACACCAACTAAGGAGCTTCCTGGGCCTAGCCACCTACTACAGACGGTTCGTGAAGGATTTTGCCGGGATCGCAAAGAACCTGCACCAGTTGACGGAAAAGGGAAAACAATTCAAATGGTCAATTGAGTGCGAGAAGAGCTTCAAGGCACTTAAACAAAGGCTATGCGATGCCCCGATACTGGCTTACCCCACTCCCGGGGAAACGTTCGTTGTGGATGCAGATGCTAGTAATGTCGGGGTAGGAGCCGTACTCTCCCAGGTGCATGACGGCCAAGAGAAGGTGGTTGCGTACTTCAGCAAGGTGCTCTCTAAGCCAGAAAGGAACTACTGCGTGACAAGGAGAGAACTTCTAGCTTTGATCTTGGCTACGAAGCATTTTCACAAATACCTCTACGGGAGGAAGTTCGTTCTTCGCACAGACCATGCAGCCTTAAAATGGCTATTACAGTTCAAGAGTCCTGAGGGTCAGGTCGCAAGATGGATCGAAAGGCTGCAAATCTACGACTACGAAATACAGCATCGTAAAGGAAGGCTCCACTCTAATGCGGATGCACTGTCCCGGAGACCATGCAGAACGGATTGTAAACATTGTGCGCGTCAGGAAGAACGGGAGCTGGTTTCCATCCAAAGAATGAGAGCCGAACCTATCGCCGGCTGGAGCGTAGATGAGATCCGGAACGCTCAGAAGGAAGACCCGGATATCGAGCCGATTCTAGCCTGGAAGGAGAACATGGAGAAACCGGATCATCAGGACATCTCTCACAGAAGCCCGACCTTAAAGGCATATTTTGCGCAGTGGGACTCCCTCCATGTCCAAGAAGGTGTTCTGAGAAGAAAATGGGAATCCTCCGACGGAAAGTCGTTTGTAATGCAGCTTGTCGTACCGCGGACGAGGGTCAAGGAGGTGTTACAGGAAATGCATGGCGGGGCGACCGGAGGCCACTTGGGAGTGAATAAGACGCTAGAAAAGGTACGAGAACGTTTTTATTGGTTAAAAGCGAAGGAAGATATCGAAGACTGGTGCAGAAAATGCGACGTGTGTGCAGCTAGCAAGGGTCCGAGAATCAAAACTCGAGGTAAGATGCACCAATACAACGTGGGAGCACCTTTCGAACGAATCGCCATTGACATCGCAGGGCCCTTTCCGGAAACCGACAATGGTAATCGGTATATACTCGTAGTGATGGACTACTTCAGTAAGTGGCCGGAAGCGTTTCCGATCCCTAACCAGGAAGCCAGAACCGTGGCGGAGCAGATCGTCTACAATTGGGTTAGCAGATTCGGTGTGCCCTTGGAATTGCATTCTGACCAAGGGCGGAACTTCGAGTCAAGAATCTTCCAAGAGATGTGTCAACTACTCGGAATCAAAAAGACAAGGACAACCCCGCTTCATCCACAGTCGGACGGTATGGTGGAGCGTTTCAATAGGACTTTGGACGAACATCTCTCGAAGGTCGTAGGTGACTACCAACGGGATTGGGACCGGCAGATTCCCTTGTTTTTGATGGCCTATAGAAGTGCCGTGCATAGCACTACTCGACATACGCCGTTCGAAATCTTATTTGGTGGAATAGCTCGTTTACCCAGTGAGGTGAAATTTGGATCTCCTACCAATGAGCCCAGAAATGAAGAAGAGTACGTGGCGGACCTTAGGGAAAGGCTTAGGGACATACACCAAAGGACCAGAAGCCAGGTTAAGATGACGAGCGACCGCATGAAGACCAGGTATGATGCCAAGGCAACAACGTCAGGATTCCAGGAAGGAGATCTGGTGTGGCTGTATAATCCCCATCGCCAAAAGGGGAAATCACCTAAATTACAGCGGAACTGGGAAGGTCCCTACAGAATAGTAACCCGCATCAACGATGTTGTCTACCGCATCCAGCGAGGACCGAGGGCCAAAATGAAAGTGGTTCATGTGGACCGACTGAGTCGATACAATGGCCGAAATGAGGATGCACTTGTTCGGGACGAACACGTCTAAGAGGGGGGCAGTGTAGCATAATAATAACTACGCGCCTATGTCTATGCAGCAAATTCCGCAGTGACTTTCCATTTTGGCAGAATTTTGGTTCAAACTGTCCTTTCATTCGAGGTTCGTGTCTGGGACGAAGTCTCCACAGCTCATGTCAACGAAAGAGACGAATAATATCAGGGATAAAAGGGAATTATAACTGCAATAATTATTTCTCTTGTTCCAGTGGTCGAAGAATTTGCTAGAAGCTTCTGGCTATCAGAAACTTCTGCTATATAAGGACAGATGGCGATCAAAAAAAAAACACAGTTGGTTTAGAACCGTGGCGAAGAGATTGGAAAAGTGATAATGGGCGAAGTTGTAATTTGGTGATAAATTGAAAGTTGAGAGTGAACAAGAAAAAGTAATTAGTTTGGATTTGTGAATTAAGAAATTGAAAGGAGATAAAGTGATTTGAGAGGAAAGAGACCCTGGCAACAAAAGAATAAGGCGAAGAATAGTATAGTGTGAACTTGAATTGTTCTATAGAGTAGAAAATAAAGAAATAATTTCTCAGAATAATTGTTTTATCTACTCGAGCCGTAGCCTGCATACTACAGTATTATAAATCATTATCATTATGATCCATGAATAATGCGTCTCTTATTCTTAAAACGCTTTCTATAGTTAAGGCCAAGCCTTTGAAACAAATTGATCTATTTCTTGCGTTTGTCTTTTAAACGAACGAATTCTCAGCAGCAAATTTATTTTCGATTTGCGATTTCCTTTTATTGTTATCCTTAAGCTATTGTTCAATTTCTTAAGCCTCTCAATTCTTTTAATATAAATAGATTGCCTTTTTATATGAGTCTCACAGTTGGCACAAGTAACTTCAACGTTATCATTGAATCTTTTTCTTGATATCCTTTTTGAAGACAAGTTTAGTTCTTCTACTGTAACATCATTCGAATCCAGTACTAATTTATTGCAGTTTTCATATGTAACCTTGGGTCTCGTTGGATCAAAACAAATGAACTCGTCATCAGATATAGCAACGAAATGATTGACTTTTCCCGCCCTTCAGTTACACCTTTTCATATACGCGTTTGCAAAACTTCCATTCAGAAAATTTATTCTTTTGCTGCGGTGGTATGGAAACTTAGAATGTTTTAGAAACATTTCAGTATGTGCCGAGACGGCACGTAGGCCAGTTGTATAGGACGATGTACATACATCAGGTCTTAATTTTGTTTACGTTTTGGTTGCCGAGCAACAAGAAGTAAACAATCCACAAGAATGAAAACAATTAGATTTGTACGTATACGTACATCTGTTGGTATTAGGGCACACTTTAAATGTACATAAATATGTGTTTATTTTGATTTTGCCTCTGATCAGCAATAATTAAAACTCCAACAATTCAAAATATATACATAATTAACGATTTTATAAAATATTTATAACGCTTGTCAAAAAACAAATTTATTTGAGTCTATTTATCCGCTTAAATTTTATTCATCACATCATGGTTTAAATAAACTTAAAAACTACAACAATATATATGTATAAACTAAAGTACTTATACTATGATTTTTATACGATCTTAAGTTTATCTTATATATATATTTTTTTTAACCTTATGCAGGATTTACAATATTTTTACTATTTTTTTCAATTCTGAAAGAAAATGTATTATATAGTCTCTACAATAACCCATTAAACAAACAAGTTTTCAAACAAATATATTTTTTGGAACCATATTTAATATATTTAAGAAATGTTAAATGTTTTTTTTTTTTTATATATTACGAATTTTATATTATAATATCGCATAACAACGAGTCTATGCAGTAATACACACATTAATGTTTACGTATTTACATCTACTATGTAGATGTAGATGCGTGCCTGGTCTATTGACGTCCAGGACATACATACAACGATCCTCAATCAAAATTACACATCATTCCTACATCCAAACACAATTTTGCCGACTCTATGGCCTTACATTAATACATCAATTCAAATGTCTTAACTAATTCATCTTCCCCCCGCCATACCTGGCACATGATGTCATTACAATAACGCGTCCACAAAATGTGCGCCCAAAAAGGTATTCCAAGAACAAAACACATGCTTTCCAATAACAACAATTGCTCTGGTCGCCTCACCTGTCATATTTACTTTACTTATTTAGTCCCACTTGAAACTATATGTATATAAATGTTTTTATGAGTTGATCAATGCCTTCGCAAAGCCTTAACATTTGCATCCATCTCCACCGCACCCGTTGCCACAAGTCAGGCAAAGTGTTTTGCTTTTTGAATTCTCTGCGTCAAAGTTGAGTTTTGAATGTCCTTTTTTATGAGAGTACAGCTAAAAAAAAATATTTCAGTTCGCTATAGCATTAGTGAGCAATATTTATAGTACTATTTTATACGCAATCTTGATGTTGATGCTTCTGTAGCACATTTCATGGGTTCTCTTTTTAAATGATCGGGCAAAGCATGTTGAGGTTCCATTCATGATGACCATATTCTACAAATCATCCCCCGCTGCTTTAAATAGATCAGTAGCAGACTGTCGGGTCCATCAGCCTTGTTGGATTTAAGCTTATCACTTCGCTTTGGTTGCATGAACATAAATATTGGCTGCCATGGTATTTCCAAATTCTCAGCACTGAGTATGACGTTTCTGCAACATCCTTACGTGCTTACACATCCCTGATTTTTTCCATATTGGGTAGATAGATAATCTTCTGTTGATCATTACACAGTGCACAATAATATATCCTCGAATCGGTCCTTCGCACCGTGCGGGTTTTTCTTATAATTAGCGTACATATGTACATTCTATGATATTTAATTCCAGACAATTTTCATATTAAAAGAACATTTAGAAGTTTATTAAAACGGTAAAATAGAGAGAAACATATTACAATTTACGTATTCCCCACTTCTTTGGAACTTGGTGGTCAATGAACTGTTGATAATCCTGGAGACTAAGGGTAGTGATGTTATTACCTATGCGGACGACATAGCAGTCTATGGTTCATTACTTCATTATCTTAAAAGAGTTCCTACAAAACGCTTTGAATAAGCTATCTAGGTGGACAGCTCGATGTGATCTAGGAGTGAATTTCCACAAAACCGAACTAGTCCTCTTCTCAAGGAAATATAAAATCCCACCATTGACCCTCCATCTCTTAAGGAAACACGCTTAACTTTCTCCAACGATGCAAAATATTTGGGATTTATTTTGGATATGAAACAAAGCTAGAAACCTAATATATAAAAAAAAGTTAAGAAAGCCACTGTCGCATTCTTCTCTTGCAAAAAAGCCATTGGGAACAAATGAGGCTTACAACCCACATTAACACACTGGCTCTATACCTCCATCATCAGACCGAGACTTAGCTAAGATAAGAAGAACATTAATCTATTCTATAACCCCTCTTATTTTCCATATACGAGTATGTAAATCAATTTCTGTTGGTCACAGCACATTTTAACCTGGAATTGAATTGATTAAGCGTTATTACTTCATGACATGATATGTGGCCTTAAATAAAAAATACCAGATATTTTTTTAAAACTTACAAATTTAAAACATATTTAAGAAGTTTTTCAGAAACTAAAAGTTAGAGAGAAACATTTTAACAATTTGTTTACATCTTAGAATACGACTTTATTGTGTAACCTTAATTAAATTGCTTCTACTTTGTGTTTTTTTTTTAAAGAAATTCCAAACATAAATATAACGGATATGATGGTAATTAGGTAAAAGTGAAGAAACCGCTTCCATTTAGTCATTGTGGATCGGATAATTATAGCATAATGTACCAATTCGTTCATCTGTTTAAACATACGTAAATAAAATTCATTTAAGTATACACTTTTAAAGAAAAAAATGAGTTCTATACCTTTCGATCTAACTCAAAATTATGACTTAATTTTCCAGTTTGTACCAACAGCTGTGTCCTTATGAGCGCCATTTCTAATTTCTTGTAAGCAAATGCCATGAAGCCGATATCCAAAAATGTCAACGTATAATACCAAAAAAATATACTTGAGAGGGTTAACCCTTGTTCTTCCCGGTTGTACCGAAAAATGAAATCCGCCAAAAGCACAAAGGAAATGAATGAAATAAAGCTAATAAAGCTTTCTATTACTTTACTGAACTTATAGATTAACTTAAAAGTCCTATGAAGGCTGACAGCGACTTTATGCGCTTTAGCAACGATTGAATGCACTTCCTTTACCCGATTCTTCAACGCTATGCAGTTCAACTTGTCCCATTTCACGTCAAATAACACGTTCTCGAATTCCTCATTTAGGCAGATATAGTTGACTTTAAGGTAAAACAGAACCAAACATATTCCTCCTGTGTGTACGAATATCGGTAGCATGATCAAATTTACCACAATCTGAACTCCAATGCCACAAATAATATCAGTAACATTTATTAAAATTCCTCCAAAAGTGAATATAATAACAATAAAGAACGAAGCAGAAAGTTTCAATATAACAGATATAACCAAGAACCAACTTAACCGAATGTTTTTTTTGGTTAATTTTTGACAAACTTTTAGATGATGAATCAAAAAGTTTAGAAATATAATCTTCTTATTTTTAGACATTTTTGTGTTAATGTACATTGAAAGCGGATAAAAGATACTAATTGAGCATTCGCTTAATATTGAAATTGGTGGTTCATCTATGACCAGGTTAAGTATAAACATCGACAAAATTGATAAACCGCAACTGATTACAATTCTAGTCAAATGATTCGACGGATGCGCGTGAAACTTTTGTTTGGCAAATGTAAAATCTAAACATCGAATAGCACTTGCGAATTTGTACAAACACTGGATAAGAATTTTGTTTTGATCTCGAAAGGAAGACATGTTACGTGAATGCAAGGTGTCACTGTACTGTAAGGAACGAGTGCCGGCGGTTATTGATTTAGTAAATAGATAATGTCTCCATGTGCAAAGCATATTAAGGCAATTAGATCTACTTAAAAATATTGCTATGTGCTGGGATAGGTTTAATTCCCTGAAAGGTTATCTATACCTCACCTCATATACTCGTACTCGTATACATGAATAATAGCAATGCCCAAGTAGAATAAATGCGACTAAGTCAAATTTTTGATTCAATTGCAATGGCAGAGTGCTATTTAGATATTACAGCATACTCGTATGTATGTAAAAGATATTTTGTCAGAAAAAAATATTTAGAATACTAAGGGAAGGGTGGAGGTGGACGTCATTTAAAAAAAGCTGAATTCCCAAAATTTGATAAGACTAGTTAACTAGAGATAAAAAATACCGTGATTTAGGAATCACTGTTATTTCTCGTTACTTCAAACTACCTTGAAATATACCAGTTAATAACTACTTTCAGGGTTCATTTGGTTTGTTGGTTTGGAGTGGCCCTCGATAAGGTATACTTAGACCAAAAGTAGGTCAATTATGTTGCCACGGATTCAATTGGAATCAATTAGTTTTCATAACAAAATTTTTAATTTTAGTCGTGCAAGCGTTGTTAAGATTAAGATCATTGCATCTTTTTTGTATCCTTTTTAATATTGGCGAGCGCGGGCTTGTACATAAATAGTGTGTTATTGTTTCTTATTGCTCCTCATTTTTGCAGTTCCTGTAGTAGTTTTTGTAGGGGATGCCTAACTTTTGAGCATGGTTACCCATTGTACAGTGCGCTATTATTGTGTATGTTAGTTCTGATAGAGTTCTTGTCTTGTGTTTCAGAAGGCCGTTAGACCTCTTTTGATCTAGTTCAAGTCACAGTTTCCTGGCCGTATTTCAATGATCTACATACTTCCATCTCAGGTCCGCCTTGTCTAATGCATCGGCGTAGATAAGGTAATTAGCAAAAGACATTGACGCCGCGATGTCGGTCATAGCTCTGCTGTTCGTACCAGAAGAACTTTGTGGGGTTAGTTTCATCAGCTTCGCAATTCGTCCTCGGAATGTCGCCAGAAAATTGTTCTCTCATTGCTGGGAGTCTGTCAGTCTTAATACTGAACTGGCAGCCAGTTGTTTGGCGAGTAAGTCGATTAGGATAAGGTTCAGAATTTTTAGAAACGCCTCTGTTGGAGAGGCTCTCAGTGCACCGGTGATACTGAGATATGCTAATCAATGAGTTCTTTCCAATAACTTCGGGTTGGAGTTCCTTCTCATGGCGATCCACCATACAAGTACGAGTATGTAGGAATCGGCATACTATAGAAGTGCATTATATTTGGCTATAGCCCTATGTGGAGCCTACCGCCTTCGTATAGAGAAACTCACGTTGAGCTTAGGGTTAAGATTTAGCCCCAAATAGTAAATAATAAACTGACACTGTTTTCAGAAACCCACTGAGCCAGACGCTGTGGAGCGGATCATGGTTTGATATTTGTTTGAAGGCGATATCTGCTAGTCTTGTCGACATTGGATCCAAATATACGAGTATAATGTGTTTTTTTCTTACAAAATTGAAAAACTGCAAAGTCTTCCACATCTATCCAATATCCGCTCTAAAATAAATATTTATTCACAGAATAGTATAATACATACATCTAAAGGCACACAATTCACAACTTTACTATTCCAAAAGAACTGAGCTTAATTTATCTATCGATTAATAGGCAAAAAGGTAAATTTTAATTAATTTCTGCGAAGAAATTAACAATTCGCTGATTTTTCCGCGAATAGGAGAATGCCTTTTGCGAACTGTCAAATTTTATTCACATTCCATATATGTGGAACGTAATCCACACGCGCGCGACCAAAACATTCGCGAGAGTTTAACCACAGATAATAAACTACTATATATTAGATCTTTGATTCCTTCCGTAATCAACAAAACCTTCAGTTTTCATATGTAACCTTAGCTCTCGTTGGATCAAAACAAATGAACTCGTCATCAGATATAGTAACACTTCGTTTTAACAAGAGAGAAGGGTAAGCATTTTGTTTTAAATATTTATTTCCAGTAAAGGCATTCTTAAAATGTTTGCTGCATATATAGGGCGTTTTAAGGCTTTTTATGTGTTCCCGAGACTACTCTGTTCCTTTTTTAGGAAATTTAAATAATTTTCCATCAGGTAATTCATTTTTGGTTATAGAACAGTGGGCAATTGCGCACTTCGTTCTTTTCCAGGGCATTTTTTCCTTGGAGACAATTTTCTTATGCCTTTTAATTTTTTAGTATATGTATGTAATATATATGTATGTTAGTAATTAACCTCAAAATCTAAATGCTTGATATTCGAGCAATATCTCTCAAACCTTCGCTTCATATACAACGCATACACGTTTACAAAACTACCATTCATGAAAATTTATTCTTTTGCTGCGGTGGTATGGAAATCACACCGTCATGTATCTTCATGCCCCTTCCCGCATACCCCTTTATGGATAATGTTGTGTTAAAGAAAACAAAGCAATAAAAAAGCAATTGGTAACTTACACAACTGCTTATTGCCTTTATTTTCTGAACTTTCTGCCTATTGGTCCTAAACAGCGGTTTTATTTTTTACCTGGAATTTCAGGTAAAAAAAATCACTTGCAAGTTCATCGAAATGATTCAATAAACTGATTCATATTAAATTTGTGGATGATTTTACGTATTTGCAAACCTATTTCTAAGAAATAAATTGTGTGTTTAATCAATTTTAATTGCACAGTACCGTATGTATTTATGGAGCACATATTTTTTCGCATAGCTGTGAATTATTATAGAAAATAATCTTATTGTAAGTCAAACAGTAAGCAAGAACACCAAATTCTTAATTTGATGGCATATTCGCCACCTAACAGTTCTGATTTTGTGAACTCTTCTTACAAGATATCCAGAAATTTCGACAAATAATACCAAGAGATTCAAATTGTAAGGATTTATTTTTCCCAGTTGTATCGTAAGATGAAATCCGACAGGATCACATACGAAAGGAATAGAATAATAAATGAATGAAATGTCATTTGAAATCTGCTAGCTCTTTAAGAATACATTCTTTTAACCGGTTACTCAAATTCATGCATTCAGCTCCTGGGATTTCAAGTCAAATAGCACTTTCTCGAATTTCTCGTGAGGACCGATGGAGTATGTAAACTTCGGGATAAAACAGAACCAAAAATATCCCTCCTGAATATACGAATATTGGTAACATAATAAAATCTACCATAAAAAAATCAGCTCCGCAAATAATATGAATCAGACTTCCTTTGGGGGTATACTCGTAATATACGCCAAGAAAAAAAAGTTTAAGTCCAACATGCGTCATATCATATTAAAGCTGAATTTCTAAGGAAAATTGCGTATAAAATATTTTTTTTCGCTTCACTTCGGATTTGATAAACATGCATCTGTCTTTCAAGCGGAGACTTATATAATCCTAATGGCTATGAACTATATTTTAAAGAATATGTGGAAATGACGGAGTACGTAGGGACTAACAAAAGTTCGCTTAGTTGGTGTCAATTTAGTAGTTTTTGAAAACAAAAAAAAGATGCATTTCTGTAGCTTATAATCTAACAATATTTATTTACAAATTTCAGAACAATAGGTAAAAATGGAGACGAGAAAGAGAAAAATTAGTGACGTAAGCTCGGTTGAAGTCCCACCGCCAACACAGAAAAAAATTCGATTTCCCATTCTCTTCGGTTTTCGATGTCAACTCACGCCAATCAAAATTCTGCACGAATGCTAAAATGCATACAGAACAAATGCACCATCTCTTGTTATTATTTCAAAATAGTTTCGAAGATTCCAAACTGGCCATTTTTCTGAGGAGGACGAATCTCGTGAAGGTCGACCCAAATCCTCGACCGACGATACAAATGTGGTCCTGGTGAAGGCTAAAATTGCTGCAGATACCAGGATGATACAGGAGATGATAGCGGATGAACTGGGCTTGAATGCCATGGCTATGTCACGAATTTTAAATTATCACCTGAAATATTCGAAGAAGTCAGCTCGATGGGTTCCAAAAATTTTGAATGGAGATCAAAAAGACGCTCGTGTTCGTTTTGCTCAATATTTCCTGGATAAGTTTGAAAATGGAGAGTCAATCTGCTTCAATAAGATCGTTACAGGTGATGAATCTTGGTCAGCAGTCCATGGTATGAAGCCCAAAAGGTGCAAATCCTTCAGTAAAGGCCAAACAACAAAAGTCAGCGACAAAAGTTATGATGTCGATGTACTTTGCCAGGGCGAAAATGGGCACCGTCATCCTGCTGAAAACTGGTCAGACAGTCACTGCTAATTGGTATACTGAAACCTGCTTACCATAAGTTTTCCAAAATTTACTAGGACACCGACAAAAAGAGGAGCTGCGCCGCTACTTTTTGCACCACGACAATGCGCCTGCGCACACTGCTGAAAAAACCAACAACTTTCTTGCGCTATCTGGCATCAATGAAATTCGCCCAGCACCTTATTCTCCGGATCTAGCGCCGTGTGACTTTTGGCTGTTTCCGAAAATGATTTGAGGGGAAAAATCTTCACATCCAATAAGGAGATTATTAATGCAGTCAATGTCGAAATCGAAAAGATCCAAAAAGAGGATTTTGAAAGCTGCGACAGCCAGGCTATGCTTCAGGCCTTACCTAAGCCCTTTGTCACTTCCAAAATATTAATAGTTAGAGGATGAAAGCCCTCTTTGAATTCGGTCGCAAGGCTAAATTCACTGAGTCTTGTTTGGTTCCCAGGTCACAATGTGATTACTGGGAATGAGACCTCCGGTGAACAGACCAGGTCGGGAGGAGAATTTTGAATAATGTTCTAGGCTTAAGCGACACCATCATCTGCGACGAATTACTTCCTCTGTGGCAGATCTGTGGATCCGATGTGGGGAGTACTCCTAATTACTGTGCTCTTACTCCTCTCTGTACAAAAGACGAAGCAATTTCATTAACAGGGGAGTGATTCTTCTCTTGATCTCTGCACTGGTACCATTGTTCGAATTTCTTCTTAGTACCACAATGGAGAAAATGGAATTGGAGAAAAGTATAATATAAAGTGACTTTAGTTGTCCGTGAGAGAGCTTTGCTACCCAATTGCCTTCTTCTGTTATGTTCTTGGTTTTATATGCTACACAAGTATCACACTGGTCTTACCTTGGACGAAAGAGTGATAAGTTCATTTTTAAGAACTCATCATTGAATATCGTTCTAGAAGAAGGAGCTAGCTCTCCTTGTTCTTTGCAAAAAGAATTTAAATAAAATCGGTATAAATCCTGTTTAGTTTGCCAAATCGGTTCGAGATAAAGCCTTTGCGTAGAAGCCCGACAGTAATGGGATTCAACCTTCGGCAGTAGATCGAAAAATTCTGTTAATTTGCTTCGAGTACCTTGAAGTCTGGTCTGTGGTGTAGAAATATTAGCGTCTTCATTATGGTCAGTAGTATCGATTTGTTCATTTGTATTTTGATGATTGATACCAGTTTTAATCCACAACAAAGCGCAGTTATTTTTAAGTCCCAGAGTGTTGTTAAACATATTTTTACATACACGGTACTCCAGGCCATTAGTTTTCAACTAGTATGTATCGCTAAAATTCCGCCTCGAATTTTCAGTCTCTTTTCGTAGCCGTATAACGGTTTGTATTTTTGATAAGTTCCTCACATACTCTCTCTTTTCTGGCCAGGACTTTTTCCAGAACGATTCAAATATTGAACGTCTTTGCAGTTCACTCAACTTTCTACATTCCAGTCGAGTGTTTTTTCCAGAGAGCTTACAGGTACATGGATTGACCAAGAATTTCCGGGGTTTTGCAATCTTGTGTTTCCATTGGCCATCGGATTTCTGCTTACCATCATAAGGCAGTCCCATTTCCCTCTTCCTTTTATTTTCCTCATACTTACAATCCCTCTTTATGTTGCTCAGCTTGCGTTTTTTTCGTACTAACAACTCTTCTTCGTTTCCAGCTTTTTCCTTTTCCAGTTGGATCTTGATGATCTTCATTTGGATCTTGGGGATCTTTATTTTAATCTTGAGGATTTTTAGCTGGATCTTGAAGGTCTTCATTTGTTTGATTGTGGTCCAAATCTGATATTATGCAAACATTTTCTGAAAAAGGCTCCATGATGCTTAAGGTCGCAGTGTCTACCTCGGCAATTTCGTATGCTATAAACATATCATTATCGAGCGCTTCTGGCAAAATGTTGGACTCATTTGCAATATCAGCAGAAGTTAATGTTGATTTTTGGTGAGCATTTTCATTTTCGTTGTCTCGTAGTTTGATCTTCAACAAATTTAGCATTTGTGAGCCTCGAGACATGATGAAAAGCTAAAGAAACAGAGAAGTTTCGAATAAAGTCAAGTTTCAACGGCTATAATACGTAATTTAATTTTATTTATTTTTTTTTTTAGTTAGATACAAAATATCCAGAAGGGTACGTTTATCTAGAAAAGTTGATCGCATAACTCGTGTGGTTTAATACGCTTTAGCCTTCGGATCTGCGCATTGGTGTCACTTAGCCTTGCTGCTTCCTGGTTGATGTGGTGTCTCAGCTTCATGAAGTGCGTTCTAGCGTACTTGGAAATTGACTCCTTCACGGTGTCTATATTAAGGTTGCGTTGTAAGTCCGTATTCCTCACATACCATGGTGCTCTGAAAATGCCTCTAACGACTTTGTTTTGGAACCTTTGAATCAATATTTGTTTGGGAAGTACACCCCCATAGCTGAATACCGTACATCCTACTGGTTTTTATATCTGTTTGTACACTAAAAGTTTATTATGTATTGATAGTTGTGATTTTCTACCAATAAGCCAGTTAAGGTTTCTTAATTTGATATTGAGCTCTTCTTTTTTTCTTTTTTGCATGTTCCTTCCATCGTAGCTTGGCATCTAAATTCATTCCTAGATACTTGGCTGTATTACAGTAGGGAACTTGAAGATCAAAAATAAATATTGGCATATGTCTAATTGATTTTGAGCTATTTAGGTGAATTTGGTTCTTGTTGGTCCAGCTAAGAACTTCATCTACAGCAGTTTGAAGAAATGCAGTTGAATCGTTCTCGTTTTTTGCAACGGTGAGTATAGCTGTGTCATCAGCAATTGTAGCTATTATGCAATTTGGAGGTGTTGGTAAGTCTTTAGTAAATAAAAGGTATAACACGGGACCTAGAATACTCCCTTGTGGGATCCCGGCATTGATCTCTTTTAGTTGAGAGTAGGAACTACCTTGTTTAATTCTAAAGTATCTATTTGAAAGATACGATTTTAGAACCTCTGTATATTCCCTGTATATTCCTTGGGAAAAAGTAATTTAAGTTTTTCAAGAAGCCCCTCGTGCCAAACTTTATCAAATGCCTTTGCGGCATCCAAAAATACAGCTGAGCATATCATTTTATCTTCTAGAGCTTTTTCGATGATGTCGGTAATGCGGTGTACCTGTTCTATGGTAGAATGTCTTTCTCTGAAACCAAATTGATGTATTGGAATCATGTTTCCGCCTGCTATAAAAGGGCTTAACCTCTTTAGAAAAACTTTTCCAGTACTTTTGACAAGATGGGTAAGAGAGAGATGGGCCTGTATGATGACGGTTCGTGAGGATCTTTTCCTAGCTTAGGGATCATAATCACGTCTGCTGCTTTCCAGTAACAAGGACCATGATTCAAGTTAAAACACGCATTTATTAAAATTGCCAGTTTAAGTAAAGCTCTTGGTGGTAGCTTCTGCAGGACTTCGGTGGTTATTAAATAGTAACCAGGTGATTTTTTCCGTTTCAAATTATTTTTAATAATTAAGCTGACTTCAAAGGGTGTAACAAAAGGAATTTTTTCATTTGGCTGCTTCACTTCTGGCCATATTTCGTCAGTTTGTGATTCGTTAGGTTGAAAGATATCCATTAGATACTCAGCAAATACTTCAGCCTTTTCGGTGTTTGTTTTGGCCCAAGTGTTCCTTAATCTTAAAGGTGGGATCTGCTGTATGGGACGTTTTAGGTGTTTGATTGACTTCCAAAGAGAGTATTCTGTTTGCTTATTGGCAGTCAGTTCACTCACAAATCGGTGGAATGATTCGTTTTTGAACTCTTTTAGTTGGTGTCTTATCAGTTCAGTTAACCTATTGAGCTGTGACTTGTAGAGCGGATATCTTGTTTGTTGCCATTTTTTCAGATGACTTTTTGTTAACAAGAGGGGTACTTTCCCAAGCAGCATTTTGTATTTGTTGAGTAAAGTTAAGTACTTCGCTCTCTAATTCTGTTTTTCAATTCAATTCAATTCAATTTATTTAAATAACTTATAGGTACATTAAGATAAATATCTTTTACAGTACTTAGAGTTAAACATTCAGCACATAATTTCAATTAATAAGAAGAAACAGAAAAAAACAAAGTAAATAATAGATAAATAAATATTTAGTTAGGAGATAGAAGAGGAAAAAGAAAGAAGGAGAGGTGAGACATATAGATATTAGAATGACATAGAATTTAAGATAGAAATGAGAAATGTATAAAAATTGCGCTTTTAAAGTGAGTGACATTGGTAGTAGTTCTAACGTGGTGGAATTAAACACAGGGTTCTACGGGACCGAACGAAATTAAGTTTTTCATATAAATAGGTAGGAATCTTATTAGTTATAATATTATGTAAGAAATTACAATTTCTGGCGTCAATGTAATGTTTGAGAGTAGTGCCCAGTAAGCTTTTTGTATGTTGTAAAATATGTTCGTATCTTGGTAATCCGTGAATATATCTTACTGCGTCATTGAATGCTACTTGCAGCTTGCGTTGGGATAAGGAATCAATGTTACAGTATACGACCTCGGCATACGTTCGTTTCAGTGGGCGTAAAATGAGGCTTATTACAAGCTTTCGTCTCGTTTCAGTGGACGTAAAACTTGCGGTTACCCATAGCTTACGAAGGCATTCATATATTCTTCCTATTACATAGTTGGTATGGTCGTATCCTGATAAGTTCGAATTGATAACAAAACCCAGACTATTGTTTGAACAACTTTTAGTTTATTGTCAGAAAGTACAACATCAGGTATGGTATTGAGGATTACTTTTTTACTCGATATATTAATAACCTGCGACTTATTTGGATTTAATACTAGTCCATTAGCTACAGACCAGGAATAAATACTGCAAAGGTACACATTTAATTTGTACACAAGTTCATCTGTATTATTGAATGGCCTAGCCAGGTACAGCTGAACATCATTAGCATAGAGATGAACCGATGTATATTTACAGACAGATGGTAAGTCATTAATGAACATACAGAACATTATGGGACCAAGGATTGAACCTTGTGGCATACCCTGCTTCACCGGTAGAAGAGCTGAACAAGAATCGCAAGTTACAACTTTTTGGAATCTATCAGAAAGAAAGCTTTCAAAAAGTGACTGCGCTAGTACCAAAACCAAAGAAATGTTTTAATTTCCAGCAAAGAATTTTGTGGTTTACTTTGTCAAAAGCCTTTGAAAAATCAAGCAGGCATAGAAGCGTAAGCCATCCCTTATCAAATAGTTGTCTAATATCTTCGAAGATCTTAACCATAGCAGTAGAGCAACTGTGGTTAGATCTGAAACCAGATTGTCCTGCATACAGAAGGCTATTGAGAGATAGGTGTTGAAGAATCTGTTTTGCCATAAGTTTCTCAAAGACTTTTGACAAGCAAGGTAAGATGTTTATTGGTCTAAAATCGGGGGGAGATATCGGAGAAGTTTTTTTTGCAACAGGTATTATTCGAGCTATCTTCCAGGATTTGGGGAAAGTAGACGTTGTAATGCAGTGGTTAATAATATGGGTCAAGTGACTTACGATGTGGGGCAGAATCAATTTTATAAAGCGCAGTGGTACCCCATCTTCACCAACAGCGTTTGATTTAATGGCTGCAATGGAGTTTATAACCTCATTGTCAGTTACTGATTGAAGTTCAAAATCTCGAACTGGATGTAAGGTTGGGTTAGTACTTTCAAGAAAATTAAAACTTAACTCCTCAGCATTTTCAAGAAAATAATTATTTAAAATATCAGGATCAATGTCACATTTTAAATTATTTTTAGCACCGGAAATACCAATTACTCCATAGCTTTTTTGGGGGAAGGGACGTATTCAGCTTAGAGGCGTAATAGTTTCTTTTAGAGTTTCGTATTATCATAGTCGAATAGTTCCGTATCGCTTTATAAGCAAACCAATTTAAATTAGATGGACTGTGTTTCCATTTGCTATAAAGTTTGTTACGAGCTTTTATGGTCTTGATTACTTCGTTAGTAAACCAAGGAGAGCTACTATTTCGAACACTAACCGTTTTAACTGGTACATATTGATTGTATAACTCCGTAACTACTTCTTGAAAATAGGGTGCCGAATAGGCGGCATATTGGAGGTCGTCACTGTTTATTGACCTAAAGTCCTTAAATATAAAAGTCAGTGGGACAGCAGAGTGATCAAATTCAATATTGTAAGTACAAAATAAGAGGTCATGATCAGAGATACAGTCAAGCGAAAGCTGTTCGAAGAGAATAACATGAGATTGGTCGGACACGATTGTCAGATCGAGGAGGCTAGGAATGCAATCTTTAGCAAACCGCGTTGGATAGGTGACATTAAATATATGAAGTCCTACAGAGGAAACAAAATCTTTTATTTGGAAGGCACGAGAATCATTGTTTAGCAGGTTTGAATTAAAGTCACCACAGACAATTACGTGTTCGTAAACAGACGAATATTGTGAAAGAACAGAGAAAAATGTTTGAGGAGAACAACTCCGGTCCGGAACATAGGCACACGCAACCAAGCAATTGGTGCAACCGTCATGGATTTCAACAATTAAAAACTCTGATTCAGTACCCACAGATTTACTAATAATTTTACATTTTAGAGACGATTTGCTGTAAATTGCGATCCTGCCTCCCCATGTATAAGTTATTCTATCATTTCTTGAAATTACATAATTGGGTATATTATACTGTGTATCAGGTATATCACGCTTAAACCAAGTTTCATAAACACAAACAACATTAACTCCAGTACTTGTAAACATGTATTTCAAATAATCTAATTTATGCTGATTAAGACTACGTGCATTTATATGACAAACCTTAAAGCCATCACGACAATTAGAAAGAGCATTAATCATTGTGTGCGTTGATTTTTTATTCACACTGTAACTGAAACGTACTCTATTCATATTATACTAAAAACGAAAACAGAACAAACGAATATAACGCCAGACACTTAAGAGCACAGGACAGAGAGGAGAAAGGAAACAGAAAATAAAATAAAAAAGAAGAGCTATTCAATAACAATTTTAAAATAATATATCAATGGAATACAAATACAATTTTAAAATAATATAAGAAGAGAATACAAATACAATACGGTGATTTTAATGATGAGTCGCAGCAGCGCCAGGAATAGCAGCACCAGAAGCAATGGAGTGAAGATCATCAGACCTTTCAATGGAAAAGCTTCTTCCGTTGGCCGTCTTCTTAACAAAAACAGTCCCAGATTTTGTGTAGACAGAGAAGAGTTGTTTTTTCCTCTTCAGACCAATTGCACTTTGTAAAAGAAAGCGCGAGTGCTTGGTTAAGCTCTCGTTCAAGTAACAACTGTTGTTGGATGTAATGCCAATATCGCTCAGCTTTAGCACTTTATTCTTTTCTTTGCGGTAATTCGCAGCAGCTACGAGAACAGCATTTCTTTCATGTGAAGAGCGGAATTTTAAAACAATCAATGGTGGGGTAGTCGGTGAGGAATTGTTGTTGGTGTTATTTCGCCTTTTCGCATGAAAAGCAGTAGCAAGATGAGGCGGGTTGCAGTTAATAGTGTCACAAAGCTTATGAAAAATTTGAGCAAGATTTTCATTAGGTTGTTCAGGAACCCCAAAGAGCACAGCATCGCAAGCGACCTCTTTCAGCTCCAAGATATGAACTTGCTTACGAAGAGCAAGGATCTCAGCACTATGCAGATGAGCCGTAGAAGAGATGTTATCTTCAATTTTGTCAACACGGGTTAAAATACTAGAGATCGCATTATTTATTGACTCGAAACGTTGAGCCCAGCTTTCTTTGACTTCTTCAATTTCTAGGAAAAATTGAGATCGCATTTTGTTTATTTCCTCAGCGAAACTACGTTGCAAAGATGCGGAATGTTTAGCTAATTGTTCTTCTAAAACCTTTATAGTGATCACTCCTTTATCGTTGCTTAGAAGTTTAGTTAAAGGTGAGGAAGAGCCTGTATGGGAGGAGAGAGCGTCTCTTTGTGTTTTGTTTCCTGTTGATATGCCTGATGTGGATGACATTATTGGCGAGAGAACTTTGGCACAATGGAAGACACAATCGAAATTATAAAAGGCAAACAAAATTATGCACCGGAGTATTTCTTTATTCTATTATATTTTTATTTGTATATGGAAGTTGGATTTGGTTTTCCGAAAACATACATTTTGCAAATAGGTAATTAAGTGCTGTTTAAACTGACTTTCGCTGGACCGATCAAAAAACACGTCTATTCGCTATCACAGTACATACTTTGCCCGGTGGTATGTACGGTAGTTAGCAGTTTGTTAAATTTTAAGTTTTTATCTAACAGAGCTTTAAAATATTGCCAATCCGTATGTTTGTTTGTGAGGTGTATATTCGGATTTGTCATAATAACGCATTCTCTAAGAAACAATTATATTGGGGAGTGATCAGAATTTAAATCTCTTCCCTCTTCTATTAGAAGAAAGTTTTTTGAAACTTGCTTTATTAAGAAGAAGTCAAATAAGTCTGATATTTTATCTCTATCTGTGGGCCAATATGTTGGCTTACCAGTGGATATAAAATCACATCCCTCTTTTTGAATTGCTTTTAGTAGCTCACGTCCTTTGGTTGTGGTTAACCGGGAACGCCAATGTGTATGCTTAGCATTAAAATCGCCACCGATTACAAAACGGTTTTTGTGTTTTAGTATTAGATCCTTGTACTGTTCACAGATAATAATTTTATGCTTTGGTGGGCTGTAAACTGACGTAAGAGATAGTTGTTGATGTTTAGTTATGATAGTTACAGTTGTTGCTTGAAACTCTACCGTACGTATCTTATTTTCTTCGTAATGTTCAATAGATTTTTTTATAAGTATTGCACTTCCTCCTCTTGCATTGTTGAATGGGTGGTTTGTATAATATGTTTCGTAATTTTTAATTTTGAAGTAAGTTTGGTCTGTTAGACGGCTTGTAGCTCCTCTTTGTGGTTAAGCAGGCCGTTTGCGTTCCATAACATAATTTTAAGAAACTTAACCATGGGTTGTAATTTGTAAATATTGATCAATTTTTTCTAGATGCGTTTGCAGATAACGCAAAATGTGTATCTCCTTTTTTCTTGAAGAGTGGAGTCAATGCAAATTGGGTAACTCCTTTTCTATTTTTCACAAAGTTTTGTTGAAAAGCTATTGAGAAACACTTACCGCCAATTTATTATTAAAGAAAAGTAATCAAAAATAAAAATATAAGCGAAATAGCCAGTTGCATTCCTCCCCTTCCAAATTTCACCCGCAATACGCGACATGCTTCGAACGCACATCAGTTTACCCTAAAGCCAAACTTCGGTCATATTGTCTCTTCCCCCTTTCCCTGATGCTCGTGCCCTGAAACAATTAAAGGGTATTAATACTCCCTTTGGGGCGCGCAGATTATAAGAAAAAAAAAAAAAAAAAAAACCAATATTCACGAAAACTTAAATTTTCCACAACACACGATGTCACTCATAAACTTACAACTGCATAATGGGGAGATACACGGTTTTCTCCACTCGATTGATTGGTCACAGAGTTACACAACTTTCTAAATTGCCGTTTATACCATAATTTTGAATAAAATGGGGATTTCCCGTATAAGGACTTGTAGATAGCATTCAAACTAACAGGGTAGCATTAAAATCTCATTTTAAGAAAATTTGGAGTTACACACTTCTCAGGTTTCACCGACGATATGTGGGTTTTTATTAATTTATTTTCGTGCATCGACATATTTTTGATTCCAGTTTTTGCAATTAAGTTAATAATGATGAAAATATCAATGATAAATGGTTCGTTTTCGTTTACTTTTATTTTTATTGTACTCTATTATATTATTATATTAGCAAATTGACTGCACCACATACAATACAAGCTTGACTTTCCAATACAATTTAGTCTTCTGATTAGGCAAAATCTGATTAATTATTTTACTATTGTTAGAGATTTTTTGTAAAGGTTAGGGGTTAAGTTTTAGCTAACAGCTGAAATTTGTTATTGATAAACCGCGATATTTCTTCATTTTGCCCTTTAACTTGTCATAGTTAGAATTGCAGCTAATATACGTTCATTATCTTCTTTCCAGGCTATTGAGAAATATTCAACCATTAATATGAAGAATAGAGACATAATTAAGCAAAAGTGAAATGGACGCGTACATTTGGTCATTTTCGATCGAATAATTAGGCAATAACGTATCAACTCATCCATCTGTGTAAATGGAAAAAAAAAAAAAAACATTTAGTTATACTTATTCATAAAAAAAGAAAACATACCTTTGTGTCTAACTGCACATTGTGACTGAATACCTCAGCTTGGACTAAAAGTTGAGTTTTTGTGAACGACAGTTCTAATCTCTTCCAAGAGAATACCATGAAACCAAAATCCAAAAATATCAACACATAATAACAGCAAATAACGAATGAAATTGCAAAGAATTCTGCATGGTAATAGTGACGACAAATTAAATCCAATACAAACACATATGAAAGAAATGAAATAAGGCTTATATAGCTTTCAATTAATTCACTGAATTTAAGAAGCAATTTCAATGTCCTAATTAGCCTGCGAATGAGTTTTTGCACTTTAAGAACATTTGCGTGTGTTAGCTCCACCCGATTTTTCTTTGCTATGCAGTCCATCTGAGGGGACTTCGCTTCAAGTAGCACGTTCTCAAATCTCTCGACAAGGCCAGTATAGTACAATTGAATATAAAATAAAATTAACCATATTCCTCCTGTTTGTATGTACATTGGTAGAACAAAAATGTTGATTACAAGCTGATAGATAATGCTAATAATTAACTTGATAATACTAAATTTTCCATTGCAGTAAAATACAATACAAATTATAATTGAAGCAAACATTTTCAATACCAGAGATATAACCATACAACAACTTAAACGAATGGTTTTTTTTGTTAATTTTTGACAAGCTTTAAAATGGCGAATTAAGTTGTTCAGAAAAATGATTTTCTTATCTTTTGTTCTTCTGAAGTTGAGGTACATTGAAAGAGGATAGCAAACAATTGTTAAACACTCCCATAGTTTTAAAATAAATGGATCTTTGGTTTCGATGACAGCCAGACATATAAAAGATACGGATAAAATGCTGCTGATTGTAATTCTAGTAAAATGATCGGTTTCGAGCACGTAGAATCTTTGATGGTCATATCTAAAATTTATACATCGAAAAGCACTTGTGAATTTGTAAACACAGTGAATGAGAGTTTTATTTTGATCGCGAAAGTTTGCCATTCTACGTGAAGGCAAACTGAACCGGAAACAGCCACTTTATAATAAATCCTAAATTTGACTGCTGGTCTTTCCTTCTCGCTTTGTTGAAAAGTGTGAGTAATTAAGTAATTGGTTGGGGAAGTAATGCTTTTATGTACTGTACAATTCATATTATGTTGATTAGGTTAATTCTTTAAGAGGTGGCAATATTATTAGTATATTTTCCCAGCTGGTACGCAGTAATACAGGGTGGGCCAAATAAGACCAACCAATGTTAAACACGAATAACTTTTTTATTTTCCAATATAATTGTTTTTTTACTTTTGCAGGTTATAATTGAGTTCTTGGAAATATATAATGGATACATACAGTACACAACAAAGCTTTAAAATTATTGATTTTTTCTATTCTTGTCAAAGATCAATTGTTATGACGCAGCGAAAATATCGCCAATATTTTAATTCAAGATCAGCTCCCACAGCCTTTATGATTAGGACTTTGGTCGACCGTTTTGAGGAACTGGGGTCATTGGCATGCTCATCGAAATATTCACAGTGTTGCAAATAATCCATCTGTCTCAACACGTCGTCGTTCGGGCCAATTGGGCATGTCCAGAACAACATTACGGAGAATTTTAAAGTTGGACCTTAAGATGTACCCATACAAAATTCAAATTGGGCAAAAACTGCTACCGCAAAACCACCGACAATGACTACAATATGCTATTCGTTTTACACAATTAGCCACACAAATTGATTTTTTAAATAATGTTTTGATGTCGGATGAAGTGCATTTCCATTTAAGTGGTTATGTCAACAAGCAAAACTGTAGATTGTGGGGCTCCAAAAATCTAAGGGCAATACACCAGTATCAGTTACACCCATTAAGATGCACTATTTGGTGAGGTGTTATGGCCCATATTTCTTCGAGAATGAGGATGAAACGCCAGAAACGATTTCCGGGGCTTCTTACAGAACAATGATCGACAACTTTTTGCGGCCAATGGCGGAGCAGCATCCTAATTTGTGGATCCAACACGATGGAGCGACTGCGCACACTGCTAGGCAAACTATGAACCTGCTGCGTGAAATTTTTAGCTAACGTTTGATTTCAAAAAAATCAGATTTCCCTTGGCCTCCTCGTTCACCAGATTTAACTGAGCCCGACTTTTTTTATGGGGATATTTAGAAGACAAAGTGTATGTTAATAAACCAGAGACTATTAGACAGCTAAAGCAAAATATTCGAGGCGAAATACGGAGTCTGTAACCAGAAACATTACGTGGTGTAATGGATAACGCGCTAAAAAGAGCCAATGTCTGTATCGAGCAAAATGGTGGACATTTGTCTGATGTCATATTTCATACTTAATTTCCATAAAATGTATTTCATATTTAAAAAAAATTAATTAAAACAAATGATTATTACAAGAGTTATACGTGTTTAACATTGGTAGGTCTTATTTGGCCCACCCTGTATAATAGTCGAATTTTGCTACATTTTTACTTGCACCCTCGAAAACAGCTCAAACGATTTTGTTCAAATTCCATATTTCATCAGATAACCATTTCGCAGTACGTGTAACTTTGTGTATCAATTGTGGATATTTCTCGGATATTTTTTGCCGAGGGTAGGTAAAAAATCTTCATGAAGATAAGAAATTTTTGGGGATCTGCATTGTGATTGATCGGGAAACTACTGACTGCTCAAAACTTGGCTTGGGCCAGTAGCGCAACAATCAAGTTCGTGATGATGTGCTTGCTTTACCTCCTAGTGGTGGTCCCCGGGTAACTATACGAATAAACCCTTATGCGTGTAGGCTAAAACTGCAAGTGCGGGTTGTCTAGGGCCTTGATTCTAGACTAGGTAACGTGGGCTAGCATCCTGCGTTACCGAACCCTAATTGCTACAGAAACCGACACTATGCCTCGGATAAGGAATGATCACATGTTGACGACTTTTGGCTATTGTACCCGGACAAAGATAGGTTTCTGGAATGTGAAGACGCTCCTCGACTCGGGAAGTGAAGGACCTCACAACGCCAGATTCCTTCAATTGCAAAAAGAATTCATGCGATATAGACTGGACATTTTGGGGGTAAGCGAAATCAGATGGTTAGAAGCGGGTGAGTACCAGTCCCCAACGCATAACACTGTACTACTCTATTCCGGAAGACCATCTGGAAGTCCGCGGGATATGGAGTCAGACTGCTGCTAACACCAACAGCACGCAAAGGCCTAATTTCCTGGCAACCTTATGGTGATAGGATTATGTCGGTCAGATTGCGGACTAAAGTACGACGCGTCACCATCATACAGTGTTATACCCCAACGGAGGGCTCGTCTGACGACGAGAAGGAGAGCTTGTACAATCTCTTAAGCGCCGTCTTCAATACAACACCAAATAGAGACATTGTCATAGTGATGGGGGATTTGAATGCCAAGGTAGGCAACGGCAACGAAGGGCTCAAACATGTAATCGGGAAGAATGGACTAGGCAACCGCAATGACAATGGCGAAAGGTTTGTGGATTTCTGCAATGCCACCCGCCTTGTGATAGGTGGCACCATGTTTGAGCACAAGACCTACCACAAAGTCAGCTGGGTTTCCAACGACAGGCAAGCAACCTCCAATCAAATTGACCATTTTGCTATCAGCCGCCGCTTTAGAAGTAGTCTCCTGGACGTCCGAAACAGGCGAGGGGCAGATGTGGGGATAGTACGAGATCACCATCTTATGAAAGCTACTCTTCAACTACGCACTGCTGCCGTTCGAAGATCTCACGACAATACAAGAATGCCCAGGTTCAACATCTATAGACTTAGAGATCCCTCAGTGCGCCAACAATTAAGGGAGCACATTTCGCAAGGTGTGGAAGCAAACAGCAGCTCACTGCCCATAACCATCCAAGACCATTGGTGTGCTGTGAAAATGTTTTTCCATCTGGTACTGAAAGAATTGTCGGTCGATCACAGGAAAGGCATAGGGCGTGGCTTTCCGAGGATACCTGGAGGCGGATTGACGAACGGAAACAGCTGAAAGCTCGCATTACAGCCGCTCCAGCAGCAGGGAGTAATGAGCTAGAGTCCCTATATCGCATGAAGATGAGAGAAGTTCAGCGTAGCGTGCGACGTGACAGGCGCAACTACATCAACGCGCTGGCTACAGAAGCAGAAGATGCTGCACGAAGGTGCGATAGTAGGACCGTCTACAGAATCACTAAAGAGCTGACAGGTGGTGGCAGCTCCAGCTAACGCCCAGTGAAAAGCCTAGACGGTTCCTTGCTTATTTCGGATGAGGACCAGCTTAAGAGATGGAAGGAGCATTTTGCTATGGTTTTAAACCGTGTATTCGCTAGCGATATGTTCCCAAATCTGAATGAGGTGTCCGATGTAAGAAATGCCCGAATACGCACCGCGCCTCCCAGTAAGGATGAGATCACTACCGCGATCAAAGCACTTAAAACCAACAAGGCGGTCGAACTTGACGGTATTCCCACAGAGCTCTTACGAGCAGCGCCAACAGCATCGGCTGAGCTTCTGCTTCCACTTATAGAGAGAGCTTGGGAAGCCGAGAACTTTCCTGACGGGTGGAAAAAGGGAATGATCGTCTAGCTTCCTAAGAAAGGTAGTTTAATGGAGTGTGGAAACTGGAGAGGTATCTGTGTGCTGCCTGCTGTAGCTAAGATAATAGCTAAAATCATCCTGGAGCGAATCAAACAACATCTCGAAGACACACTCGATGCCGAACAAGCAGGTTTCCGTTCTGGATCCTCCTGTGTCGACCCATTCTAAAAACATGCTCCTCATTAGAGAGTTCATTGTCAAAAATGGCAAACAGATTGGCGGTGCCACTAATCTTCCATGTTGTTCGGACAGTTGCGGATAGGCGACTCAATTACGACAGAGACGTCGCACACAGCAGTGTGGAGCGTCTCCGGTTTAGTAGAGCGGTATCGAGTTGCGATATAGACGACGTACAACGTTAGTACGGACATTTTTGGTGGCTATCCGAACAAGAGAGAATTCCTTCGTCGTTTCCCCATAATCCAGGGTAGCCAGTTTAAAGTTGGCTGGTTTTTCTATGGCCGGCTTACATAGCTTAGGGTTAGGTAGTTTTTAGGTAGATTTTTAGATAACATATATATATATATTGTAACATAATGTAGCATATTACAACAAATTCCGAAGTGTCTCTTCATTCTGGCATAATTTTGTTCCAAAGTGTCTTTTCATTCGAGGTTCGTGTCTGCAATTAGCCTCCACAGTTTGTGTCCACGATAAGAGACGGATAATATCACGGATAAGAGAGAACAAGAGATAATTGAAAGGAGATAAAGTGATTTGAGAAGAAAGAGACCTTGTAAGGAAGGAGTTTGTGAAAAATAGTATAGTGTGAACTTGAATTGTTCTATAGACTAGAAAATAAAGAAATAATTTCACAGAATATCGTTTTATCTACTCGAGCAGTAGCTCGCATATTACAATATATATATATATATAAATACGTATTTAATTACGTAGTTAGAGTAAGGCAGAGTAAGATAGATTAAGGTAGAATAAGGTAGGTTAAGATTTATTTTAAGATATTTCATAAGTTTTATATGTACGAGAATAAGAAACAAACACAAAAAGTTAATTTACTAAGTTTTATTCATTTAAATAAAACTTTTCTTAGTAATTATTAGTAATATAGAAAAAAAAAAAACGATAAATACAAATTTAAGTTAGGTTACGTCGAAAGACATACATAGTTTTAAGTATTAGGTTTAGTTTAGAGCGCCCGCATAGGGCCAGTAAGTTAGAATAACATAGATGAGTTAGTTTTGCTAGTTTTAACAATTAATAAAAATGCATTAAAAAAAAAGAACAGACAGACAGAATTAAGAAACCTACTTTTCAAGATTCTGTAATAACAAGACTGATCAAAATCTCGATATCGAAAATTTTCAGGAACTTAATACCTTTAAAATAACATGCCGAACCAACAAACGACATTGGAATATCGATAGTATTATCAGTAGTTTCTCATTACGGGTGGCCGTGGTGTAGTGGTAACATCATCGCGTGTCATGCTGTTGGTTCACGGTTCAAATTCTGATGTCAAAAATCATCTACAATATTTATTTCGCATGAAATAAATAAAAAAGTCAATCAATTGCGAAAGCTAAGTCAACTCTACACTGGAAGTAGGGTGGTCATATGGCTAAAATGCAACTTGATAGTGATGATGACATCAAGAGGACGGAAAAAAATACTGTGAATCATGACCAACGACAATAAAAACAAAACAAAACTGCTCTCCAGTTATCTGAGCGATACCTTTGGAGTTTACAAAGAGACTTAATACCACCTGCGTTCAAACCACTACACCAAATCTTTCCTTCTTTTTCTCTCTCTCTGTCTATCTACAAAACGCCCGTACGCTGTAAAAGTAAAAGGGTATTCATATCCCCTTTGGCGCGCCCAAAGTATAAAAATAAAAAAAAAATTACCCATAAGCACATCGTTGCTGCTTTTGTTCACAAAAGAATTTGGCTATCACTAGATGGCTGAAGGATGAAGCAAATACACCACTTGCTAATTGATGTAGAGGGCCTGTGCGAAAAATGATTCACCCAAAAATGGCAACTACTATTCACAAAAAGGGTGATCAGCCAAAAAGATGTAGTAAAAAAAGCATTGAAAATTGCAAAAGAATTTAAAATGATAGTGCAAGTTCCGCTGCAGCACTTTAAATTTTAAATTCTACAGAGCATCACGACGCTATACCTATAGCCCCTAGTTCAGAAACTTCAAGAGAAACAAATTAATATGAATAAAGACATGGTCACATCGAGTAGAGACATTTATTCTGGAAACGTTGAGGAATACTATCGCATCCGCACTTTCAAACCTTTATTAGATGCAGCAATATATCATAGAATATTTACGAAACCTGCGAGTACCTCAATGTACTGTCATTAAAAACTGCTAACAAAGGATGATGGACGCAAGATTTTTTATTTTAAAATACCAGGAACCATACCAGGTGTTCCATAAAGTGGAGTTTATAGTTATTATTTCTTTTTTTCCTGGGTAACATAAACCATCCATTTGACCACTCATTTTTAAGAGAACTAAAACTGGTAAAAAGGACGTTTTATTATTTCTGACCAAAGTTTTATTCAACCATTTATTTTTCCCGGCCAAAGTAAAAGATCCATAAACTACAAAAGTTATTCGCATGATTTTCTCACAAGTTATATAAAACGATGACATTAAAAGTGGATGTTATTTTGAAGGTATTATAATATATAGGGTGACAAAATAAAAACTATAGGAAAATAAATTTAAATAAAACAAATGTTAATTCTGCCTTTCTTTTGAAGCTACATTCATGCCATTAGGTATTCATGCCTCGGCTTCGCTGCCAGTGCTTCAAGCGGTCGGACCTATTTTTGATGACTCGGTCCAATATGTGCGGCGTTATTCCGGCAATAGCGTCTCGAATGTTGGCCTCAAACTCGTCCAAAGTGGTTGGCTTGTTAGCGTAGACTAAGGAATTGAGGGTGTCAAGTCGCATGATCGCGGCGGCCAATTGATGAACGCTCGCCGTGAGATGACCTAGTCGCACAAATTTCTCCTTCACGACTTCGAGCGTTGCGTCGCTTGTATGGTATGGGCGACATCTTGTTGGATGTTGTCGAGCTCTGCCCACAGAAAGTCGGTTAACATTGCTCTATACCGAGGATTATTGACGATAACGGGTCTCCTTCCTCATTTCGAAAGAATTAAGGTCCGATGATGCTGCCATGCCATAAACCGCACCTGATGCTTGATCGAACACTTGTGGTTTGTGCTCGCTCCAATCATGGCAATTTTGCTTGTTGACATAGCTACTGAGCCAAAAATGGGACTCGTCCGAGAAGATAATTTGTTGGTCAAAATCTGGATCTCCGGGCAACATTTCCAGCGCTCAATTAGCGAACTCATGGCACTGTCTATGGTCGTTCGGCTTCAATTCATGCGTCAGCACAATCTTATATGCATGCAGGCCCAAATCCAACCGCGAAATAAGCCTGGTTGACTCTCTGGCGATGCCCAATTCAGCTGATCGGCGCCGAATCGACATTTCTGGGTCTTCTTCGATACTGGCCGCTACAGCGGCTGTATTTCCTTCACATAGCAACGATCTCTGCCTGGTTTATGGCTTAAGATCCAAAAAAGTCTTCTCATGCTCAAACTTTTCCACGGTGCGACGAATTGCCTGCGCACTAAAGCAATGATGACGACCGACCTCACGACGAAATTCACGTTGAGTATTTACAACTGAGCCGGAATTTCGATAATATTTTTTAATAATTTGCACACGTTCGGGAAGCGTCGAATGATGCAATATAAAATGGCAAACCTTAGTAAATATTTTGGCAGCTGGATATCATAAGTAACTTTGACAGCCGCTGAAACATAACAATTGGAAAAACTATCATTGCTATCTGGTCACTCTTTATATTGTTTTATTCGTATATACCTATACATGTAAGAAAAGTAGTGGGCAGAATTTAACAATATATATCTCAAATCTTAAATTTGTACTCACAGTGAAGGAAAAGTGGGTGTACTCCCTAAATATTTAATCAAAATTCCTACCGATTTTTAGACATATCACAATTTTTAAATAAGCAATGTATTGTTCATTTCATATCATATTTCTCTAGTATCTAAGAAATAAAAATTGGATCTTGAGACTGCCAAAAAAGCCCTCTTACCAAAATATAAATTTAAAATTCACCAAAATCGGTTCAATAATTCAAAAAAGATATATACGAGTACACCGTAAATGACCGACAGAACGTCCTGTCTGTTTTTCGCATTATTCCACAGTTAGAATTTTTAAGCACATCTTCATTTTAACGGATGGCCTTATTTGATAAATGGAATACAAATTTCTGGATCAGAAAATCAAATTAGCTGTGTTCGTCGAACATGGAAGCTTATTTGTTTTTCGTTTTTTGATTATTTGTTAGCTCTTACTAAGAACTATAACTAAGCAAGGAGCTTCTTAGTTAATCAGAATAAACTCGTACTCCTACTTCTGTTTTTGTGCTAAACTGTTTCTAACTTCGCATTTTACAATAACGTCACAAAAAAAATATAATCATTTCTCAGTATGCGCATTATCGCTGAGCTCCTTCCACCGGAGTGAATAATATTTATATTGTGCTGTATTGATTAACTTGTTGATTTACACATTTTGGCAATCGTATTAAATGTTTGTATGATACTGTCATGCCAACCATATGTGTTTGTTTTGGTTGGCATGCCAATCGATACTTAATTGATAGGCAATAAGATAAATGTATTACTGATTAAGAAATAATATTCCCTCTAGAACTTACTTAGTCACTTTTGATTTGCGGTCTCTTCAAGGGCAGCAAAAAGTTTAATACAGGTGGGAGATGACTTAACAATACTTCAACGACACTACATTAATAAGGTGTACAATTTCGTCTTTAAGATTTTGTGTTCAAGATGATTCGAATGTTCATACTTGAATCAAGCATTGACATGATTTATAGAATAACCAATGAAATTGAGAAAGCCCTAAATGGGAAGAAATTATGTTCAAACGCTTTGTTTGACGTCTCTCCAGCCTTCGACAAGGTACTCGCATGACAAGAAGGATTGGAGTATAAAATAGGACAGGTTCTTTTTATCATAGAACCTTGCGAACAAACTTTTTGTGTTAAACACATAAGTGAATACTCACAATTTAAGGAAATCACTGTAAGAGTTCCGCAAGGAAGTGTTCTTGGTCCGGTCTTATTTTTACTCTACACTTCGGGACAAACTACGTTTGTTGAAGATACTAGCTAACGGAAAATTCAGTCGAGTCAGCAACCGAAAAATTTGCGAGTGAAAATTAGCCGTACGTTAAAAAGAAACGCGATGAGCTCGAAAATAAATTCAGACAAATGTTGGAAGACATTCCAAGTTCTTCAGGTATAACAAACTGCTTTTTTTTTTTTATGTATACCCCAATGGATGTGGTAATCTTCTAAAGATACTAGTAGCCTACTAGCATGCGCGATTCGCATACCCGATTACTCGATTACAGGAATGCGCCTACGTACTAATCCACACCCAGCACTCTTCTACCACTCTCCCCGCGGGACTGCGGTTAGGTATTACTTCGCGGGGCTGGTTAGCAAATCATGCTACACGTCTTGTGTCAGCTGCTTTTGATGCTCCTGTTGCTTCTGCTGCTTCTCTTGCTCTTGTTGTTTCTGCTGCTCTTTGCTTTTCTATTCTCCGCAGCTCATTTTGAAGAGTTGTTACGAAATTACATATTGCCATCCAATTCTCTTTCGATTGCAACATATGGTTGAGGAGTAACGACGGACTGGGCAGAGTATTTCTCCATGCCGTGAAGCGTGTGCAATGAAAAATTACGTGTTCCGTATCTTCTTCTTCATCCTGGCATTCGGGGCAGGATGGTGAATTGTCGTGTCCAAATCGGTGGAGGTATTTGCGGTAATCGCCATGACCAGACAGGAATTGTGAAAGGTGGTAGTTACATTCCCCATGCTTTCGGCTTATCAACCTGCTTCTGTTATATTGGCCCAACGAGTTTACCACATAGCTGCGGATGCTGCTTTTTCCTCCATTTTGATTACCTTGATGTCATTGGCATCGTGTTGATTCAGGGGTCTCCTATTGTATAATAGATATAAAACATCTCGTCTGCGAGGACGTCGATGGGGACCATTCTAGCTATAACAAAGGCGGCCTCGTCTGAGATGGTTCGGAAGCCGCTGATTGTCCGTAGCGCTCAGAGTCTATATGTTGAGGATAATCTCCTTTTGGTCTCCTTCACTTTTAGTGTCTGTACCCAGACTGGGGCGGCATATGAAAGAACCGAGGTATCTTTCTAGCGTATCCAGGTTTACCGATGTTAGGCAGTATACGCGAGAGAGCTCGCTGTATTTGCAATGCTTTTCTTGCTGAATAATCAACGTGCTTTTTGAACTGCAGTTTGTTGTCCAGCATTACTCTAAGGTATTTAACTGCTTCTTTGGACTTGATTGTTCGGTTACCAACCTGAAAACTCGTGAATTCTACGGTTTTCGACTGGTTATAAGGGCAGTTTTTGTTTTAGTTTGGTGGAAACTAGCCAAGCTCTTATGCGAGCAATTGCTTCATTTGTAGCTGATTCGACTGTACAGATCTGTTTTGCAACTGTCACGATGGCAATGTCATCAGTAAATTCAATTAGCGTTACTCTGTCGGGCAGCGTTAATCGTAAGACTCCGTCGTACATGGTGTTCCACAGTAGCGGTCCTAAGACCGATCCCTGTGGGACTCCCGCAGTAGTGACGTTGTAGTATTTTACCCCTCATCGGTATAAAAAACTGCTTTTGTATAAGCAAATGTTAAAACAATTTTGAGGTTGTACTAAACTAAGCAATAGAACTATTCTACAATCTTTCCAAAACAAAGTGCTAAGAGCAATAGTGAAGCTGCATGGTACCTGTATAAATATATTAAGTACAATAATATTCACAGAGACTTTGGAATAGCTACCAATGAAATTACAAACTTCCCTCACAAAGTCCACATTCGTCGTCATAGTCCTTACAACAATGCCATACTCTATATTTTGGAAGTTATAAACCTTGTACGCCGACTACAAAGAACGATTTAGCGCAATATAGAATGTGGCTGGTCCACTTTGACCGCAAAATTGGGATTTTGTACTATCTTTAAGTGAACAAGTTGTCCGATAAGTTGAAATTATAACAATTTAAAACCGAAAAATGGCCGGTAAATATATGATTGACGTTCGTCTAGTTTCAGTTGTGGGTGATACAGCTTGACCGTTTAACCCAATTGACAAGGAACAAAAAAAAAAAAAATTGTGTAGAGTACCAACATTTTCCAATGTGTTAAAATTCGAAGTTCGAATGTGGATGTTCCAGCTTGCCCCTTGAGCATATTGCCTGCCACAATAGATATTTTTAGAGAAATTTGGAGGTTTAGGAGTCTTGAATTTATTGCACACATTGAAACTTTTGAATCCATAAAATTTCTTTATTTATTGCACATATGATTTTCCTACCTTTTTTGCAACATCTCGCATGAAAATTTTAGAGTTGTTCTTAAAAATGAATCAAGTGCGAGTTGGGCCTCCCGCAGTTAGTGGTCCGTATTGATATTTTAACATGTGCATGTTTATCCCCTCATCGTTCGCTCTGAAACCATTTAATATATTTTAATGAAACTTTATTTGCATGTACATATATAGAAACTGTCAAAATAGGATCAAGTGTGAGTGGAATGTGTTTCAAAAATCTTTGATCATCTTTGTTAACCACCTAACTCAAGAACTCCTAGATTGATTTCAATGAAATTTGATGTACATACATATGACTAAAACGCTAGTAGTTTCATTTAAAATTAAGGGAAACTAAATCAAGTTGGACTAGAATATGAAGTGGTTTAAACCATTTTTGAATCGTCTTTCTAATACTCGTATGCCTAACTCAAGAATCACTCAACGGATTTTCACGAAAATTGGCTTATGTCGGACATGTAGATATGCCAGTATAAAAATTATTTAAATTGAATGTAGAAGGGATGAGATATGGTAAGATGCAGTCTCACCAGAAGATTTGTTTGTATATGTATTTTTTTTTTTTAATGTTTCGCATTAATGGTTTCGGCGATAGAGGGAGGACAAATACGAGTACTCGTAATGAGTAAAAGTATTCGAGAAATTATTATAAATTGCAAAATAAATCTACCACTTTTTTTTTCGCGTACAGTCCTTAAACCAAAAAAGAATCCCATTCGTTTCCCGAGTGACAGACATAAATAACTATCTCACTTTCCCAAGCAATCACACGAAGAACAAAGTAAAAGCGAAAGCGGTGGTGGTTGCACAACAACCTTCTCCCAAAAGGTTCACGAGTAATTGCAGTGCTCTATTTACGATTTTGTCTTAATTAAGTAAAAGGACATTCATTTGCTTATTTTTATTTAGATTTTATTTTTAGATTTATTTTATTGGCAACATAAGCATCACCTTAAATTGATCCTTGAGGAACACGAGAATTAGCTAGAAGAAAGGTAGATAGCTGAGTATTAATGGACACAGCCTGGGTCTTTCCTGTTAAATATTTTTTAACCAATTTCAGAGGTGAGATTTCAAAAAAGAAGTTGTGTTTTAACTTTGCTGCTATGTAGACACTGTCGAATGCTTTGTAGAAGTCTAGCAGTACCAACGTAGTTATATTTCTTATCTATCTGTAGCCGTATATTATCGACGATATTTAGAAAGGCTGTCGAACAACTGTGCTGTGATCTAAAACCTGATTGTATAGGCGAGAGTAGTCGGATCGTAGACAGAATCTCAGAAATCTGCAGGCTCAATAGGTTTTCAAGAACTTTAGAGACAAATGGTAGAATAGAGATGGGCGATACTCTTTGGGGATCTGGAGTTCATGTTTTTTAGAACTGGAATAACTATAGAGGTTTTCCACATCTTTGGATAGGTGGAACTGGAGAGTATCGTATTAAAAATATGTGTTAGATACTGGAAAAATCATTCTGACAAACTTCGGATGCGTGTTGTCTAACCCAGTCGCTTGAGATTGTATTTCGAAGACTGCTCTACGTACCTGCAGCTGATCAACTCTTGTAAAGCTAAATTCACTTGAATGATTTAGTGAAATGGTTTGTGTTGTAGAGGTTGTGTAGATAAATCAGTTGAAGATGCGCTTATCTGTTGAGCTCATTGGCATCATATTCCTCATTTGGGTCATATGTTTTTTTTAAGTGAGCCCAGTTATCTTACACACTTCCACAGTTTTTGAGACGACGTATTACTAAATTTAGAGATGACACATACCTCAATTTACTTCTAGGAATACTAATAAAATACTATACTCGTATAAGCCGTCTATTGAAATTTTATTTATTGCTCAGCGATTAGTAGTTCCGGAGATATTAGCTTTTAAATAGTGACATAATATTTTCGTTGCATTTGTGCTCCCGAGGTTGCCTCCGATATGCTTGTAATACTCACATAGTGCCGGGAAAGACGTACATAGTTCTAAGTAAAACTTGTTTGTTTTTCCACATTTCCAAAATTGCAGTTTCAAACTGTGTGCGGGTTAGTAAAATGCAACTCTAAGTCGAAAAAGTAAAAAAAATATGAGACTGTGATAGACGGACTAACGGGCAGACAACTGACACTCATTATATAGGTTCTGTTTTTACTTTTTTAACTTTCTCATCAAAAAGTGGTCTCGCAATTTGTTCATCTGTATATCAAACTGCAGCCCAAATGGCTGGACAGATTTACTTCAAACTTCATATCTGAGGTTTGTTTGTTAATACATCAGAACTTAAAATGAACGGTACTTCATTTAAAATCAATTGTGAACAAATTATATTTTCTCGAAAACTACTCTAACGATTCTAATTCATACCTGGATTAATGCGGACGTTTACCGCGATGTGGGTAAATTAGCTATTTAAGACGATTTTGTTCAAAATTAATATAGAAATTCGTCGCTTTCTATCAATTGTGGGTAATATTGAAATCTGAACAATTTCCGAAGCAACAGCATATATTTAGCAAATATGTAGGCTCCCACACGGTTTTACCGATCGGTACAGGTCGATCGAATATTTCCGATTTATCTGTACATAGTTTGTCAAAAAATAAGTACAAACTGAAGTCTGCTTGTGTGTAGCACAAGTTGATCAAATTTTAGGTCTATAGTCTGGCTTGTCTCAAATATGTGTTCGCTTGATTTTTCATTGCAGAGGTCAGATTTATGACGTCAGGTCAGATCGTATATGGAAGCAGGCAGAGTCTAGATTTTAGACTTACGTCTGATTTATTATTGTAGATGATTACTTGTCCTATACACAGACTATTTTTTCGATAAGTCGCAGTATGTTGAGTTCATCTACATTTTCTGGCTGCGGTCTGTCGTACATTGTAATTAGGCTCTGAAATCCAAACTTTTCTAAATAATTATTAAAATACTGTATTCTACAATTCTGTAAATGATTTTTCCATTGTTATTTTTTGCGATACAGAATTTTGAACGAGATTTTGAAAAACAAATTCATTCGCCCATTGCCACTTCCTAAGTTTAATTATTGTATCTATGCATATGTTCCTGCTCCTGATTCGTTCTCGTAATAAGGTGTTCAATACCGCCGCGCTATCTTCCAAGACAAAGGGTGTTTTATCAAAGAAACAGAAAAGTGAAAAGAAACAGGAAAGCTACTATGTATCAATCTGGAACTAAAGAGTGATTTTTTTAGAGGTTCGTTTTTCGAATTGGCAATACTTTTTCCAGCAACAGCCAATTTGACACCCGACAGCTGGTTTGTACTCAGTTTAGTTTGACATTTCACCATGAATAGACCTACATACGTCAGAACAACACTTGTAAATTGTGCAAATTTATTTCGAAAATCTTGGTTCAGTTACCGAAACTTAACTTGCGCTACGTCCATTTTACGGTCAACGGAGTCGTCCATCCGAGCAAGTAATTCGAATAACCATGGATCGTTTTCACATCACACATACTCTAATTGATAATACGTATAACTATCGTACAGTGCGCACCGAAGAAGCTGTTGCTGCTGTGGAGGGTATTATTGAGGAGGACCCGAGTGAGTCCAATCGGAATTGGAGCTGTGTTCATCCACTTTATAGAAGATTTTGCGAAAAGATCTTGGTTTCAGCTCGTACAAGAATTAAAGCCACTTGATCATCGTGTGCTTCGTACGTTCGGTGAATGGGCCGAAAACGAGATTGCTCTTGATACTCATTTTCATCCCAAAATTTTGTTCAGCGATGAGGCTCATTTTTGATTGATGGCTACGTCAACAAGCATTGGAGTGAAGAAAATCTACAAGCCATTATTGAGGCGCCTTTACATCCACAAAAGGTCCCTGTTTGGTGTGCTTTATGGGCTGGTGAAATCATTGGTCCATATTTCTTCAAAAGTAATGCCGACCAGAATGTTACAATCAATGGAGAGCGCTATAGGTCCATGTTTACTGACTTTTTCGTTCCGCAATTGAATAGCATTAATTTGAAAGAGCTGTGGTTTCAACAAGATGGCACAACATATCACACAGCGCGCCACAATCAATTTATTGAAAGAAACATTCGATATGCGCATAATTTCGCATAATGGATCTGTGAATTGGCCTCCAAGATAGTGAGATTTAATACCCCTGGATTATTGTTTGTGGGGATATGTGAAGGCACTAGTTTACGCCGATAAACTAGAGACGATGGATGACTTGGAAGCCAATATTCTCAGCGTTACTACCGGTACATGACCCCAGCTGCAGGAAAAAGTGGACGAAAATTTGACTTACAGATTGCGCTTGATTCGAGCTAGCCGCGGCGCACATATGCCCGAAATCATATTTAAACACTAATGGTATAAAAATACTTTCCAATAACCTTTACCTCTAACAAATTTCTATTAAAGTGAGAATGGCAGTGTGAACTTTTTAATGTAAATGCAGTGACATCTTTCTACTCAGAGGACCTTTTCGCGATTTTTAGGATTTTACTGTTGTGTCACCATTTGTAACCAAAGTTGACGGATTTTGATGGAATATTCCACCGTAATTACCCTGAAGCAGATGACCACATACTGAAAAAAAAATATGAAGGAACATTACGAGAAATAATTCCTATCTTTCGTGTGGGTATCAGTTTTTGAACGTCATTTCCACCTATGTATATGCAAATCTGAACTTGATAGGTCCCTTGTGGAGTATTTCAATCGATCCTTGTATCTAACAAACTTGGGTTGTCTTACTTAGAATCTCTTCGAAACAGCAATTTGCAGATTAAGGCACTCAGAAGAAAACCTATCCATCAGTTAAAAAAGCTTATTAATGAAGAATTGATTTAATACAGCCCTACAAATTATTCCCTCCACTAAGTACTGTGCTACTATTCAGAGATCATTCAGCAAAATATGCCTACGAGCAACGATATCTAAAGATCGACCTAACGATACGGTCAAGACATGGGTATGACAAAAGATATCTAAAGTTCGGCTCAACGGTATTTTATTACTATTTTTACCAAAATTGTATAAGTAATATTTTACTTCCCATATTTTTTTTTTTTTAAGAATTAAATAAAAAAAAAAGCCGATTTTTTTTATCCAGAGTGTCCTGATCACCCACAAAAAATATTCGAGAGCAAATCACGGAACCAAACAACTTTTTGGAAGAATTTCTAAGGAACCATCGAGGTTAGCATTTACCTAAAGAATCCAAAATTTATAAACATCACTACCTGACTTATGATTTAATGCTTGCAAGCTCCTTCTATCTAATCTACTGAATAGTTAGAGATTCATTCAAATCAGTCTTTTGGTAAAAAATACCAAAAAACGAGACCAAATTCCAAACAAATTTTATTAATACTTTCGTATTAATGGTATATTCGGTAATTGCTATATTCAGTAACTGCTATATTCGGTAACTGCTAGTCATAATCCTGCGTGCATCTGTGTTTGTACGTACTCGTAGGTACAATATTTTCCACCAGAATGGTGCCACCCTATTTCTTTCACAATAATGACACAGAATTATTGACAATGAATAAGTTGAATACGGTTACTTTCGATTTTTAAAGCACTGCCAGTTCTTCTTCGAAACCACTTTTCGCATCTTTACTGTAAAACGACCATGTTGGCTTCTGCAAATCGAACAGAATCAAATTATATTTTGTTTGAATCAAACGAGTGGATTTAGTGGAAATGTATCTCACTTTCCAAGATACAAAAAAGCTGTAAGGATGCATATCCCTCCAAATATCGAGAGAGCATTCCAAATGGAAATAGCATCCCTTATTTTTTCAGAAAAGAAAGCTCTTTCCAAAATCTGCATAACCAGGTATGAACTGGAAATCTCCCAGTTAAGGGAAAGTGGTAAATGTTTACATTGTAAAAATTGGGTGCACATTGCTGTAAAAGACTTGTTGAAGAGTCCTTGGACTTTTTGAAAGCTTAGATAATTATGTGAACTTGCATACAAATTCATATCGTTAGTTAGGATGAACACAATAAAAGCCAAAATAAAGAAAGAGACTGCAAGTGAAAGTTTTATCAAAGCGAATAAAATTTATAATGGATGGTACTGGAGGGATGCTTGCTAACGGCAAAAAATTCTAATCTATATGTGCAGATTAGTTTCCCTGGACATTGTCGTTTTTCTTCGGCGTTCTACCTTAAGACGTCTTTGCCAATATATGTGCAGAGTATAGGAAAGAAATGAGCTGTGGGATATTCATTTTGAGAGGGAATTTCTGTTAGTGTTAACTGTATCATAATTTTAATTTCGCGTTTCAAACAAACACTTTTAGTTCCATGTCTGCCCATATCTTTGTTTTCACACGGCTCGCTCAAGAACTACTAAAGACGTTTTAATAAAATTTTGTTTGTTTATATGTCCTGACACGTAGGTCATTTCGTTTAAAAACTATCAAAATCGGATCAAGCATGAGTGGGATATGTCTTTGTTAAATCGTCTTTAATTGCTGGTTTAGACTTAGGTAGAATTTCGATTAAACATGGCTTGTAAACTAAGTCTGATGTGTTAGTAGTGCCAGGTGAATGGAATGATAACTACATCAGAACACAAATTACAAATCCGCAGCTGTATCTTAATCGACACCCATATCTCAAAGGAAAATCAGTTGAGACAGCAAAACACCAGGTTGTACCCACAATAGAAGATGCTTTTGAAAGCAAGGAATCAGTCGCAGGCGTTTTTATAGATATTGAAGGGGCAATTGGCTAGAACACATGCTTACAAACCGCATTATCACAGCTTCACTGGGAGACGAAACAAAAAGGGGAACAGTCCGTACGGGAACACAACAGGGGGATAATATCTTCTTTTCTGTGGCTGCTCACAATGGACAACTTTTTAAAAGTACTGGATGGAACCTGTGCGAAATGCGTAGCATACGCAGTTGACCTAGCCGTTCTGATAAGAGGTAACCTGAACATCTTAGGAGAGCTTAAGCAAAACACCCTACGAATCATAAAAGAATGGGCGGAGGAGAGTGAATTAGAAATAAATCTAAATAAAACGGAACTGATTCTCTTTACAAAGAAAACCAAAACCAGTGACTTGCAACTCCGTGACAGCGTCAAGTATCTGGGCGTAACATTGGACAAGAAACTGACCTGGAGAAAGAACCTGGAAGAAAGAGTTAGCAAAGCCAAGAGAGCATGTTGGATATCCAGGAAGGCCATCGGGAAGTCATGGGGCTTGAAACCGAAACAGGTCCACTGGATATACGAATGCATAATAAAACCTCTCATCTTCTACGGAGTAGTTGTATGGTGCTCAGTAACGAGCAAAAGTATGCAAGAGACTTGCTAACAAAGGTGCAACGTATGGTCTGCTTGGGTATTACAGGAGCTCAATCCTCAACACCAACCGCCGCCATGGAAGCGATCCTAAACAACCTACCAGTGCGCCTCGAAGCGAAGAAGATTGCCGGTCTTTCAGCCTCACGGCTTAGAACTATCTGCCATTTCATCGAAGGCGCTAACACGGAAATAATAAGAGTAATGACACCACTCATCGATTGTCCCAGTGATGTTGTTGAGAAATCGTATACGTCCTTCAAAAAATTCGAAACAATTTTCCCCGCAAGAGAATATTGGACGTATGAAAGAACGACAAGAAACTCCAATGGGGTATCGGTATACATAGACGGCTCTAACATATCATGGGAATCAGGGGCTGGCATCTTTAGTGCTAATCCACCGATTGAACTTGCTATTCACCTAAAACCTTTTGTATCGGTGTTCTAAGCAGAAGTCTTTGCAATTATGAAAGCAACTGAAATACTCGCAGAAGACAATACGAAGGGAGGCAAATCGACATCTGCTCGGACGATCACAAACCCCATGTCGAAATCACGACTATTAAGGGATTGCATAACTACCGGGGCATGAAGGTGTACCTGATAATACAATAGGGGTCCTTCTGACAACTATTAAAACAATAATCAATGAGAAGATATGACAGGAGTTCAATAACTACTGGACGAATATAGACACGGGGCTAGATCTGTAATAACAAAACCGAGTAACAACACAGCAAAAAGAGCTCTAAACTCAAGCAGAACACAATTGAGATTGATGGTGGGACTTTTACCAGGGCATATAAATCTCAACAAATATTCGTTCAGACTCAGGATTGCTGGTACAACAATCTGTGCCAACTGTGAGGAGGAGGTGGAAGATATAGAACACTTCGTCTCCCACTACCCTGCTACAGCGAGGTTATTTCTTAATTCTGGGATCCCCAAAGGATTCCGGATATTACACAACTCAGCAAGAAAAGAATCGGGGATATATTGGAGTTCACCAGACAAACAGTACGATTCCCCGATTACTATATAATATAGTTTCCCGTTGATACTCCCCATGATCCCAAAACCTACATCCCCTCTCAACGCATAATTCCCAGAGCACGGCACTATTCCTTACAGTTCGATAGACGAGGGGAACACAACGGAAGCCTAAGTGAAGAGCATAAGCTCACCCTCTTAAGCCAACCAACCAACTAACCAACATTTTCTGCGGCTATGAAGTTTATAGTGGCTACATTTCTCAATAAGATAAAAGTCTTCTTTAACTCCGTAGTTTTATACATCTTTAGACGTAGGAGGTATAGCCATGTGAGTGCGTACACTGCAAAATTTCTTGGGGTGTCTTTAAGATATTAAAACTAAGACTCCATCTTACATATATAATAATTTAAGATTTAGTCGACCACATTAGCATCCTACTAATATAACGATAATGCATCATGGAACAAATTCTATGTCACCCTCTTTTTTTCATTTAGTCAGTAGTATTACCGATAATTTGAGAGTTATTTCAACCATCATTACTTTAATCAGATCAAATAGTGGCATTGACAGAGTAAACCAGTGAAATTGAAGTTTTAATAATATTTTTTATCATTTTGTTTGATAATAAGGCTTCATGTGGGCAAGCCCTCACTCACGCTAAATATAATTCACTAGTGAGATCCAGATTTATTTTTGTTAAATTTATAGTTAAGTGTTTGAAATAATCGTAATTCTTTAAAGAATTATTTTTATGTAGAGCTAAACAGTCTGGGATTACGTCTGGTAACTAGCTCTGCCTGTTCACTATAAGGAGGAACCGGTACAAATTGGATTTTTCAAAGCTCAATAGATTTGCTCTGAAACTTTCCTTAGAAAATACATAAGTACGCTCCTCCAATCGAAGCCTACTTGTAAGAAGAATAGAGAAGAGAAAATGAAATAAGTACTATGTGCTTTCACGCTGGTAAGAATATTTTTGGTAAACGTTGGTGCCTGCATCCGTCTATAAACCACTTTATTTATGTATACTTCGATCGACAAACCCATTCTTCACTATGGACCATTTATGTGGTGAAATGCAGCAAACAAAATTAGATACACGTATCTTGATAAATATTAGAATGAACTACCAAATTATTTAGACGAAACACTTACACTTTTACCCCTCTCTAACTTAACACAAAAATTGTATACCATATTAGCAAGCCCATCAAATTTGAAGTTTCTAACTTAGCAGTTGCCGAGATACAAGACTTAAAAAAACGCTAATTGTGGGATAGATTGAGTCGGCACACATTCATAGCTCACTCTTTTTCGTGGCTGAATTGTTATAGGATTTTTGTACTATAGGGTCTTCCGAACTTTGACAGTTGATAGCGGCCATATTGTTGAAGCTACATCTGTCAAATTGGCTGTCATTTATTCAGTCTGTTTTGCCAAGGACGGATATAGCGTTCAACAACACGTGCAAATAATAAAATAGTTTTATCAAAATGGGTGTTCTATTCGGGCAACTTTCCGCGCGCTTCTCCCATTTTACGGTTGCCATAATTGTTCTTCCGAGAGGATTATTCGCAGTGTGGTGGATAAATTTTTTTAAGTTGAGTCCACTAGTTCAGTAAATGATCAACCAACACCCGTACGTCGACGATACGCAAGATCTGCCGGAAACATAGCCGCTGTCCGTGAGAGTGTGTGCGTCGCTCACAAGAACTCGGACTTTCGCAGACCACAATTTGGTGAATTTTGCGTCGTGACTTGGGCCTGCACCCGTACAAAATTCAACTAACCCAGGAGCTGAAGGTAAACGACCATAGACAACGACGTGTGTTCGCTGAATGGGCTCTGGAGCAGTTGGAAACTGACCCTAATTTTCAACGAAAAATCATATTCAGCGATGAGGCCCATTTCTGGATGAATGGGTACGTCAACAAACAAAATTGTCGAACTTGGGATGATACCAATCCACATGAGATCTAGGAGCGTCTAATGCATCCCAAAAAAGTCACTGTTTGGTTTGGCCGGTCCATATTTCTTTGAGAACGACGTTGGCCAGGCCATCGCCGTCAACGGCGAGCGTTATAGGTCGATGATTACCAACTTTTTTTGGCCTGAAATGAATCATAAGGACACCAACGACATGTTTCAACAGGACGGCGCTACATGCTACACAGCTCACGGCACATTGGAAATTCTGCACGAGCGATTCGAGGGCATGGTAATCTCACGTGGAGGTGATGTGAACTGCCTACCGAGATCGTGTGATTTGACCCCGTTAGACTTTTTCTTGTGGGGTTTTCTGACGTCGCAGGTCTATGCGAATAAGCCACAAACCACAGCGGCCTTCAAAGCCAACATAACCTATGCCATCGGTTAAATTCAGCCTGATTTATGCGCCAGAGTCATGGAAAATTGGACATTTCGAAAGATAAATGAAAGATAAAAAGCAAAAAATGAAGCAGAAGATCCAAACAAAATCCAATTAAATTATATCATAGGAACCAAAAATTCCTCAATTGCAGAATAATTAAGAGATAAAAGCCACTTTTTGATATTAAACAAGAAAACTGTTTTCACTCTTTCGCATCTAAGGTTTTCAGGTAGTAAATTAAACAGTCGAGGCGCAGTGACAAAGTAAAACCGTGAAAAGTGCGTTTTATTGACAATAGGTAATGCGACAAAATTTCTGCTATTGACACGTAAATTGTAGTTTTCATCTAATCTAACAGCATAGAATCCAGAATTTTCAAAAAAATATTTTTAAAACTTTGTAATAATATAAGCGCCTTAATGGTAGAGTTTCAAGGAACATGAATAACTCAAAACTTGGAGTGCAACGATTTACTTTACACATAATTCTAACTGCATGTTTTTGTTTTATTAATAAAGGTTTTATATTAATAAAGTACGAACCACCCAAGCAAGATAATTCATACTGAAGCTTGGATTTTACCAAACCATTGTAAACAAATTTTAAGATGGGTAAACTACAGTAGAGACTGGTATGATAGAGCTGTTTAACTACTCTATTTAGATACAGCTTCAGATAAGAAGTATGCTCCTTCCAACTGAGCTTATAAACCAGTATAATACCCAAATATTTAAAATTGAGGACACTTTCAATTTCGGAGCAATCGTCACTGCAGCTTTGATTGTCTTTAAAGGTAACAAAATTGTGCTGGCAACCAACTAAACAAAATCGTGTCCAACTCGGCGAATAAAAATATAGAGGGAAATCATCACAGATTGTACCCTTGATAATAAAGAACATAAATTTGGTTTTCGTGCTGATTATGAGTCTATGCTGCTTGATATCTAAATCATTATTAACATCCAAAAATAGATTAAAATAATTGGTATTAGAATACGAAAGAGCACTATCGTCAGCAAAAGCAGTTATTTTACCTTTAAAGAGTTGGATAAATAAAGACTTTACATTAATTAAAAATAAGATGGGGCCCATAACAGAACCCTGTGGAACACCCATGTTAATAGACTTTCGTGAACTGAGGCAGTTTTTTATCTTTACCATTTGCATTCGGTTTTTTAAATATGAAGCAAACCACTCATAGATAAAACCCCTAAAACCCGCGTGATAAAGCTTATCTAACAGTAAAGTGTGGTACACCATATCGAAAGCTTTGGTAATATCTATGAATAGGGCAGCAGAGATATTAGATGCATTTACACTATTATGTATTTCTCCAATTAATTTAACTGGCAATCACTGAAAAACTTCGTACTGTTTAAAAAAGATAAAACTCTAGTCTTAATGCCTCTTTCGAAAATTTTCGAAAACACTGACAGAAGGGATATAGGACGGTAATTGTTTAAAACCATTGTATCACCTTTTTTATGGAGTGGTATCACAATCGCTGTTTTCAGTGCCTCCGGAAAAATTCCAAGCTTGACGCAGAGATTAAAAATGAAGCACAAGATATCTGCAATCTGAAAAGAAATTTTCTTCAAGACATAGCTGGAGATCTGGTCAAAAGAAGATGAATTAGTAGTTTTAAGAGACATAATGATTTTATGAATCTCAAATACCGAAAATTCTTCAAAGAAAAAGGTTTGTGATTGCGAACATGCTTCTTTTATACTGTGATCACAATGACAAGTAGAACTATCATCATTTGCAAAACTAAGCGAAGAGTTCTACTTGGAAAGAAAGTCGGTAAACTAGTTAGCAACTAGTAAAGGCTCAGACACATTAGCATTATTATTGCTTAAAATTATATCGTCATTCTTCTTAGATCTGTTTAAAATCTCGTTAACATATCCCTACAAAGTGGTATACCAGGTTTTAGTTCTAGTCACAGCTTGTTATAATAATTTTTAAGTCTAGCATTGTTAGGATGTTTTTTAACTCGTGAATATAGTTGTTTTTTCTTTCTTATCCACTTCTTAAGACACCTTAACTTGTTATTCTTACTCTGACTACAACTTGATAAATAAAACTGCAGCTTTTTAAGAAACAAATCAAAAGCAATGGATGGATCCTGTGAATCAAAGACATCATCGCAAAGCTCAAAATTCAGACTTGATTTCAGAGCGGCAAAGTCAATTTTATTGAATTTCTTATTCAAGGATTGTTTAATTCTAAGTACCTTGACTATACTCGTATAGTCAAACTCAATCCATTCAATATTACGATCTCCGTTGATAGTCAGCCACTCGACAGCGGGACAGATCAAAAGCAGAAATTTTGAAAGAAAATAGTCAGAAATTTTGAAAGAAAATAGTCAGAAATTTTGAAAGTAGATAAATCGCAGCTTTTGGTCGTGCAAGGAGATAAACTGATGGTTGGCAAGGCTGTCTTCTATTGGCTTGCTGGAAATGTAATGTTTGAAGACAAGAATAGGGTAGCGGAAATCAAAAATACGAGTATATACAAAAAAGACTTTAAAGAAATTAATTTTGTTTATAATATTTGAATTGAACTTGCAGAAAAATATTGTATTTTGAAAGTAAAAGAAATAAAAGTAGTAAATAACGTTGCCGTCTGTCAAAACATAAAAATTAGTTGTAGAAATAGAAATAGTAGTAGTGAAGTTGAAAAGCATATTAATATACTCGTACTAGCCTACAATGTTGTAGGACTAAATAATAAGTTAATGAAAATTGAATTTTTTAAATTTATTCAGGAATATGAAATATTTTTTCTATGCGAGTACGAAACATTTGTAACGGTGGAAAACTACGAGAAATGTAACACATATTTTAACAAATATAAATTACACTGGATTCCAGCTATAAACACAAACAAGAAAGGAAGAGCAAGCGGAGGTTGCTTGTACGGATACAGACCACATAAAATAGTAGGGAATTTCGTAAATGCTGACGGAGTGGTATTATTAGATATAAAATTTAATAAGGAAATAGCACACATTCTACGAGTTTACATAAACTACAACCATTGGACAGCAGACTTCAATAAAATTGCAAAATTTGTACCAGCAAGTGGAAAAGAAAACCTGATGGTAATAGGAGATACAAATGCACGTACAGGAGAACTTCAAATATGTACATACAAACAACCCTCTACCAATATGGAAAATAAAACCGCACAGGACTTCAAAAGATAACATATGTAATACCATTTATTGAACTTTGCCAGGATAATAACTCTGGTCTGCAACGAAATCCTCCTTTAAATAAAAATATGATAAATATGAAGAGCTTAACATGCTGATTCTAGATCTGCTTTCCATTGTTTTCTATCACGTATATTCTTTTTTTTAATTATTTTTTTTTTTAAATACCTCGAAATTCTGTATTTTTTGTGAGTCATTGTTGCACTAGCGCTACTTTATTCAGTCTGTACCGTATTTTTCCACACAAAAACGGCTTGGGTTGATAGAAAGAGAGAGAACGATATCGACTGATGATATTTTGCACTAATGCACACGCTTCCGCATTTCTTGCTGTGACCGCGTGGCGTTCAGTTCGCTGATTTTAACCTGGTGTTTCGTTAAGTTTTACATTATATTGATACATGTAGCGAAAATTTCAACTATAGAGCAAAATAGAATCACATGAGTAGAATATTATTTTAAATTTAGAGCACATTTAATTTTGTTGTAAGTACAAAATGCCAAGGATTTGCAAAAACTCTCCTGACGTGTTTTGCTACATTTGTGGTGAATTTACCATAAAATCTCAACGGAACACATTGTCTAGTCTGGTTAAAAATGCTTATGAGCGTTATTTTTGGATTCCGGTCGATGATAGAGACAAAAATTGGCTCCCGAAAATATGCTGCAACAGTTGTTCAAGGACTTTAAGAGGTTGGCTCGAAAGAAGTCATAAGACCATGCCATTCTCAACGCCCTTGTTTTGGATGGAACCTCAAAACCATCAAAACGATTGTTATTTTTGTATGACTGCGACGAAGGGATATACGAAAAAAAATAAACATAAAATTACATATCCGAACATTCCATCTGCACGAAAACCAGTACCTCGGAGCGCAGTAATGCTGCACTTGCAGTGCGTATGAACAGCGACAGAACGGCTGATGATGAAAATACCTATCACAACCTAGTCAATCGAGTACCTCCTCTGTTTCCTCAACTTTATACAGGGACTTATCAAAACCTCATCTTCTTACTCAATCTGATTTAAATGATCTCGTTCGCGATTTGGGACTCTCGAAATTGAAGGCTCAACTTCTCGGGTCAAGATTAAAACAATGGAATTTGTTAAATGAAAATACGAGGGTCTCGTATTTTCGTAATCGACAAGAAGACTTTATGAGTTTCTTCACCAAAGAGGATGATTTGGTATTTTGTAATGATGCTAAAGGACTTCTGCAAAAACTGGGTTTCCCTGAAGGCTCAGAGGAATGGCGAGATTGATCCATCCAAAATCAGTTTAAAAGCTTTGTTACTTCACAATGGCAATCAATATCCTTCTGTCCCCCTCGCACATGCACCAAATATGAAAGAAAATTATTGCAATATGAAGTTGTTGTTGGAAAAAATTAAATATTTACAGTACAAGTGGAACATTTGTGCTGATCTAAAAGTTGTAGCAATGTTAACTGGACTGCAAGGAGAATACACTAAATTTTCTTGTTTCTTATGTGAGTGGGACAGTCGCGCAAGAGGTAAGCACTATGTAATTAAAAACTGGCCACGAAGAACAAGTTTGACGCCTGAAATTAAAAATGTAAATGAAGAACCTTTAGTTCAAAGTGAAAACAATTTTTCTACCACCACTCAATATAAAGCTGGGTCTATTGAAGAATTTTGTCAAAGCCATGAATAAGGATGGAGAAGGCTTTCAATACCTCAAAACAAAATTTCCTCGAATCAGCGACGCGAAATTGAAAGAGGGTATCTTTGTAGGTCCCCAAATACGAGAGCTTATGAAAGACTCAAATTTTGAAATTAAGCTGACTGAAGCTGAAAAAAGGGCATGGACCGCTTTCGTAGGAGTCTGTCATAAATTTCTTCGAAACAAAAAAAGTGAAAACTACAAGGAAATCATCCAAGAACTTCTGTCTTCTTATAAAGCTTTAAAATGCAACATGTCACTTAAAATTAATTTTTTAGATTCTCACTTAGATTTCTTTCCCGAAAATCTTGGAGCGGCATCTGATGAACACGGTGAAAGATTTCATGAGGACATATCGCACATTGAGAGGCGCTACAACGGAAAATGGTCAGAAGTAATGCTTGCCGATTTTTGTTAGTCGATGCATCGCGAAACTCCATTAGAAAATATGAAAAGAAAAAAAAGTACTAAGTGAAATGATATAAACAATAAGTAATTACATTGTCTTATGGTTTCTACTCGTAATGTTCTTACTGTGATTATATCTAATATTTTGTCCTAATTTATTAAAACGATGATTTATTTTTCGAACAAAATATTGTTTTCTTTAAAAATTCCTTCACAAAAAATATTATACGTGATACATATTTTTTAAAAACAGGTTTCTGTTGAGAAGTATCATATCTATAATAATCTTGCACAATAATAAGGAACGCGAAAAAATTGTTGTTTGCAGACCAGTGTAATCTTTTAGTTTTAAATTGCTGTGTTGAAGGTGACCTGGATGGTAACTATACTTTTATCGGTAGTTCCACAAAATAGCTATAAAGAAATAAAATTACCACAAAAGCTTGTTTGTAGAAATGCTAATAAGACAAATTATGAATACCATCTGAACCACAATTTACGGAAAGTTGACTGTAACTTAGATCTGGATGTAACAGAGCAACTAGTTAATTGTATCATACAATCCTACCCATCCGCATCTAGTTATCACAGAAAAACAGGAAATCAAAAATGGTTCCACAAAGACTGTGATAAAGCAAGGAAGTTAGTTATGTCTGCTCAATAAAATAAGAAAAGCTGATGAGGAGAATGGTATCTACTATCTCAATATAATTTGGCAAACATTAAATTTAAAGAGATATGTCGAAAAAATAAACGAAGCTATTATCAACAATTTGCTTTGGAGCTTCCTTCTGAAAGTAACATAAAAGAGTATAGGAGCAAAATTAGAGCTTTACGAGGCCGTACTCATACCTGCGGAGATAAATTTAGGCCATATTTATTAAGAAGTCACTTCAGTACACTGCTAAATCATGGATCGGCAACAAAAACAATTCAGTATGTGGAACCCGTTATTGTAGAACCAAGCCTAGATGATCGCATAGAATTAGATGAAATTCTTGCAGCAATTCGTAGTTCAAAAGATGGAAAAGTACCAGGGCCAGTTCGGGTATCAGCGGAATTCTATAAAAACGCCTCAAACGAATTTCTGAAAAAAAAGTACGATGGTTTCAATAGCGCAAAAGTCCCAAACAGTTTTATGGAAGCTATAATATTCCCTATATATAAAAAAGGAGATTCAAACATACCGGCTAATTATAGAGGAATATCTTTCACAAATACTATAGCCAAGATATTTACCGCAGTTCCACTTAACCGTATAACTAAATGGGTCAATGATAAACATACGAGGGTGGGTCAATAAGTCCCTGAAAATTAACACAAATTGTGTCGTCACCTTAAATTTAATTTTTTTTTTGTCAAGAATCATCTTTCAAAAGAACGCACCCAAATTTTCAGACAGATTTGTCAAATAGTTTTGTTGTGGCAGCCATTTTATATAAACGCCTACTAGCATTTTCGTTAAAATGGAAAAAAGTGAATTTCGAGTGCTCATTAAACACAATTTTTTGCGAGAAAAAACTATCACGCAAACCAAACAAAAGCTTGACAAATATTATGGCGGTCGTTCAAGCACAAGTGACGCCGAACGTTTTGGTCGGCCAATTGAGGTCACCACACCAGAAATGGTCGACAAAATCCATGGTTTGATAATGGACGATCGGCGAGTGAAAGTGCGCGAGCTTGAAGAGGCCACAGGCTTATCACATGGCTCAGTGATTTCGATTTTACATAAATATTTGGACACGAAAAAGCTTTCCGCAAGATGAGTGCAGCGTTTGCTCACAATCGACAACAAACGCATTCGTTTGACAACTTCAAAGGTGTGTTTGGCGATGTTCCAGACAAATTCGGCTGAGTTTTTGCGCCGCTTCGTAACCGTGGATGAAACCTGGATTCACCACAACACACCAGAAACCAAGGAACAGTCAAAACAATGGACTTCTCCTGGGTTTGTCAGCAAACAAGGTCATGGCGACAGTTTTTTGGGATGCGCGCGGTGTTATTCACATCTATTACCTTGAAAAGGGTAAAACGATCATCGGCGCATATTACGCAGAGCTGCTGGATCGATTCCAATCCGATTTGAAGCAAAAATGGCCGCATTTGGCAAAGAAAAAAGTTATTTTTCACCAGGACAACGCACCGGCGCACAAGTCCGTAGTCGCAATGGCAGAATTGCATGAGATAGGCTACGAACTCCTCCCCCATCCAGCATATTCCAAAGATTTAGCCCCCTGCGACTATTTCTTGTTTCCAAATATGAAGAAACGGCTCGGAGGTAAGAGATTTGGGTCGAATGAAGAGGTCATCGCTGAAACAAATGCTTATTTTGAGGGGCTCGAGAAATCGTATTATTTGGAGGGCATCAAAAATTCGGAGAAACGTTGGATGAAGAGATGAAGGAGACTATGTTAAAAATAAAATGTTTTTATACCGAAAAGAGTGTTCCTTATTTAATTTTTCAGGGACTTATTGACCCACCCTCGTATTATAAGCGGATTTCAATCTGGTTTCCGCTCTGGATATTCTACTACAGGCAATATTTTTAATCTAACTGTAATTACCCAGGACTTCATGCGTAGAAAACGTAAGCTGTATATCTTCTCCGTAGACTTTAAAGCAGCATTCGACTCAATTAACAGAAACGCTCTATATTAGAAACTAAGGCAACTGGGCCTGTCAAAGAAGATGCTATCTGTGATGAAAGCAATGTATACTGAACGCGGTTCCTTCAGCTATATAGGATGGTGAATATGTATCAAATTGGTTTGAATTTAAGACGGGCTTTGGACAAGGATGTCTTCTGAGTGCAATCCTATTTACATTACTTATAGATGACAAAAAACGTTTCTACCAGCTAGAGTAAACATTGCGAACACTCAAATTAAAGCTCTCCTATATGCAGATGATATAATCATTTTGGGCAAATCGCCCGAGACTTTGCAGTTGATGATTAATTTTTTTTTTCTCTGCAATGGGGATAGTCAAAAACGCTAATGCTCACGAGAAACAGTCCCGCTCTGTTTCAAGTAGTGTTGGACTTACTCTTACGCCACTAAAAAAAACAGCTTTAACCCCTTTTTCAACTTGACACCATCCACTCCGGGACCGCTTTCGCAGAGTGGTGTCGTTTTCTTTCCCCTCCGGGGACCGGCTTTTTCATTATCTCCTGTTGCGGGTTTATTCATTCTTGCCGGTGTGGCTTTCATCATTTTTACATAAATGTTATGAGGGTGCGTTTTCACCTGCCTCTCTCTTCTTTGTTTTGAGTACCTTTTCTATGAATGAGTGTACTCGATTCCAGTTTTGGTCACTGGTTGACATTTTTGCCGCTATGTTGTCTGGGGTGATAACTCCCATTTGCGATTCCAACGCCCTCCTTTCGGCTTCCCATCTGCTGCATTCAAAGAACGTATTGTTTGCGTCGTTCACCTTTGAGTCATCGTAGTGGCAAGCTGAGCTCCTTTGTTCTTCCTATCTTGTGGAGGTAGGCGTTGAAATACCCATGTCCGGTAAGAAACTGGGTGACGTAGTAATTTACTTCGCCGTGTTTCCGTTCCTTCCATTCGCAGTCCATCTTCCTCTGCTTTCTATGCCCCATCTCTCCTGCCACTGCTGTTTGGTGAGCTCCTTCGCTTCCTCGGTTGCCACTTCCACTCCAATTTCCTCCTTTTTTGTCGTAGACGTACTTCCTCTCTGTCGCCATCAATTGGGGTCACTCCCGCGACTACGAGGACGGCTGGTTCCGACACCATTCGATGCGAACTTACAACCCGTAGTGCTGCGCACCTCTGTACTGCGGCCATCTGCGTTCTGTATTTCTCCTGTTTGAGTGCGTCGGCCCAGATCTCACATCCATACAGGAGAATGGCGTGTGTAATCGACATAAGCAGTCTCCGTTTGCTTGCCGTTGGGCCGCCTATGTTCGCCATCAGCCTACTTAATAGTGCTGTTGTCTTTGCAGCTCTATCGGCCGCCGACTTGATATGCTGCCAAAACGTCAGTTTCATGTCGAGTGTTATTCCGAGGTACTTCAATGCTTTCCTTGTTGTTACCATCTGCGACCCCATTTGAAAATCAATTATCGTGGGGATTTGTCTTCTGGTTAGCAGAACTATTTCCGTTTTTTCCGTCGCTAGGCTAAGTCCATGATCTTTCATCCAGGAGTACACGCGTCTCATAACTTGATTCAGTCGTCTCTGGGCGTCCTCGGTGTCCCGTGCGGTAATTACTGCTGCAATGTCGTCTGCATAGCCGACCAAGAAAGTATTTTCAGGCATCTCCATACGGAGGTAATTACTGCTGCAATGTCGTCTGCATAGCCGACCAAGAAAGTATTTTCAGGCATCTCCATACGGAGGATGCCATCATAGGATATGTTCCATAGATCAGGACCAAGTATTGATCCTTGCGCTGCTCCAGAAGTTATTTGCTTTCCACGTGGTCATTCCGGGGTGTCATAGGTCAGTTCTCTATCCCTGAGATACTCTTTTATCATACGCAGTAAATATTGCGGTATTCTGAAAGTATCTTTTAACGCCTCCAGCATGTTGGACCATCGGGCAGAGTTGAAAGCATTCCTTACGTCCAAAAGTCACTAGCATGATTACCCTTCTTGAATAGCGGTTCCTCGTATATGATTATTGTGGTTTTTGGAATCTTACCGTTAACTTGGATAAATCAAACGTTATGGTTGTAGCCTCTGGAAGAGCAATGTGCTCAAAAAAAAACTGACTGCGGCGTTATTAATGCAACATGGAATCTATTGCTGCGGAAGAAGGAGGTTCCAGTTCAGCAAAATTCAAAGTATATAAAGCATTGCTACGGTGCTCTAGTGTGGGGCTATCAGGAGTATGAAGAAGTCGAAAAACTTCAAAGAATATTCATCAAAAAAGTATTTCAACTACCACAGAATACATCTAATCACATGATTTATTTAGAAACTAGCTTACCCTCTATATACATCTACACTTTAAAGCTTCACTTTGAACACATCGTAAGAGCAATTTCCCTTAGTCCTAATAGGCTACCACACATTCTGGACACGTATGCAACACGGAGGAAACTGATCTTTGCCCAGAAATGGAGACAATTAGCAGAAGAATATGATCAGAAAATCATGAAATACTAAAAGACCAGCTCTACTCAATTTTGAGGGAAACAGATACATCTCGCAGAAACGGTTACATTCAAAAAGCCATCAATTCGGAAAATCGACTAATGTATCCCAATTTAGAATATAACTTCAGTGGGAGACAGACTGTTGGTATTGATACCATGGTATAGCAATACTACGTTCTATACCACATGTCTGTCACTGCAATGCTACGTAAAGAGCTAGTATACCACGAAATTTACCTGGTATTGAGATGAGCAATTTTTTGCTGGTATACCACTATCTTACTGATTGCAGCTCCAATTTCTCTCTATTGGCTAGTCTTCGTAACTTTTTTGACAATTCTTAGGTATGCACTTTCGCTTTCAAGTATTCGAATTTTCTTTATATTCATCATTTGGCACAAAATTAAATCATTTTTATTCATACTGCCTTGAATTTTCTATTTTTATTTGTTATGACAGACAACACAAACGTCAAAGTATACTACTTAACGCCAAAGTCATCGAATACAACGAAATGCAGTCTATCAGGGGTTGTAGTATTCACTATACCATGGTATTCGTACCATGGTATCAATACCAGCAGTCTGTCTCCATTATTAGAAGAACATAATTATTTCAACGATAGTAACAGTTGCAGAAAAATCTGCTATTCAGATAGAGAGAGAGAGGAAAATTGCTAAATCTCAACGGCACACTTTTTAGTAATGCAGAAAACAAACACTGTACCTTACGAGTATGTAACCTATGCGCTAAAGGAGATACATTCCATTTTATTGGCGTCTGTCGCATCCTGAGGCAATGGAGAGGAACACTTTAATAATGCAACACTGACGCTGGAGGAGGTGATAGTTATACTTAATGGGCAAAGTTGAGAGATGTTGTATGGGTACTGCGAAGCAGCGCTTAGATACCGAGGTCTTATAATGAGTGAATTTCTGTAACTTGAGAAAATTAAAAACAATAATAACAGAATAATATGTGCGTACGAGTAGTATAGTGATCAATAAATAGTATCTATCTGGCAGAAGGCTTAGCCAGATATATATTTTCGGAATCTTATTGTGTCAATAATTGTACTCAATAAATGAATCTTATCTATCTACTCGTATGTATCTATCTATCAGATCAAAAGCTTTCAACAGAATATACGCTATCCAAAAAATGAATCCCTTCTCTATTTCCTGTAGAAGAAATTGATACATTAAATACAGAAAATACACATAAGTAGCAATTCCTATCGGTGTACTGAAAAGAAAGATACATAGACTTTAAAGCAAATGAAGTACTCGTAACCAACACCGCCTGATCTGTCAGAAGGGACTGCGTTATATTTCGTACCTTAGGACCAAATTTGATTGAAAAAGAGAACGAAGAGCCTACAGGCAAAGGGTATAAGATAACGTAGTTAGGATTATCTACCATAAAAAACAATGAACCAAATGGACTCCATGAAAGCACTTCCAAAGTGCACTGTCACTCAAATCTGACCAAATCCATTTATTATTTAAAGAATTTTTCTAAGTGTGATAGAATCATGGAAATATTATGAGCTAAGTAATTTTAAATTTTTTGTACACTATTCTGTCGAAGCCGAAAGCATTGTAATTTTTAATTCTTTGTAAATAAGTAATAATAATAACAAAGTTAAAGCACGGCAACATTTATTCAAGTTATGTTTCAAAAGAGTTTTTAACAAGTTTAGCTATATTGTTAAATTTTTCTATACACATTTTATATGTACGTCCACTTTTTGGACGCTTATGCTTTTCCTTAGAACAGATACAGCGAACAGTAGTGACTTCCCTAATAGTTATCTTAATCCATAATTTTTGGATTGGTGAGTGCAATGTCTCCAAATACGGTATTTTCCCAACAAAAATTATACTCTAGGTAGGAGTAAGTATATTTTTTTAACGCAGTCCAATGCCCCTCTGCATTCGAAAGGTTGACGCTACTGGTTGTTTCTGTTTCTAAAGCAATATAGTCCCCAACTGATGAATCTGATTTAACCTATGGTGCCTTCATTTCATTCCTATGTCGCTTAACTTCTATTCGGGATATCTGAAAGAGAAAATTTAAACCGTTGACTAAAAGCAATTCATATCCAGTTTCGATCTCAATATTTTGATCAATCTTGGTATTATAATTATAGAGCAACTAGAAAATAGTACGACTGGGTCACTGGTCTCTACGTAATTCCATTACACTGTTCTTTTGCAACTCAATCAAAAAAAAAATAAAAAAATATATTTTGTTATCAAAACTAGTTATGGACGGAAATTTAGTATTTACATTTTTTTCAAAACTTTACATGACATATCTGTATAGGTATATCGATCCACAAATAAGTAAAGCAATGTTACCTAAAAACTGATTACATGACCCCTACGGTAGCATTTGAAAGGATATTCACTATAAGAATTCCTAACAGAACGTACTGGAGGAAAGGAAGAACCATGAAGAAAAAGGAACTGGCGTTCTATACCGACGGTTCTAAGATGGACGTTGGTACGGGAGCCGGCGTTTGTTGTAACACCCTAGGTATAAAGAACTCATTTAGAATCAGAGACGACTGCAGCGTCTTTCAGGCTGAGATCACAGCCATCATAAAGGCTGCGGAAATTATACTCGAGAGTAATATCGTTGGCAAAACGTTCACTGTCATATAGACAGCCAGGCAGCCGTTAAGGCGCTGGACTCTGCTGTAATTATATCAAAGCTTGTGAGGACCTGCAAATTACTCATAAATGAGATATCCAGAGCCAATGTGGTGACCCTCTGCTGGGTACCAGAGCATATGGATATCTAAGGAAATGAAAGGGACTGACGAGCTTGCTATTGCTAGGAAAGGGTCGGCGCTGCACTTATCGCGGACCCTCCCTTTTGTAGTAACCCCAATCAGTTCCCTAAATAAAAGATGAAAATAAAAGATGAAATCACTGGTCGAGCAAACAGATGGTGGATTCATCTGGAAACATGCGCAATGGCCAGAGCGCTATGGCCGGCCTTCAGCAAGAAGAGATCAACTACTCTGGTGAATCTTAGTCGTTATAACACACGGGTCGTTTCTGGAATAATTACTGGTCATTGTGCCATTGGCGTTCACGCGGAGTGACTCGTTGTGCTACATAACGACTATTGTAGAAGTTGCAGGGACGAAAAAGAAATTAAATCAGTTCGTCACCTGCTGTGTGATTGTCCTGCCCTATCCGTTACAAGAATGAGGACTCTTGGAAGTTACTTCTTCTCGGAATTGGAGGATTTAGGTAATATAGAGCTTACGGACCTCCTGAGATTTATATCACTATCTGGGTGGTTCTAACACCGGACTTTTACAGCGTTTCCAGGGTTAAATGATTAGGCACAATGGACCCGAACTGTTGATTTAGGTGATCAGTGATGTCACAAGGTACCCATCTACCTAACCTAACCTAATATTACCTATTCGATTTTTTGCAGAAAAACTTAGAATGCAGTTTAAATGAAAACGTCCGGCAAAAAAAAAATTTATGAAGTTTGATCTCGATTACATTTTTTGATCCACAGATACCCTGGGTTATAGTTGAATCTGAAATAATTACATACAGTGCGAGTTTCAGTAACATTTGATTCATTTACATGATACTATGTTCCTTTCTTTCTATTTGGCCAATTATATTTCCTATACATATCTCCCATTCTAGAAACACAATATGTACCTAGTCTAGTCATAAATACTGATACAAAGAAAAACCTATGCTAAATGAAAACGTGCTGATAGATAGATATTTATTTTCTTTTTATAGTTAAACATTTACATTAATTTTTTATATTTAGCACAGCTTGCACAGAGATATGTTTATTGATACCTTACTACTGAAAGATACAATTGATTTTTAAATGCTTTTTGAATTAACAAGTATGTTGAGAGGAAACACTATAGAAAAAACCTCCATATAAAGGAAAAATATATGTTATATTATATAGATATTAAAAACTATATTATCACAGCAAAGCCTTAAGAGTAGATAGATAAATAAATACTTAAAGTAATAAATAATTAAATAAATAAATAAATAAATAAATAAGTAACTAAATATATAGTTTAATAAATTAATAAATAAGTAAATAAAAGAAAAAGCATAAACAAGTAGTGAATACGAATTTAACAAGGAAATCTACAGGTAAATAAATACATAAGTACGGGACTTGATGCACAAGTAAATAAATAACATAATAAATAAATTAATTAACAATAAATAAATAAATTAACATGTAAATTGGATAAATAATTATGAAAAATTAGAACGTTAATAAAGAAATGCAAACAAAATATACAAATTTATTAAATATAAGGCAAAAGTTATAATAGTTCTAGCTTGTTGACTAGATGATTTTCTACATTTAAACATTTAGAGACAAAATTTCCATTGAGAATCTCAATCCTTCTTGCAATCTGGATAGCTCCGGCTCTTTCATGCAGAACAATTGTTGAAAAATCCCACGGTAGACCCAACATTATTTTTAAAATCTTGTTTTTAGCAATCTGCAGTTTCTTAATGTGAGTTTTAGCACAGTTCCCCCAAACAGGAGAGCGAAGGTTAATTTCTGGTCTAAGTACACACCGAGGTACTTAACAGAACCAACCCACGGTATATCACAATTGTCCAAATTAAGAGTGCCATTTGGAAAAAAAGCTTGGCTCTTTTCGGCTTTTATTTTGATCTTCCAATGCTTGTAATATTCGAAAATTGTATTTAGACCGGTTTGTAAATTACTTTCTATAATTGAACCAAGCTCGTGTGATGAGTATATAGCACAATCATTGGCATAAAGTGCTATGTCACAGTTAGGTATGCTGGGTAGTTCAGCTATAAAAATGTTAAATAATATTGGAGCAAGGACTGATCCTTGAGGAACGCCAGCTGGTAAAATTTTTGGAGAAGAAAAACTTTCTTTTATTGCGACTATGAATGTCCGATTACATAGAAAACTTTGTATAATTTTAATTAAATATTTCGGACAACTAAATTTAATCAGCTCGTAAATTAGTCCGTGTGCCAAACTGAATCAAAAGTTTTTTCGATATCAACTAAAACTAAACCAATCGATTTTTTTTGATTTAGCTGTTGCTTAACTTCCTTACAAATCCTTAGAATTTGGTGAGAAGTGCTGTGGTGTTTTCTGAAACCAAATTGCTCCGGAGGCAGTATATTTCTTAACCCCATGAAAGCATCAAGCTTCATTTTGATGACTTTCTCTAGAATTTTGCTACATCCATTTAAGAGGCTAATGGGTCTGTAGCTGGTTGGATTAGATGGGTCCTTTCCGCGTTTTAAGAGGGGAATAACCTTGGCATTTTTCCATTTCATGGGGAAATATCGGGTTTTCAAGCAAGCATTTATAATAAATGTAAGATAAATAAGAGCACTAGTAGGAAAGTTTTTGATGACTTGATATTTTTAAATTAATTACATTACCATTACATTTGCGGGGGTGGTGGACTCTTGCATCCCTTGGAATAAGTTCTGAAGCTTCTTTTGATGTCCGAGCATACACTCGATCATTTTTTTTATTAAACGATTTTTCGTCGGTAAACATTTTCTCGTCCGTGAACAGAATTTGTCTATGAGCATTTTTAGCGTACCACAGAGAGCTTTAGATTTTTGCTTACATTTTTGCTTCAATGCAACTGTTAGCAGATGACCAGTGTGTCTTTTGTAGGCACTAAGTATTAGTATTAGTATTATTTATTTTATTTAGAGAATCTTTTACATTGGACTTATGAGTTAAAGTTTATAACAGTAAAAGTTAATTTATTAAATCTAAACAATTCATATATTCGAATTTGATAATTATAAATTAAAAATTAAAATATTAAAAGAAACTGTGCATATTAACATTGGAGAAATTGGTATTCATTATTAGGTAAAAAAAAATTGCATTAAAGGAAAAAGAAAAAATTAAAAATAAACTCTCTTGTTACAAAATTCATGAATTTGTCTAAGTACCTTCAGTCAAATATTTAAATAAAACTTTATCAAATGACTTGGTTCCACGAAGCTTTCTAATGTCCATCGGTAGGGCATTCCATTGTCTGACAACATAAACAAGATATTGGTTTTCGGAGTTTCTGCATGTAGACCTTGGTTGAATAAAAACTAGAGAACGAGGGGAAGTTGAGAACTGAAGTTTTTCATACAGATACTGAGGTTCTTTGCAAATTAAGATATTATTTTGTGTTTTAAGGGCACAGAAATTGTAATAGGTATGCAGGTTACAACCCAGAATCCTGTTAGTGTATCCAGAAATATGATCAAATCCTTTAAGATTGTAAACGTAACGCGTAATGTTATTAAAGGCCACTGTAAGATTCATTCGTGTTTCTGAATTATGACAACAAAAAAATTGACATCCGTAGGTGGCAATTGGCAAAATTAAAGTTTTTGCCAAGCTAAGCCTAATATGCTGAGGTATAAAGTGTTTTGTCAGTGAGAGGGCACGTAAACATCCGCATATTTTGCCAATAACTGTCTGAATATGTTGATCCCATGTGAGTATCGAATTGAACCAAATGCTTAGGTTTTTCGCATTTTCGACATATTGCAGAACAGTGTTACCTAGGTATAAAGCTGGGAAATAGCTACTGTCAAGCTTGTTTTTGTAGACTATTAAACATTTTGACTTTGTTGGATTCAGTTGTAGGTGATTTTTTGAGGACCAGTGCGAGATTTGTTTGAGGTCGTGATTAAGTTTGTCTACTCCATCTTCTAACATTCCCAGCTTGCAGCTCAACCGAATCTGCACATCGTCAGCATATAAATGTATTGATGAGTATTGGACGACTTGCAGGAGATCATTAATAAACATGACAAAAAGCAGTGGCCAGAGAATTGATCCCTGTGGTACTCCTGACATTAGCTGTAATTACCGGAAGGTGTTCTGTCACTTAAATATGAAATGATCAAGTTAGCTGCGGAATTACTAAAATGGAAATTCCGTTTCAGTTTCAAGGTAAGTATTCTGTGATTGACAATGTCAAATGCCTTTGAGAAGTCTAGGAGCCCAAGAAAGGATATTAAGTCGTTATCCATCGCACTTCTCAGATCATCTACTATTTTTAAAATAGCAGAGACATAACTATGGTTTCCCCTGAAACCTGACTCTTGGACATTCAATGGTTTATTAGTTTCAACAAAAATTTTCATTTGCTTATGAAGAAGTTTCGCGAAGACTTTGGATAAAAATGGGAGAATAGAAATAGTTCGAAACTCGGGTGGTGGCAAACGGGTAGCAGGCTTTTTTACTATCGGTATAACCTTAACAACCTTCCAAGAAGGAGGAAAAAATGATGTCATTATGATTATGTTAAAAATGTGTGTAAGGGTAGGATGAATGTGAGGCAAAATCATTTTAATAAAGTGTGTATTCCATCAAGGCTCATAGCTTTAGACTTAATTTGTAGTAGGGCGCTCAAAACGTCGTTTTCATCTACTCTGGTGAACTGGAAGCAATCATTATTTTTAAGGTTAACGTGAGAATCAACCATACAGGGTTCGCCAATGTCGGGCAAAGTACTTTGAATTTTGGCGAATTCAGAATTTAAGAAGTTTATATTTATATTTTCCCAAGTCTTCTTTGATGATGCGAGACATAGATTTTGGCGAAATGTTAATTTTCCGCGACAAGATCTTCTGCTTTCTCAGTGATTTGCAGTTTATTCGAGCCTGTACGGCTTTGATGGCTCCCGGAGTCCTCACAGTGCGTGAACGGCCGGATCTTTGACGGGCACGTGCTCCACCAGTATCCTCGAATAATTTAATAGTACGATAAACAAAACATTCCAAGCGGTCACAAGGTCCGAAAGATATCACCTTTTGTCACATTACGAGGGTGGGTTAATAAGTCCCTGAAAATTAACACCAATTGTGTCGGCACCTTAAATTTATTATTTTTTTTGTCAAGAATCATCTTTCAAAAGAACGCACCCAAATTTTCAGACAGATCTGTCAAATAGTTTTATTGTGGCAGCCATTTTATATAGACACCTACTAGCATTTTCGTTAAAATGGAAAAAGTGAATTTCGAGTGCTCATTAAACACAATTTTTTGCGAGAAAAATTCACATCTATTACCTTGAAAAGGGTAAAACGATCATCGGCGCATATTACGCAGAGCTGCTGGATCGATTCCAAGCCGATTTGAAGCAAAAACGGCCGCATTTGGCAAAGAAAAAAGTTATTTTTCACCAGGCCAACGCACCGGCGCACAAGTCCGCAGTCGCAATGGCAGAATTGCATGAGATAGGCTACGAACTCCTCCCCCATTCAGCATATTCCCCAGATTTAGCCCCCTGCGACTATTTCTTGTTTCCAAATATGAAGAAACGGCTCGGAGGTAAGAGATTTGGGTCGAATGAAGAGGTCATCGCTGAAACAAATGCTTATTTTGAGGGGCTCGAGAAATCGTAATATTTGGAGGGCGTCAAAACATTGGAGAAGTGTATAGAGCTAAAAGGAGACTATGTTGAAAAATAAAATGTTTTTATACCGAAAATTCATCATTTTTCATGGACTTATTGACCCACCCTCGTACACTTGTATAAGCGGATCATAACAACACGATTTTCGATGTCACCCCATTCCATCATTGTAAACGACTAAAAACGAAAATCTTTTCCGCGACAAAGAAACATAAAAGCAACGAGTTAAATAACGGTTAACATGAAAAGAGTGCAACTAATACTTTATTTAAAATGGTTGCAATAAAAAATGTATGTATAGTATCATAGTAAACCCTTACACGATACTATTTTTCTTCCTTTTTATTCGGTCAATTATATTTTAGAAACATAATGTGTATTACTCGTATATCAGTTACAATCTAAAATCTATTTTAAATTCCTTTTGTTTGATGCCAAACATCTTACTATGATATGTTCATAGGTCTATTTTTGGACTCTTAATAGTATTTTCTAATCCTGGCTGGCATACATATACGTACGAGGACATGTAGATTGTCCTCGTACGTATATGTACGAGTATGACTGTCCCTATTTGGAAATGCACAAAATCAATATTTTCGATCACAGATACTGACAGCAATGCAAAATGCTTCCAGCACTCACTCCATATCATCAGAGTAAATTTTCCACAAATTTGTAGATGATTACCTTCAAAAGGCAAAATCAACTGTCAACCTCACGAACGTGATAGTGTGTCTAATTAATGGCTAATGAAAACTGACATACAATGCCGGTCGATGCTTAATGCATTTGTAACAAAAAGTTACCTCGATGGCATATATGTAGGTATTCCCTTCCTACGTTATCTGTTAATGTACGAAGGGATTAAACTGTGAAATCCCGCTTGAAATTATCCAAATTAGTGGCAACGTTGCTGGTAAATTCCTTGTAGCACATCGATAATTAAATCTTTGAATTTTGCTTTGACATCTGATATTTTTCCTTTTCTGTAATTCAATCAGATGAATAGGGAACGGAGAGATTCGGAAGAGAAGTCAGTAAATTCATTTCAATGTTTCGGCAGTGAGAATATGCAGATGAAATATTGATTTTCAGTGCAATGGATTCAAGCCAATGTATTGGCAATATGTCTTAGGAGGGGGGTGGAGCTGAATACTATATTATTATTGCTATTTTGATGTGCAATTAAAAGTGCACTCTAAAATTTTCGGCTATTTTTGAAAGAAAGGACGATAGATGGTCTAGAACTTTAGTTGATGTCCATAAATTGCTACCTTAAAAGGCAATATTATATGCAGACACTTCTTTTGATTTACGTGATTGAGGTAAGAAAGGTGGAGAAATGCTGTAATAAAAATATTTACCTTCAAGCATGAAATTAAAGGATATGGGACATATACGCAACTGTTTTTCAGCATTTGTTTCAGCTCTGAGATAACTGCCTTCAAATTGGAACAACTAATCCATTTCTATAATATGAGAACCACATTCAAATTGAGTTGATACATCAGTTGACGTATTCGTAAATAAAACATGTCATATCTATTCTGGTGTTAGTTTCAATCAGTAAAGTGAAACCCCGTCACACTGAACCTGATGTAAGTCTACTTCTAAGTCATGCAAAATTAAGGACGGATGGATGCTTTCAAGTGAGTCCCAGCTAAGAATATGAAAGTACATACGTATTTGTAACAAACCTTCATATTTAAAAATCTGATCAACGCGTGGATTCGTCCGATAGCCTGTAGCCGAATTCCCCATATTCCACGTCCTTGCACAAAGAACCACTGCCTCTGCAGCATTGAATACATTGGGATGAGACTTATTGACTGGTTGTATTACTCATAAGACTTAATCTTTAGGATTAGGATCTGGATTTTTGACCGAATTTAAATCTTCACATTTTGTTTCACCTTTGGTAGAATTTTGATTAGTGTCCAAAACAATGTTAGAAAAGGAAGAAGAAAGGGTTAGCTAGATCACTGGAATTCTGTGGTTTTAGGACAGGCGAAGAAGAAAAGAGTTCAGCGGTTTTAGAACTTACCGCAACCACAAAGAGATTATGATTAGGTTCCGTAATAGGTGCTGAAGAATGTAATTCAAAGTCTGTGAAGTTGATACATCTACAAAGTAACTGCGAATGGAGAAGGAGGAGATATTGGACACAGCTAATTTAAATTTATTAATTAATTCGTTCGTAGACCCCGTGGCTCAGTGGTTAAGTGCGCGATCACTTCAAGGTTCAAATCATAAAAATGCCACCTCTTGTGAACGTCTAACAAACATCTGAGAGTCGTGAGAAGCGTCTCTCAATCGAAAAAATTGCCCCTTCGGAAACGGCAAAAAACTTTAGGTCGCAACTATTTGTGAGGCTCACAGCACGAGTGGCTGCGAGAAGCTAGACCAGGCCATGCATTGGGCTGTTAGTGCCAAGATATTATTATTATTAATTAATTCATTCAAATTTTTATAAAGATTTGGATTTAAATCAAAGCTGACATTCAGAAAGTTAGATGAGACAGCAATTTTGCTACAAAGGATGCAATTACGAAAGCATTGTGGGAAGACTTAATTTTATTAATTAAAAGCTGATCGAGCCAACGTTCTTGGCATGCGGAGAATACCATACCTTATTGTTAACCGAAAACTCTAAAACTCATGAATAACCAGGGAGGACCGCTTCCCTACTTTGATTCAGCTGAAACAATCAGGGGGTGCTCTAAGGTATTTGAAAATTGGAGAGTATCCAACCTGAAATCCTTCTCAGACCACAGTTGGATCGTCCTCAATGTAGATCTCGAGACTGAGACTCCTAAGCTTTTCAAAAATCCCAAAAGACCTGACTGTGCAAAGTTTGGACAAGTTATTAGTTCAAAGCCAACCCGAAAATCACATCAATCACAGAAGTCGACACGAAAGTAGAGACTTTCGAAGAAGCTTTTAACAGAGCGTATAAAGTCTCGTGTCCAATCAGATATAGCAAAGCACTATTCCTCCTTGATGGAATGAGGAACTCTATAATCTTAGGAAGTTGACCAGAGAGACCTCCAATATCTACCACAGGTGTAAATACTGGCAGCCTTATAAATACTGCCTTAGATTATACAAACAATCTGTCAGAGTGGCTAAGAAACAGTCATGGACAAAATACTGCCAATCTATTGAGACCCTCAAGGGCTCTGCAAGACTCAGTAAAATTTTATCCAAAGAATACTTCAATCTATCCCTCCTGAGGAAGGCAGATGGAGAATGGACGGAGTCAACTGCAGAATCTTTAGAACTCTAATAAACACCCATTTTTCTTCATGTAAGGATAACAGAACAGAACTATCAGCTCTCAGCGCTTGCAATCTAGCGCCTGTAAAAGCATAACATCCATTATTACCGAGGGAAAGATTTTCTGGGCTTTGAATAGCTTCTTTCCTTATAAATCGCCGAGCCTGGGTGGTATTCTGCCCATTATGCTACACAAGCCGCAAGACCTCTCTCTCCAAATTGTAGCATACATACCTCAAAGGAAGATCGACAGAGACAGCCGTCACGAAAAACTGTTGAAAAATCTATATACTTCAAAGAATTCACTTTAGCTATCTTCGTCGAAGGAGCTTTTAATAATGAGTAAGGCAAGCACCTGGGCTAAAAAGTGTGGTCTTGGCGTCAACTCGAGCAAAACTGAACTGATGCTCTTCACCACTAAAACCAAAATACCAGACACTTCCTCGGCTAAATGGTCAAACAATCTTCCTTGTGCTAGGTATTTATTCGACGTACAATTTCCCGCAAGATCAGAATGGCAAGTTGGGCAGGTGATTAAAGATTTGACGTAACAATCTACACAGACGGAGCAAAGATGGAGTGCGGTGTTGGTGCAGATGTGTTTTCCGAATCCTTAAACATCTGAAAATCCTATAGACTTCCTGATAATGCCAGTGATTTCCAGGCGGAATTACTAACTATCCGCGAAGCCTGTTGCCAGATCAAATTACACACGAATATAACGCCAAGGCAAAAGATTGCTATACTCATTGATAGCCAAGCTGCTATCAAAGCCATCGCCTCGGTCACTATATCCTCTAAACTAGTGTTAGAATGCCGAAATGAGCATCAACCCTGATCTGGGTTCCAGGACATAGTAACGTTTGTGGAAACGAACTTGCTGTTGAACTGGCCAGGCAAAGCTCAGCCCTCCATCGCTCACTTGCCGAATCAGTCCACGTTCCGCTTGGAGAGGTAAAGGCAGAAATTTCCTCAATTTTCCTTAAAAGAGCCAACCTCAGATGGACTAGGCTAACAAACTGTGTCATATCCAGAAGGATGTGGTCAGTCTACAACAAAATTAAAACAACCGACTTCCTAAATAGAACGCGTAAATACCTCGCCAGATTAACAGCGATCACTATGGGTCAATTACCTATAGGAGACCACGCAGACAAACTAGGTATGCAATGAAACCGTTATCTACTATTTATGATCCTGTACGGCACTAACTAGGGCCAGACAACAAGCATTAGGAAAACCCTTCTTCAATTCTCTAGAGGAAGTCTCAAAAACAAACATCAAAGAAGTTATTACTTTTTTGAATTCCAGAGATTACATGAGGTGTGGTAACAAAACGGCACCTCGTACTAATTGGGTTCTTCAGAGCCACCAATCGTATCTACCTACCTACCTGGGAATTCATTTTTCAATGAAAGATATCCAGAAAACTTTCTATAGGTACGCTTCTATGCTGAAATTTAAATATGCAATGCACACGTACAACAAATAGATGTTGAATAGCATTTTTCTCTTGAATGCTTTCAAATTTATGCATAAAAGCATGTTCGTTTGAAAACTTCTTTGAATTTTTCTCCAAAAAATTTAACCTGCTTATATTTTACTATTCAAATGCTGTGGAAAAATGTTTGACCTACTTCATGAAAAGAACGAATATTTTCGGAGTGATTTACGATGAAATTGCTTGTTTGGGATTTTTTTGAAATAGGAAACATCAACAGCATTGATTTACTTCCCACAAATTGAGTAAAGAAAACCATGCAATAAGCATTGTACACCCCGCGCAACAAAAAAAGCCGCATACGGGTTTTCCATTTGTTTGCGCTAATTACCTTTAAGGGATTCGCTGAATTATATTTTATTGCTTCCGGGTTAGGTAATGCACATTTTGGAATGTGTCGGAATTCATTCTGGCAGTATTTAACAGTGCGTGCAGTTGTATTTCTTAAATAAAAGTAAAAAGAGTATATCGCGATGTCTAAAAGGGTACAATTGAGTAAAGAAAATAAGGCAGTTATCGTCGCCTTATCCAAACAGAAGCAGTCATTTCGTGAAATTGCTCGACGAATTGGATGCAATGAGAGTTCTGTAAGCAGATTCTGTAACAAATATCGTCGGGATCACAATCTGGACAGAAATTGGCACAGGATTGAAGAGATGTACCACTGTTTGGGAGGACCGGGATCTGAAGAGGCTAAGCATGAGAAACAGGTTTAAAAATGTATCGGAGTTAAGAGCTGACCTGCGAGAAGCTACTGGGGCTGATGTTAGCCTCAGAACTATCCAGAATCGTCTCAACGAGATGGGTTTGCTAGCAAGGAGAACAGCGAAAAAGCCACTTCTGACCAGCAAAATGAAGAAAACGCGCCTTAGCTGGGCTAAGGAAAGGCAAAACTGGAGTGTTCAAGATTGGTCAAATGTAGTGTTCTCTGATGAGTCCAAGTTTAACCTAATCGGACCGGATGGGAAGCAGATAGTTCGTCGTAGAAAAGGGGAACGCTACAGCGACGAATGCATAGCTCGCACCGTAAAACATTCTCCTTATGTTATGGTGTGGGGATGCATCACCGCAATCGGAGTTGGATCTCTAATTATGCTCGAGGGCACTGTTAACGCCATGCAGTACAAACAAATTATCTTAGATGGTGTTGTACCGAGTATGGAAATGATAACAGCAGAAACATCAAAACCAATTTTTCAAGATGATTCAGCACCTTGCCACCGAGCAAAATCTGTGAGTAATTCGAGGTTTTTTTTTTCATATTTATGGATGTTTTGAAAATCTTACGATTTAAATTTTTAGATTTCCTCCACAGATTAAAACTTTGAAAGAAGATTTAGGAATAGAATCCCTAATTTGGCCTGGAAACAGTCCAGATCTCAACCCCATCGAAAATGTCAGGGCTCTTATGGGAAAGAAGATCCAAGATAAAAAACCAAAAACCATGCAGCATCTAAAGAGCATCATTGAAGAAGTGTGGTTCAATGAAATTAATAACAATTACCTCGGTAATCTCTATGCCTCCATGCCAAACAGGGTTCATGACATTGTTAGGGCGAAGGGTGGTGCTACGAAATACTAGATTCATTATTTAGTATTACGAAAGTTTTAAATTATGTAAAAAGGTTTCTTAGTTAATACAAATATGAAAAAAGAAATTTGCTTTTCAAATTGTTGATCTTTTTTTAATTTATGTATATTGATAGTACTTGAGTAATATCTGATATTTTGTAGTCTGATCTTCACGATCATTACTTTTTTCAATTAGGCTACGAAATGTATTGTCAAATTGGGGAATGTGTTAACTTATATGTTAAACATCAAAAATACAAAGTGACTACGCAGTGATTAGGCATCATTTATTAAATTTCTTCCATTTTGTTAAAAATTACCATGTGCGGCTTTTTTTGTTGCGCGGAGTGTTACTTCTCGTTACTTAGTAGAATTGACTAAATATTTCAAGTACATGTGTATTTAGTATAAAAAGTTACGCGGACAAGGCAATACGAGTCTCGAACAGATTTGTCGTTTTAGATCTTCTATACATACATACTCGTACAGTGGCGAACATAACTGGATACATATGATAGTTTGCGATTTCGCAGATTTTTTCAATAAAAAAAACTTGTATAATACCGAATGCAACCAAATTGTCAGATTTGTTTGCCCTTTTATTTATTTAGGGAGAGAAGCAACGATCAAACGTCCGCTGCCTGTTAATATATCTGATCTTTTATTTTGATAGAGCTAATCCCCTTGGTAGAATTTGGTCTCTCTCTAAGTACCATTAATCGCACGTAGAATTTTTTTTTAAGGATGCTTTCAGCAGTCTTGGATAAAGTCAACTCTTCTGTACCATATAACGAGACTATAATGGCGAGGGTTTTATACAGATTTTCCTTATCTTTTTCGACATTATTTTACCACTGTTTTTAAAAACACACATTTGTAAAAATGAGTTGCTCTCTAATATCACTATAAGATCTCGTAGCAGAAAAGGGAGCAGAATTTTGTAATAATAATTTTAACCATTCCAGAATTTTGACCCCAACCCCATACTAAACTACAAGCCACAAATGTACTCCCCTTTGGATTTTCAAAACCTGGTATGGCTCATCTTTTTTTTTTTTTCGGGGCGGGTACTCAGACTCAAAAACAGGTCCATTTTAATGTGTTTTTTTCGTCTTTTGTAGAAAGACGAGTAGACGCTTCAGTGATGAAGAGCTTAGGTCATCAGCACCGAAAATCTGCCACCTGATCCGAGCAAAGGCAGGACAATCACATAGGAAGTGTTCCGCAGTGTCATAGCCCTCTCCACAGGAGTTGCAGACAGGGGTAGCGCTCAAATCTAGCACATGGAGGTGCTTGGCAAAGGCGAAGTGGCCCATAAGAGCGCCAGTAAGTTGTCTGCAGTCTTTTCTGCTAAGGGATAGCAGGAAAGCCGCGGATTTCTTACAGACGACGGGGACCATTCGTTTAGTCTGCCTGCATCCTGGAGAGTCATGCCACCTTCGATTTGTTCACTGAAAACCCAGTCGTCAATGGAAGCCCTAACCGAGGACCCTGGCAAACCCAACGTGGGTTCAGGTCCCGAGAAATTCTCTTCTGAGTCTTGTCTAGCAAGCTCGTCAGAGATCTCATTTCCTGTTATCCCTTTGTGCCCTGGGACCCAAACAAGATTCAGTGAGTTCAGCCTTCCGACCGAATTCAAGGATGTTTTGCATTCTCGAACTATTTTGGAAGTGGTTAAAGGATTGAGCAAGGCCTTAAGCGCAGCCTGACTGTCACTACAGACGCAGATACTTCGCCCCTTCCACCTGTTCTTACCAATATGGCTCATCTTAATAGGGTACATCATTTTTGGATTCCTATTGGGAGTTTAATTATTGCTCAAAATTCTTTCGTTTAAATAAGTTGCTGGAAAACTTGGCGTTGAACTACCGTGCACCTTGATATACTATATTATATTAAAACAATAGATTTCAGTTAAAATACTGAAGATAAACTAGGGTTTGAAAGTGGGCATGTCATTTGGCGGTTTTAAAAAATGTTTACTCCTATACTGTTTCGAATTCTAGATCTCATATAGGATTTCATCCAAGCTCAAAATGTAAAGACCAAAAAGTGGTAACATACGGGCGAACGGACTTAAGTACGTATATGGCTACACAGAGCTGAGCTTAGGCTACTGTGGGGGTCAGCAGGTGGTAGATAGCTGAAAGGTCTGTTGCGAATAACAAATAAGCAACAGTCGATGAAACGCGGCAGAGAAGGGAGGGTGAGGCTGAAAACGTCTCAGAAACAGTATGAACTCAATGAGGAAAACCTATGCTGGGACGCAGACAGCAGTGGTAAAGTTTGCCAGCAAGCATCGCCAACAAAGCGTTAGCGATAGGAAGAATCAGAATTAGTCAGAATCGGTTGCCGACTAAGAAGAAAACCGGACCTGAAAAGATTTTACCGATGCCTCGGGTTTGGTCATTGTACAAAGGACTGCAAAAGCGAAGACCGGTCCGAGTACTGCTACAGATGCGGTGGAAAGGGTCATAAGGCAAAGGATTGCTCATTCGAGCCGGAATGCATGCTCTGTAAAGGAAGTTGTCGTAGCGCCAAGCACAGTACTAGAAGCATAAGATGTCCTGCATTCCAGCTCGCGCTGAACGCTTCCCAGAAGCGAACATAAAGGTTATTCAACTAAACCTCAGGACCTAGTATACTTACACAGTCTATCCGAGAGTACGATGCGGATACCGCTATACCCAGCGAGCCCTTCAAGCAGCTGAATGAGGGAATATGGACGGCGAACACTTGAGGCAAAGCCGCGGCCAACGAGCTTTCGAAGAGTAGATGATGATGCACCGGGTAGGCTTCGTGTGGGCCAAAGTTAGTGGCATTTACTCAAAGTTAGTGGCATCACCTTTGTGAGTACGTGTTTGGCAAAAGATGCTGCATGGAGAGTAAGCAAAACATACACACACAGCGTCACCAGGCAATTAAGTTTCATCTACGACCCAGTCATAAAGGAAATAGAGGAGAGCAAAGGAGACAGATGCAGAATAAGGGAATCGCTAAAACAATGTAGGATAGACGGAAGATATCTCCAACTCCTCCAACACATATATGATGAGGCTACCGAATGTGTGGTACTACACGAAAAAACAAATAAGTACCGAGTAGGAAGAGGAATTAGACAAGAAGACACTATATCACCGAACCTCTTTACAGCGATCCTGTAATACGCCTTCAATGGGCAGGTTTCAAAAACTCGGAGCAGTTTCAAAAACTGTCGGCCTAAACATCAACTTCACGAAAACGAAATTCATGACCAACTTAGTCCCCTATGGAAACCTGAAGACAGCAGATGGAATGGAAATCGAACAGGTGTTCGAATATAAATACCTCGGTCATGGTTTAAGAATATCGAGAGACAACCAAACTCGCGAAATCCAACGTCGTATCGGACTAGGTTGGGCATCCTTCGGCAAATGAAAAACGCACTAAGAAGCGATGTAGCCATGCGTCTAAAAAGAAAAGAGTTTGAGCAATGCTTAATGCCAGTTATCACATACGGTGCAGAGACCTTAACCCTAACAAGGTATACAAGCTCGAAATAGTCCAAAGAGCGATGTAGAGAGCGATGCTAGGAATAAGCAGAAGCGACCGAGTAAGAAACGAGGAAGTCCGAAGAAAAACCCGAGTATCTGATATAACTATACAAATTGCAAAAGCGAAGTGAAGGTGGGCAGGACATGTGGCGAGAACAACAGATAATAGGTGGACAAAACGACTGCTAGAATGGAGACCAAGAGAAGACCTGAGAAACAGAGGGAGACCCCCATCGCGATGGAGTGGCGATATAAAGAGTGTAGGAACAGAAAATTGAATCCGTACAGCACAAGACAGAACAGAATGGAAAAATCTAGAAGAGGCTTACGTCCGACTTTGGACACAACCGATATTTGCTTTTCAAAGCAGGCTAAGACTGTTTCAATAATGTTCAAATAAAGTGAGTTTACCACCATCTGTAGCTATTTTGCCTTTCAGAAAGGCACACTCGTGGCCAGTCAACAGTCAATTTTTTTTTTTGCTCACCAAAACCCTCTTGGAAGGGGTATGAAAACATGGCAAGTTCAGCTTTCAAGCTGATTCCTTGGAAACAATTATAAATGGAAAATATTTTGTTTTCCCCTGACAATATTGTGAAAATAGAAATTATAAGTGCAATATTGCAGTGAGGAATACTTCAAGCAGTGAAGTATTTCGAGGTGAAAAGATATGCATAATAGATTCAACTTGGTTGTTCTGCAATTTCCAGAATTAAATAACCTTGTAGTTCATTTTCTCATCCCCTCCTGAACAACTGTGCACGCTCCTATGTCAAACTTATCAATTAAATGGAAATACTTATTCTTACATTCGCAATTTCTTGATGATATTAATGTAGGTACTGTGTATATATTGTTTAACTGCACAGTTTTCACTGCATTCTGCCATCATATGAGTGCGTAGTACAAAATGAAGAATAAAACGCCTAGCGTAGTACTAAATTTTATGAAGCTATTAAACGTACGTTTAAACGATTTCCAAATGCATTTTCATTCGAATTCTTCATAATAACATAAGAATGAACTTCATAGCATTCCGTTGAAGTGATATATTTGATATTCCCAGAGAATGTTCTTTAAGTTTTTCTTCACATCAACGAGCTTCTGACTTGTGAGGAGTCTTTGACTACATGTTTCTATATACTGTATATCGATAAATGGTTCGTTTTATGGTTTTCTAAGGCTTCTATGCTCTGGTTTAAAATATATGTAGTGTTATTACGCAGTGAGGCAATTAAACCTTTTAATATCCGTAGCAATAATTCGGTTATTCATTTGCCTGTCAAGTGCAAAATTCATCTAATTTCTTTCGAATAATATCAACCCGCTTTTAAGGAAAACCCGTCTATCAGTAACCGTATCACAAAATGTTCCTTCTTTTTACTTGGCTAAGATGCTGAACCAATTATCCTTACCTTCGAGGTCGTGGGTTCAAATTCCGGCACATACATTTTTCGTTGGTAATTGTTTTTATTAATTGAATGAGCTTCCATTCCCGGCGAAGCGTTAACTTGAGCGCGTCCGTTGTTTGGTATTTTTTAGTGCCAACTTTGGACTTCAAAATGCCCCAGACGGAAAAATCTAATGGATTCGCATCCGAAGAATTCTATAGCCATTGTGTTCAGGAAATGAAGTGCGGAACGTTTTGTCGCAGCCATTCTTGATTTACTCGGGCTATGTGGGAAGGTGCAGAGACCTGTTGGAATGTCCAGGGCCTTTGACCGAAATGTTTGCGTGTCCATGGCTTCATTACAGCTTCCAAGACAGTTTTACTGTAAACCCTCGCTTTTACCTTATCGCCACGGTCCAAAAATACGTGCGGAGACCAATCATCGGCAGTCACTGCGGCCCAAACCATCAAAAACGATGACGCTTGCTTCCTGGTGGCCATTCTTTGATCGAAATTGTCGTATGACCTATTTGGCAGGTAAACTCGATCATTTTGCTTGTTGACAAGTTGCTCAATTGGAAATGGTGCTTCATCGATGGTTGGCAATTGGCCACTTGCGTGCAAGCGGATTAACTCCTTTGCTCTTTCCACTCTAAATTTTTTTTTGGTCAGGTGTGAGATCATGCACTTTTTGGAACTTTAAGGCCTTGAGTCCGTATATACATATCCGTTCTCTGGATATGTTTAGCTCAGAAGCCATTTTTCTTCCGTTACGCCAAGGATTTCGTTCGATTCTGGCCTTCACACTCTGAATTACTGTTAACGATGTTGCTGTCTTTTTCGGACCATCTCCATAGCGATTTGCAATGCCGCCAGTTTCTTTGTAACGCGATATGGTGCGATACACATTGTGTTTACTTTCAAATGTTTCAGCCCACGAACAATAGTTTGTTGTGATTTTCAAAAAAAAGGGTAATAACACCATTACGTTTGAATTCCATTGTCGATAGAACAAAAACTAAATACGAGTACGCGATAAAAATGAAAAATCTTACACGCGCTTGTCATCAATGAATTAACAGCTGTCAAATTTTCAGCGCGCTGTCATTCGTAGTTTGGCAGACACATCGACGTGAAGTTGATAACAGTTCATGTCTGCCACCCTGTAGATCCGAAAAATGTATACTTCGCCACTTTGTATGCTCTGATCACTCATATAACTGTCGTTTCTTATTCTGATTTGAACTCGAAGCTCAACAGCATTTAAGTTAATTGCTGTCTTTTTTACTAAATAAACACAAATTAACTGAATGAATAATTTGTTTCACTTGTTGTCTTGTTCATTGTAGAACTGAATCACTTTTGTCAACTGCTAATTATTAAGAAATAGTAAGTCGAAAAGAGATAAGAAAACTCTGATAAAACCCTCTTCAATATGGTACTAAAGTGGGACCTTACAAAAGACTGCTGAAAGCATCCTAGAAGGCTTCGAAAAAATTTGTTTCGTACAATTTATGCATTTAGGCATATCGAGGATTCAGTGATCACCTGATCAAGAGGCTATACTGTTGGCACTTTATATGACTAGGATAGATTAATAGCAATACTACGTGCCCGAGAGTATCCGAAATACTAAGTAAGCAGAATTGACAAACTTTATCTTCGATGGAGTGCCCAGGTAAAGAGGAAATTCAACCAATTTAGAGTACCCTGTTGGAAGTATTGAGTGGAGAAGTTAGTTAGTTGAGGCCCAACTCTACCGTGGAGAGCAGCGCCAACGAAATTAAGAACTAAATAAAAAAGCAGAATCTATGCTTCTAATTATTTAAAAAATAACAGCGATTTATTTTATTTTGTCCAAGAAAAACAAAGTGAAAAGATTAAAGCACACTAAAGTACAACACTGGAATATTTTTAATTATGTGACCCACAAATATTGCATCCCGTCTTGCTGCTTCAAAGCCATAATGCTTTAATATACGAGGGGCGGTTGATAAGTTATTTTATTTCTCAATATAATCTCCCTCGAGTGAAATGCATTTCTCACATCGGGCATACAGAGCCTTAATCCCATCGAAAAAATATTCTTTTTGTTTACCTTCAAAATGACTTTCTACGGCCGCCTTGATCTCGTTCTCATCTGCAAATCGCCGGGCTCGCAACTCCTTTTTCAAATTGACAAAAAGGCAAAAGGCAATCCAAGTCTCATCTACAGTTTCGATTCGGTTGCCCCGGGTAACTCCAAAAAATCTTTGCAGCACTCGAATCGTCGTTGCTTGTAACGGCTTGAGCATTTTCGGTACCCAAAGCGCACAAATTTTGTGCACCTCGTCCGCTATCTGCCACATTTTTATTCCTCAGTCTGTCAGAATTAATTGTTTAACTTTTCCGACGTTTACTTCAGTGACCACTGACACAGGGCGCCCTGAATGGGGGTCGAATACGAAGGCCTAGAATCCTGAAGAATCAATGACATGTATTAGAAAATTTCTTTAGGCGATTTTCCTTTTTCCACGAATTACTTTGTCAAGGTGCAGCGATCAAAATTGTGAGAATTTCCGATTTCGGCTGACATGGTGATGTTTCTCCTACCACAGATAATAAAAAAATTAAATTATTATTGAAACGAGGTGATATTTATAGTACTAAATCGTGCCGCAATTAGTTTGACGATGACTCCTCGTTGTTGATTATCTCAGGCCGCGAACTTATCAGCCGCCCCTCATACGTCCCGCAGATAGCTGACGACATCGGAACTGGATGACCAGATCTGCATCAAGAGAGGTGGAATGGCTCGTCTTTGTCCTTCTCTACCTATAGCTCCTGACCCATTGTACAGCATGTTTATATGTGGGATCTTTGGATCCAGGCTGATTCTTTACCACAGTATCCAGCCTATAACTACGATTACTATGATTATTGAAATTTAAGTAAAGGAGGAAATCGCGATCCTTTGCGTTAAGTCGCCAAGTTGTTTAAGGTTCTTAATCCTTATTCCATGCACATGTTCCAGGTTAATTTGTTGACCGCGGCTCGTAATATGTGTGAGAACAGGGGGAAGAGGTTGAAGGTTTGTAGTCGTAAAACTGGAGAATGTTCTACAGGGTCTTCCAATAGGGTCTTCCGAAATTTGACAGTTGATAGGGGCCATATTGCTAAAGCTACATCTGTCAAATTGGCTGTCGTTTATTCAGTCTGTTTTGCCAAATAACCATGGATGGATATAGCGTTGAACAACACGTACAAATAATAAAATTGTTTTATCAATATGGGTGTTCTGTTCGGGCAACGTTCCGCGCGTTTCGCCCATTTTACGGTTGCCATAATCGTCCTTCCGAGAGGACTATTCCCAGTGTGGTGGATAAACTTGAGTCCGCTGGTTCAGTAAACGATCAGCCAACACCCGTACGCCGACGAAACGCAAGATCTGCCGGAAACATAGCCGCTGTCCGTGAGAGTGTGCAGGAGAATCCGAGGCAGTCGATTTCGTGTCGCTCACAAGAAACTCGGCCTTTCGCAGACCACAACTTGGTGAATTTTGCGTCGTGACTTGGGCCTGTACCCGTACAAAATTCAACTGACCCAGGAGCTGAAGGTAAACGACCATAGACAACGACGTGTGTTCGCTGAATGGGCTTTAGAGCAGTTGGAAACTGACCCTAATTTTCATCGAAAAATCATCTTCAGCGATGAGACCCATTTCTGGATGAATGGGTACGCCAACAAACAAAATTGTCAACGACGTTCGCCAGGCCATCACCGTCAACGGCGAGCGCTATGTGTCGATGATTACCAACTTCTTTTGGCCTGAATTGGATCATATGGACACCAACAAGATGTGGTTTGAACAGGATGGCACTACGTGCCACATAGCTCACGCCATATTGGAAATTCTGCATGAGCGATTCGAGGGCATGGTCATCTCACGTGGAGGTGATGTGAACTGGCCACCGAGATCGTGCGATTTGACCCCGTTAGACTTTTTCTTGTGGGGTTTTCTGAAGTTGCTGGTCTATGCGAATAAGCCATAAACCACAGCGGCCCTCAAAGCCAACATAACCCATGCCATCGGTCAAATTCAGCCTGATTTATGCGCCAGAGTAATGGAAAATTGGACATTTCGGATGCGCGCCACCCAGAGAAGCCGCGGAGGATATTTGAACGATGTTATATTTCATACATAATGGCGTCGATAGGCCTTTCAAACGAATGAAAAATTGTTGATGATATCTCACACATACTTTGTTTTATTTAAATTTAAAGATAGGAAGCGTTTAATGAAAGACCCTTTATTTATTTCGCATGAAGTAAATAAAAAAGTCTATCAATTGCGGAAGATTTTGTCAACTCTATTACGAAGGCACAACACTCGCAGTAGGGTGGTCATGTGGAGGCAGGAGGAGGAAAAATACTGTAAATCATAAGCAACGACAATGACTGTAAAACAAAATTGCTCCCCAGTTGCCTGAGCGCCACCCTTGGAGTTTACTAAAACTTGATACCACCTGAGTTTCAAACCACTATACCAGTCTTTCTTTCTCTCTGTCTTTTTCCTCTTTCCCATAAAAAAAAAAACTATTCTGAAATAGTATAAGGGTATTCATATCCCCTTTGGCGCGTGCAAATTATAAAAAAAAAATCTCGATAAACAACTCAACGATATGTGACGAAAAATCATTGAAGAAGCTCGACAAGGACAGCTGTTTAGTAATAAAGCTTCTAAAAGGGAGACACACAACAAGTACTTTTCGAAAAAATAACAAGAAGATAATCGAACGCATCAATGGGGATACGATCTTGCTAATAAATTTTTCAGGAATATTGTTCTCCCAGAATTCTTCAAAGTGTTTCAATTGCACCTACATGTGTATGTCATCAAAATAAAGGATCTTTCATTAAGCGCTTCCTATCTTCAAATTTAAATAAAATAAAGTATGTGTGAGATATCACCGAAATTTTTTATTCGTTTGAAAGGCCTATCGATGCCATTATGTATGAAATATAACATCGTTCAAATGTTCGCCGTGACTTCTCTGGGTGGCGCGCATCCGAAATGTCCAATTTTCCATGACTCTGGCGCATAAATCAGGCTGAATTTGACCGATGGCATGGGTTATGTTAACTTAGAACTGCGACTTCAGAAAACCCCACAAGAAAAGTCTAACGGGGTCAAATCGCACGATCTTGGTGGCCAGTTCACATCACCTCCACGTGAGATTACCATACCTTCGAATCGCTCATGCAGAATTTCCAATGTGGCGTGAGCTGTGTGGCACGTAGCGCCATCCTATTGGAAGTTGGTAATCATCGACCTATAGCGCTCGCCGTTGACGGTGATAGCCTGGCCAACGTCGTTCTCAAAGAAATATGGACCGATGACGCCGCCAGACCAAAGTGCATACCAAACAGTGACTTTCCGGGATGCATTGGACGCTCTTGAACCTCATGTGGATTGGTATCGTCCCAAATTCGACAATTTTGTTTATTAACGTACTCATTCATCAAGAAATGGGCCTCATTGCTGAAGATGATTTTTCGATGAAAATTAGGGTCAGTTGGAAACTCCAGAGCCCATTCAGCGAACACACGTCGTTGTCTATGGTTGTTAACCTTCAGCTCCTGGGTCAGTTGAATTTTGTACGTGTGCAGGCCCAAGTCACGACGCAAAATTCACCAAGTTATCGTCCGCGAAAGGCCGAGTTCTTGTGAGCGACACGAAATCGACTGCCTCGGATTCTCCTGCACACTCTCACGGACACCGGCGATGTTTTCGGCAGATCTTGCGTTTCGTCGACGTACGGGTGTTGACTGATCATTTACTGAACCAGTGGACTCAAATTTATCCATCACACTGCGAATAGTCCTCTCGGAAGGACGATTATGGCGACCGTAAAATGGGCGAAGCGCGCGGAACGTTGCCCGAACAGAACACCCATTTTGATAAAACAATTTTATTATTTGTACGTCTTGTTGAATGCTATATCCATCCATGGTGATTTGGCAAAACAGACTGAAATGAAATGACAGCCAATTTGACAGATGTAGCTTCAACAATATGGCCGCTATCAACTGTCAAAGTTCAGAAGTCCCTATTGGAAGACCCCTCCCCATTCCTCACTATTGGTACCGAGAGGGTATAGAGCAGGAGTGAGCCATTAATGTAAATAGATAAACGGGGATCTATATTCTATGTCCTGGATTTCTTTTATGTATGGTAAGGTCTCAATTTTGCTGATAATTGTGTTAATTTCTTCTTTGAGACCGCTTCTCGCCATTTGATATGCACCCACGGTTTCTTTTATTTTGCCATCGGTGTTAGGGTTTTAATCCCATTCTTAAACTGGTCAATCATTTAATTGGTTTCTCTCGTTATGTTTCCAACAACACCAAAGAGTTGTTCACTATCAGTTGCTCACTCTGGAGAATTTTATTCCAATCGGTGATAGGTAAATAGTTGAATATTTGGTAACCATGCGCGACAGTTGTCAGTAGAAATATACATATATAACAACTATTCATCTTATATTCTATATATGTATACTGAAATTAATTAAGGGCAGAATTAGGGCTCTTCACATGGATCTATAGGGTTTAGTACAACAAACATTTTGGATTGTGAATTATAAGATTAATTGCAATAATTAACATAACTTTTATGGAAAGCTAAATTTTTACAGAAGCTCTTAGTGCCTTATTGTATAATTTTATGAATTAAATAAATTGTTTCCTAAGTTTTACTTAAAATTTTAAGTGGTTAACATAATCATATGATTTTACGTGCTGAGGTGCTAGTTTTGATTAATAGAAACTCTTCGTTATGTTGTGAAAATTGTCACCCTATCACTATTTCCTTTCGGAACAATGACTTACTTTTGCCTTGGATTATTTTATATTTGGTGTAAAGTATACCTTTTCCCTTCTTGGTTGATTTTTGCACGGAAATTCAAAAGGTTCTGGTTCTGGTAATTGATCCTCTCACACCTATTGAAAAATATGTCAAAGGGTTTCTTTTCGGTAACTGAGTGTACAGTGTTATTTTACCTGTACACTTCTATGGTTATTAATTCTTTTGTTAGTAATCCTTGTGCTCTGATATCAGGCACTGGAAAATCTCCAAGATAGTTGAATGGAGTCTTTCAACTTTACCGTTCACCTCGCTACGGTGAATAGACGTCTGGTAAAGGTTTATACCCAGCACCATTATAAAATTAAAAATTATCGGGCTTGGGAAACTTCTTTCGTTATCTGTGATTAATATTTTTGAGACCATAAAGTAATGTAAAATTTATGTGATTTTATTTCTCAGATAGAAAACTGATTTGTTTTTTGCACGTAAAACAATTTAGCGAACTTTGAAAACACAATCAATACAGCTAATGAATTTCTTATTCTGAATCTCTACAACACCCATGTTGTATACTTGACAAGTTTATATCGGCACAGGTGTAGGTTGCAATTTGGGGTTAATAGGATGCCTATCGTATTTATTAGCGATGCAAGTCTCACAGAATTTTGTGTACTTTTTCACGAGTTCTGGAAAAGTAGTAGCTTTCCAGCAATTGTTCTCCATGGTATTCCTATCTTCATTCATAATATCCTCGACTACCATCTGGGTAATTCGTATTTTGTTTGCTGACAACGTTTTCTAAATATGCTTCTTGCAGCATCATCAAGTATGACTCAATTCAATACGCTAGATCTTATTCACGCTTTTAGGATGGTTACAAGTTTTTCTGTGGCAGCGTAAAAACGCGAGTACCCGGGTATGGTTCCACGAGAATTTCAAGACCCTTCCCTATCTTAATAATGATTTGGTTACGAAATACCTTACGGGGTTCCTCCACGTGGGGAATAAGATCTGCGCTCCCTTGTACTGCACTATGAGCTGTTCCTATAGCGAAATGACCATCACTCACTATTTCAGTCGAAGCTACGCTTCAAACAGGCTCATTATTTTCACTAGCTGTTTCCGTAACGGAGTAGAAATTATGTGCCGGCTCGGATGCGACCAACTCCGACAAGTGGTTTACCTCAGTTCTCTATTTAGAAAGAGTATCTGCTACCAGACTGGATTTACCGTACTTTTAAATCAATTCGTAGTTATACTCTTCTATCCGAACCTTCTAGCGTTAAAGTTCCTACTCCCCAGATGAAGGTCAACGGTTGGTGGTCTATATATGATAAATACGATCCTTTTTTCGCCACGTAGACATCTGAATGAAGATTGTCCAAAGTTCAAAGTATGGCCAGCATCCCTTTCTTGTTCGCAGCATAGTTCTCCACGGTCTTGTTGAGAGACCTGGAGATAACGCAATTGGCTTATCTTGTCCTGATACTTCTTGCGACAACACAGCTCCGATAGCAAAATTCGAGGCATCTGTTGTAAGATTGTCTGTCAAAGTCGTGGAAAGCTACACTCGTTTCTTTTTTTAATTATCTCATTTAATACACTTACATCAATTTTAACGTTTTGACTGTTCAATCACTCGCGTTTTCAGAAGTTTATCGTCAGAAATGCGACTGTAATTTTCACTAAAAAGAAATAGAATAATCGAGTTTGTAACTACCATCGCGGAGGATTTAAAAAAAGGAACAGGCAAGGGAAGCGTCGTGTTGTTCCCTTTTAGTCGCAAACTCGTGGCACGTATAATCTTCACTACCGTAACTTTCAGTCTTCTAGAATGGTCATCGTATTCCCATGGGAATGATGACGTTCACTCTATACAGATAACTGGTCCTGGTGAAAAGGATACACTTTTTGTTGCCTGTCTTTGATCGGGCGCCAGTTAAAGTTTCCCTCCTCGAGAGAACTAAAAAAATTAAACCAACTGTACGAACTGTGTTAGACCAAACAAAAAAACACAGTTCAATTATGGGGACAGGTTTGCACCTGAACAAGTTAGAAACTTATTAATATTCGCCGTTCATCCCTATGGCGCGTAAATGATGTGAGGCGTGTTAACTTGCTCTTTGGAATAGCGTATACAAACAGTGGTAAAGGGTGTCCCAAAATACACACAAGAAGTAATTTTGATAGAAATCACAGGTTTTTAATTAAAAATTGTAAATGTTTTATTGATTCATAAAGTATACAGTATAGGGTTACGTTTGGAATAGCATATCGGGTAAATGGCCTCTACGGCTTTAGTGGCACATAAGCACTCTTTTGTTCAAATTGTCCATGACCGTTTTGCATAAATGTGGCTGAAAACCGAAATGTCTAATTTTTGATCCCGGTGCCGAATTGATGTTCCTGGACTTTCAACAACACTCTCACGAACTGCTACGATGTTTTGTGTTAAACGATTTGTTGAAGAACGGTCAAAGTGTCCAAGATCAGTCTCCCTAAATTTTTCAATTAATCTCTTCACAGTTGATGAAGTTAAATCACTATTCCGATCATATTTTGTACGAAAATTGCGAATTGTAGCTGCCAAACCTTCATTATTTTTAAAATATTGCTCAACAATGGAAACACGCTATTCTTTCATGTAGCACTTCATTTTTAATAACCCTGAACTGTCAGCTGGCACGCTGTTTTTTTTTTTTTTTTTTCGTTGGTAACATTTTACCGCACAAATGGCGCAAAATTCAAACCTTGCTTGAATTTTGGGACACCCTTTATAAATAAAAATATAGGCGGGTATTATATAAAGTATATTGAATAAGCATTACTACGATCAACGTAGTAGACATGAATACTACGCTGATCGAAATTATTCGATTCGGTTAAGCATTAGTGAGTATTAGTATCAGTGAGCACCTGCTCAGATTTCTATTGATAGGACGCATTATGTTTGTTCTATTTATTGTGATCATAACAAATTTGTCTGAATACTGGCAACAGTAGCATAGTAAAGGTAATGTGGTTTTAAATAATATCTTTCGTTTAGAATCAAAGTTGACAGAAATTAATATTTTTATTAAAAAGACACCTAAATAATTAGATGAAAATGCTTACCAAATAACTACATGAACCAAGAAGAAAATTACTTTGCCCCTAAGTTATTGCAAATCACTTTAGCCGATTTACAGTCTCGGCCTTTCTTATTCAATAATCATTAAAATCCAATAAATATTTTCCTTAGATTTCTTGGGTTTTTTTTTTTTTATTTCACACATCAATTTATATATGTACAATAAGATATTTTCTAAAATTGTCATAATATATCCTCACAATACATTTCAACTAAATTTTCTTAACGTTTGTTTACTCGTATATATTTTTTTAACATATGGTTCATAGATTTTAATACATTCATAATAATTTTTAAATAAGGACTTAATTTATTTTCTTTATCATCTGTCATTATAGGTTTAAAGGACAACAAAAAACAGTTCTTTCTACACTCGGCTTCCATGATGCACATCATCTAAAGATGAATTCAAAATCTACACGACACACGTCGATCATTACTGGATCACTAAAATGAAAAAAAATGAAAGTTTATTTATGTCTATAATTTGTTATCAGCTAAATAATTTGAAATTTATATTATATACCTGAATACCTGAAGAAATTTACATACAACCTCTAAAGATTTAATGCCAGTCAGACCTTCTTCAATCCTATTTCAGAACTTGGGTGAACCGATCGACCTATACACTAACTACGTATACTCGTATGTACAGGGTGATCTACGGAAAGTTATAATAACTTGACAGGCCACCATTTTGGAATATATTAGGTTCATTTTGACAGTTTTTATTTGGCATTCGTAAAGAGTAGACGTGATAAGTTTATCATGGAACGATATTACATAAGTGGTTAAAACGTTTTACCAGTGATTTTCATGAAAAAATCATAATATATGATGAAGCGCATTTTAATTTACATAAATGATTATAAACAAAATAGTCGGTTGCATAAATTTATTCATGTGTCACCTCACATCCAGAAAAATTGACAGTATAATGCGCTATTTGGTCTGGAGGAATCGTTGGAACGTACATTTTCGACGATGGATATGATGTAACTATTACTGGACAGCGACACCGCGATAAGACTGAATATTTGTTGACACCTGAATTAGATGGCTTGCGGCTTGTTGTTCAATATGTGGTTTCAACAGGTCGGTGCCACATTGTATACTGCCAATGCAACAACGCAATTATAGTAATTCAACTGTTTTGAGACCGAATTTAACAGAATTTTTATGGGGATATTTAAAGAGCAGCGTGTATGCAAATAAAGCACCAAACAAAACATTCGAGTTGAAATAAGTGGAATATCAGACGACATGTGTAAAAATTTTATCAAAAATGTCATTAAAACATATGTCTGAAAAAAATTGATGTGTTTTATTTTTTAACAAAGTTATTTAAAAACAAATTCCCGTAGAACACCCTGTCTTAATTCTGAATGACAATGCATTTGAAGAAGAATTTTGCATTCAAAACACTCACCCTTATTCGCTAGAAATGTATTCGCTTACTTACCAAAGAGGACAGAAAGCGAGTATTTTTAGATTAAAGCATCAACTTTCACAAATTTAGGGAAACATTAGGGACTTTTACAAAACACTAGGCACCATAATATGCCCATCATAACTTTCTTAAAACGAACATATATCTTAACATTTTCCTCCATTAAGATAATTTCTTTGGGAATAATATTGAACAAGTTATTTTATATGGAAATAATGTTATTGGTACGCAAATAGACTTAAGTTAGATTAGGCTAGGATAATTTCAGTATAAACATAAATCTATATGCTATGCATAAACAAGACTTACGGAACATTTTAGGAAACTAGGTATAGAGCAAAACGGAGTATGCAGATTTTGCGGAGATGTTGTGGAAATCCCAGGGCACCTGCTTAAGGAATATGGAGTACTGATCTATAAATAAGCAAACCAGCTAGATGCTTGCCGATTATCAAAAGAAGATCTACCACCATTTTTTTATATTCTGGGACAGGTGAACCTATTACTAGAGCCCCGAGATGCCTGTAGTACCCGTCCATCTGCGAAGCACTGAAAAGTAATCACGATTACTTCACGGAGTAAGAAATTGCGGTATCTCACCGAGAGATAAGGGTTTATTTCCGCCCCCCTGCGGTCAAACGCTGACCAGTGTAGCGCAGATTGTGTGACAGACGCACCTGCATTTAACTTCCTGATGGCATTCGTCAGGAGCTTTAAGTCGAGTCGACTAGAGCTCCAAGTCGGGGGCACACAATAGATCTACAAAGATTGCAGCGAGCTTATACCCCCACAATCAATCTGCCATCTACAATCTGGGTTAAGATCGTGAACTGATGTAGAAGACAAAAAATTCCTTTCCGTCACGCTTATATAAATGAATTCAAATACAACTACAATAATTTTGCCAAGCCTTGGAGCCTGATAGAAATAATTTCTTATAAATTTGAATTTGTAGTTAAGTGTGGACTACAAAAACGCCCCCACTTCTCACGAACGTATGACAAATAAATAAAAATTGTCATGAGAAAATTCTCAATGGAGAAATTTGTCCTTCAGAATCGACATAAAACTATGGATTTCTTCCATTCGTACGTTGTACCGCATGAATGGACTGTTTGCTCCATTTTTTTATTTAGGTGACGGCAGTGTCACAAGAAGTGTGGTGTATCCTCGTACAACCTGTATAGAGGTTGCATGAGGACATACCACACTTCCTGTCTACACTCGTTAGTAAAATATTGTATCTAATTATTATTTATTCTAAAATAAAGACTTTTGTTTGCTACTGCGGGCATTCTATTCCCTATTTCCTGCTTGAGGTTACCAAGTGGGACTCCAGTTGATCTTGATCTACTGCTGAGCCTTAACCAACTAGCTCATCGGCTCACTCATTACCTGGTATATCCGTATTTCCGGGAACCCAGCAGAGCCTTACACTGCGCTGTGTGCCAAGAATTCCTAGATTTTCGCGATAGCAACAAACAAGCTTCGATTTTATTTCTATGGCAGAAATATTTTTTTTTTTTCAGTCTAGCTTTCAATAAAAAGGTAATATTATCGAGTGGTATTGCCACTTCTCTGGCGGCTACGATGCCAACACCTCCACCTTGAAAATGGTGCTATAAGTACATACATTATGGGGACTTAATCCAAGAACTAATTCCCTACAATTAAGATAATCATGTAAAATGAATCAAACTTACCACATTACCTATGTTTATATAGACTATCACACAAACGGCCCAGCAAAGTATATTTTCCTCTGTCTCGGCAAAGGTTTTGTACTCAGGCCTGAGCTATCGATGAACTTGTCAAAATTGGCTGTTTTCTTGATCTTCTTTAGGCATGGTGTAACCTCGGTTATGATGGGAAAGTCCTCGCACACCGTCTTCGGTGAGTTGATGCCATTGATTGTCTTTGGTGACTCATTGCGATTTTCTTTGATTATATCCGGCTGATTACCGCCGGCTAAGGAGAACTCTTCATCCAGGTTATATTCGACTCCGTGGAGTCCCATTAACCCGTCACCATTCTCCTCGATGCTATTCATATCGGATGCTCTGATTATGTCCGGTTGATTGGACGAAGACTTTCCGTACTCAACATCCAAGTTATACCAATCAAACTCTGCCTGTAATGGCAATTGTTTGTCCTCCACAATGGGACTAGAAGTCGGTGGCAATTTTATAATCGGCGTGGGTGCCTTCTTCGGTGGGGTGGACATTGTTAAGATTCCATTAGGAATCTGGTTGCTACTCTTCGTTGGTGTCGTTGGATTTGAGTTATTTATACGTTTATTGATCTCGGCCAAGATGTTAGGAACATGTTTGCGTTTGAATTGTCGTGGAGATCGTTGCAGCTTAGATGCCGGTTGGGTTTTTGGGGCGATAATTGCGGCAACATTTGGTAGCTTAGGAATATCGGCGAAAATCTCTTCGATCTCATCAGTCTTCATGGAATGTGTATCGCTCTGGAGGCTTTGCATTTCTGTAGAAGAATCTACCTGTGGCTCCTTGTGTACATCGGCCACTACTTGAACACTCGTTATGGTCATATTTACCTCGGAGATTGAACAGTAATCTGGCTCCGAGATGACGGACTTATCATCGGCAGCGGCTTGCTCTTCGGATTCGTCGAAGTGCAACTGAGGCACGGAAACTTTGAGAGCTTTTTTGAACTTGATCAGGTTAGCCGGCTTTGGTGGCAATGCTGGCGGTAGTTTCGGAGGTTTATTCTCGAAGTTCGTTCGCTCTTCGGGACTTAATTTGGCCTCCATATCGACATAGAGATTAGAGGAGTTATTTTCACTGCCAATTGGCTCATATTCATTGCTATAAATGCTTTCATAGTTCAGAATATTGTCCTTGATTTGATCGGCTATCACAGATGCAGACGGCGAAGACAATGGCGATGGCATCTGATGAATATCATGATCGTGATCATCATCATCTCTAGGCACATGAACCATGCTGTTTTTAGTGGAAAAGTGGACTCGCTTGCGAGAGATAGTCCCTGTATTTCCTTGATCCTTCGTACTGCCATTACTGCTACTTCTACTTTGACGGCCTCCACGCTGACTGCTGCAGAGGTTTTGACTTTCATTTCCCTCGAGCGACGTAGGTTGGCTGTCATTCATAGACTCTTCCATCGACTGTTGCAGCAGAATCTGATTGACACACTCTAGGACTGGATTCACTGCCACATTATAACCGTAAGACTTGGTGCGAACACTTTCTGATTCCTCTTCTCCATCACTAGCACTGGCATACCAATCATCGGTGGATGTCTCGAACTCCTGCTTTGGTGAAGCTTCCGAGAAGTCTTTTGACCTACTCAATGAATTACTCTTGCTATTACAGGGAGACACTTCCATTTGCTCACCCTTAGGCGAGAACACTCTGTCATCCTCTGCCGGCGAGAACAAATCATCTTCCTCGATACCTGATGAGTGACTTTGATTCTTTCGTGAGGAGCTATTATCGTATTCACTATCTAGATCACCTTCAATGGAGGAGACACGCCGCACACCATGCAGCCTGTCAATGGCTCTGGAATAGATGTTCATTTTCTCGTAGCTATTCTGGCTGTCATCGCGACTTATAGTGCTCGCATTCTCCTCCGAGTTATCCAAGTTTGGATCATCGATGTTCATCGAACGGGAACGCATATAGTCACGGAAGGTACCAAAGGTCCTTTTACTAGTGTAGCGTACACTGCGGCGGGCTCCATAAAACGACGATGAGACTGTATCATCACTCGATGAGCCATGCTCGGTTGTGGGGTCATCTGAAATGAGAGCAACGAATTAATAATTCTTGCAAGAAATAGAAATTGTATAGACTTGCGAAACTAATAATCGAAAAAAGAAAAAAAAAAAAAAAAAAAAAAATCGAAAGCAAATGAACAATCACATCAAGTGATGGGATACACTGGATGAGTAACTTCCAGCTACAATAATAGTTGTTATTAAGATAGACTAGATAACCTGTGTTCTTTTATTCACCCGCCTGCCAATTTTAAAACAAAAATGTATTTTCTTTTCACTACACCCTTTCCACAGTCCATAGATACCCATATTGCATAGGTATAAATGCACTGGGTCCCCATAAACAAATGGTTCAAAACTTGGAATGCCGTGTCCTTGCATATGTAAAATATTGCTTAGATATTTATTATCAACAAATCGTTTGAGCCATATTCCATAAATAACCAATTTTCAAAAGTTGGTTAATAACTAAAGTGCTGTTACACCCATTATTTTTCAAATAATAAATTGAAGCGATATCGTAAGACGTCTTCGCGAAAATATTTTTTTTTTTTCAAAATCAATCATATTGGTAAAGCACCGTTACTCTTGGCACGGTTACTACAGACAGACTGACTGACAGATATAATTGGCGAATTATCCTATACTAGTAATACCAGCAAAACCAAAGTATAATAAATTATGTACAGGGTGATTCAATTGACAACAATTGACATTAAACATAAAAAACGATATCGGCCAAATGGGCTCCACGTTGGCCTTGCAGACTTCCACCCCTTTTTTTTTTTAAATTTTCAATTAATTTTCGTCATAAACCCTGCGGAAGTTCATTAATAACGCGTCGAATCTCGTTTGGGGATCATTGCCATACAACGGCTTTACATAACCCCAAACAAATCCAACAGAGTGATATCGTACGATTTTGGTGGCCGATTTTGGTGGCCGATTTTGGTCGCCGAAACGAGAGATGACGCAGCTGGTAAACTTTGTGTGCACTAGTGCATTAATTCGCACGCTGTGTGGCCGTCCTGTTAAAACCATATATCTTCCACATCAATGCCATATAATACGGCAAGGTGAAAAATTCTCGGTCTGACGCAGAGATGGCGTTCCAATCAGCTAAAATTTATGTTTCCTGCCTGGGTGCACTTCTCATTAGTTCGTATGACAAGTTTCAACTTGTGCTCTCAAGTAGTTTCTTTACACGAGTTTTTGCAGAAGATGTCTTGCGTGTTTTTCGTTAAAATGGAAAAACTTGAATATCGTGCGGTGATAAAATTCTGCGTTTTGAATGGGTTAACCCCTAAGAAAATTCATTCAAAGTTGACAAAAGTTTACGGGGACTCTGTTCCTTTCATGTCAGTCGTTGGCAGCTGAATTTAAACGTGGTCGCACGTCCCTGGAAGATGACCCACGTGAAGGTCGGCCAAAAACCGCAACCACACCCGAAACCATCGAAAAAGTGCATGATATCGTGTTGGACGATAGGCGAGTGAAGGTGAGTGAGATAGCTGAGGCTGTGTGTATATCAGAAGAGAGGGTGCCGCTGAATGCCGATCAAAAGCAAATGCGCAAAAGATTTTCGCGGCAATCTCCGGACCAATTTAATAGGGATCCAACCGATTTTGTGCCGCGATTTGTCGCCATGGATGAGACATGAGTCCACCACTACACGCCTGAAACGAAACAGCAGTCGAAGCAGTGCGTGGAAGCCGGTGGTTCAGCGCCAAAGAAAGCGAAGTCGATCGCATCTGCCGGAAAGGTCATGGCCATTGTGTTTTGGGATGCGAAAGGGATCCTGTTAATTGATTACCTTGAAAAAGGCAGAACAATTACAGGCGAATATTACTCCAACCTTCTTGACCAGTTGGATGTCAAAATTCGTGAGAAGAGGCCTGGCTTGAAGAAGAAAAAAATCATTTTTCACCAGGACAATGCATTTGTACACAAGTGTGCGTTGGCGATGGGAAAACTTCGGGATTTGGGGTACGATTTGCTCGGCCATCCCCCCTATTCACCTGATTTGGCACCCTCAGGCTTCCATCTGTTCCCAAACTTGAAGAAATTTGTTTCTGGGAAGCTCTTCGCATAGAATGCAGAAGTTGAGAGGGCCGTAGATTAATATTTTCACAGCCTTCCGGATTCTCACTTCCGAGAAGGAATACTGATGTTGGAGAAACGCTGAACCAAGTGTGTTGTAGAAAAATAAAAGCATTTTTTAACTGAAAATCGCAGTCTTTCATTGTCAGGCCGAGAACTTTTCACCTTGCCCTCGTAAGATCCAAAATAAATTTGTTATCATGTCCCGATAACGTTCACCATTAACTGTTAGAGTAACACCACGAGAATTTTCGAAGAAAACGAACACCGACCTAAATCCGCACCAAACAGTGTCTTTCTATAGATGCCTTGGTTGTTCGTAAATGAAAAATAGCCATCAATTTGGTGGTTCTCTAAGACATAATCAACGAAGTCAAAAAGCTGGGGTCGAATTACGACATCAGTTAACGAGTGAATGAAATCCATACGCTATCGAGTGATCGAGTAACTACATTGGGATGATCACATAAGAATGGTCACGTATCGAGTGCACTTTGAAGATTGTACTGGTACAATTCTACTACATTCAATTGAGATGGCTGACAAATGTCAAAACTATTTATTTTTGTGTGAGGAAAAGTTTTGTATTTATCGACTTCAATTAAAAATTTAATATTTACTTTATGAGTGCATTGAACGAGGACGTTTAAAAGATAAAGGGATCCCTTTCCTTTACAAGACTCTACTTACGTATACAAAACTATAATTTTCTGAAAATATCTTTCACAACATACACTTTTGATTGCAGTTCTATCAAAACAGTCAGGGCAAATAAGAGTGCATTTTTATTTATACTGGAGAAGATCAATTTTAGTGCATGCACCTAAACCGCTGTCCCAGCTCATAATATTTACCAAAATCTCCTTTTGCAGAGGGTTAATTTTATTTAGACTCAACGTGAAATAAATTTTAAATAATAAATTTAACCAGACGCAAAAATAAGAATAAACAAAGATATTCTTACATATTTTCTCCCAAATGCACCTCAGCTCGTCAGCACAAACCATATCGAATAAATAAATACACGATCACTGATGAGAGAATACCAAATTTCGATACTCGAGACTCGATCTCTTAAGCGGTCATGTCAAATCAACATTTATTGCTCGATAACTGATGCGGTAATTCGACCCCAGTTTATTAGATCTTGTAGGTATTCAGATGCAGATCTTTTATGAAAATGAATTAAGTGAAGCTGTAGGAAAGGTTAATTTACTGGGAACGATGGCGAATGGATTTTGACGGATTATTAGGAACTGCGACCACTGTGAGACATCGAACACTGATCTAGTTCAATCGAATGTTTCCATTAATTTCTTAACCGCGGGACGAGATGGACGGTTATGTATGCCGACATTATTTCGCAATGCGCGAATCGTGTTGGTTAAATTTTTCCCATTTCGGAGATGGGTTTTAACGATCCTTAATTATAAATGTCAATGCTTAATATTCACAGACGTCAAATATCAGTTGTTTATATTTAACAGAACCACAGTAACAAACATTTTATTTCAAGGCAAGGAGTCAGGTGAATTCGACATCAACAACGGGGTTCAACAGGGCGACGCGTGATCTGCGTTCCTCATCAATATGGCCCTATAACATGCAATATGAAACCTACAAAATGGAGAAAGCATATTCAACGAGTCATACCAAATAGAAAGATTTAGCGATAATGGCTAACACATACCGCAGTATAGTTGAGGTATTTGCAGCATTGGAATCAACAGCAAAGAAGGTTGGATTCAAAATAAACGAAAATAAAACTGCTTCCACAACATGACCTTAGTTTGTACTTGGTAATATTATAGCAAAAATGAGAACGGAGATCATCTCGTTAACTTAGTTAGAAAGGGTAGCCTATATGACATCAAATCTGAAAATAAACCTCAGCCTCTTATGTATCTCAGTAATGAGAGTTTGGTGGCCTCCTGATCAACAAGCCGTTGTCGATTGAATTTATGACAATGTGATGAAGGCAATGCACTCCTGGATGTCTGAATGTGATGGTTTTCTTCTGCAATGTAACCCTGTCTTGAAGTTCCAAAAATAATACGAGAAGGTCACAAAGCTCGAACGGATGCCTACTGGGAAAATGTACAACAATCCTACATTTTTTAACTTCCAGTAACCTGCCTTAAAAACCTTAGGAAGATTAAATCTATGATCCAAAATCACGATAGCTAGGATAATTGTCATTATAAACTAGAATTCAAACGAACTGGTACATGAGTCAAGCTGCAGAGTGTATCAGAAATTAAGGACATAAAGAGAGTAACCAGGTAATCTTAGTTGTAGAATATAAGTTAGTGCACTCACCATTCGATTTTCTACCATCTTTTGTCGTTTGTGTCCAATTCTCCTTCGTTTCAATGGCATAGAACTTCTGCTTGCAACTAGTACACTGCAATGCTTCTAACACCAAACATTCAGCCTCTGCTGCCGTCGTTATCGTCGCAAAATTTTCTTTGCCTGCATTAAATTTTTTTCGTAGAGCCCGATTGAGACTAACCAATCGGCAGATTTCCGTATCTTTCTCTAACAGTCGCTGATTAATTTGCTTCTTATCTATTTTCAACTTTGATTCCATACAAATTAGTGACTTGATAATCCGCGAAAGCTCTTCGGTGCGACGTCGTTTCTCCTTAGCCAACTCCTTCTGTAGCCGCTGATTCTGTTGATCTAGGAACGTGATCATTTGTAAGAGCTTACGCCGCTGCACGCGATCAGGGTTAGTAGTTGCAGTCGGTGACGTCTTACGTTCAGTTTCTGGACTATCGGCGGACGAGGACGATGATGGATCGTTCGACTTTGTTGATGATGAATGATCGGATATCTACAAATAAATCGATAAGTGAAATAAGTTGTTAGAAATAGGTGTGAAGTCATTAGGGGATTTTTCATACCAATAAGCTAAACATTCCCATTGTCCCTTAAAATTAAATCGAGTAAAAGGTAAACACATACTTGTGTGTACGATGGGTTTGCGATACTAAGAACTCTACGTTAAAATAAAATTGAATAGTTTGCGAAATTTATTATCTTGCTGGTAGCAATAGATTGGTTAGCCCAACCCCCTCACTGCGGTCGCTCTACCTACCTGATATCTTTTTCAATGCGCTCTTATCTACATATATACATATACATAGAACGATAGAAGTATCTATGCGCATAATCTCTACTAAAAGTTTGATTATTATCTTTTGTTGAAGTTGCATCAGATTAATGAATCACCAACAGCAACGGATGAAGGTATCACGGAGCGGAAAGTTTAAGCAAACCACGACGTAATCCATGCCGAAGGAAGAGGAAATGATAAAGGTAATAAGAGTTTTATAGTTTGGCTGTTCAGTTGAGTAAAGTACCCTTGATAACAATCACCAAAGCGTCATTTATCGTCATATTGTGGTTTCTGTTCGTAGCAGTGGATATAGAAATTTATCTTTGGCTTGGAGCTTTCAGTAAGTGATTAGATGCTTGCAAGTAAATATGTATATAACTTCAAATTTAATTAGTTAGATAATGTGCGCCACTCTTGCACAGATACTGTCAGAAAGTATCACAATAAACTATTTATAAAACGACGTAAGCAACAATGTTGCACAATATCAAGGCTAACTAGGACCTCCAACATTAAAATAACATTTCAATGAAAAAGGCTTGTGCATGAGGAATGATAAGATCTCTCGCTCTTTATAAAATAGCCAAAAACATAACTTTAATAGAAGAGAACTAATATTATTTATTATTATCAACATAAGTTAAATAAATGCTCAATAAATACATATGCTCCTTTTGGATATATATTGTCCAATATTTATATGTACGAGGGGCAGGAGGGATAGGTTCGCGACCTAAGGCATTAAGTGAAAGAAGAGATCCGATTAAAAAATTCTATTTCTCAATACAATCTCCCTCGAGTGCCTTAATACCACCGAAAAAATATTCTTTTTTTTTGCCTTCAAAATGACTTTCTACGGCCGCCTTGATCTCGTTCTCATCTGCAATTCTCCGGCCTCGTAACTCCTATTCTAGAGAAAAGGATTCCTCAAAAGAGCTACCATCTTTTAGATGGAAGGAGAACCAATGTAGTGGCCTCCTCAGAGTTTTAACAATATTATCAGTTCATCACTTTTACTTCCATGTTCTCAGGAAATTCAAGTATGGTGTGTCACAATATCGTATCTGAGATAAAGCCAAATTTTAACGATACTTTGCTCAAAAAGGTCGAACAATTAGTTTTCTGCTAGGTGGCTGTCTGTCTGTCTGATTTGATTGATTCTTTTTGATCACTGGTTATGTGAAGTTAGACTATAGATTCGTCGACTTTGTTGTCAATCGGGCAGTGGTTTTAAAAGTTAATTTTGTTAAATTTCTCAATTTTTTCCTTCATTGTAACTTAAGCAAAATGCACCGATTTAAATGATTCCTTTTGGCGAATGCTTATCTGAACTAAGGACCAAAACTTTTTTGTTTTGGTGTCAGTCAGATTAATTCGGTTAATCTACTCGTATGCAACATTTTGTTGGTGCACGATATCTTCACATTTTGTCGTTCATGATAACTTGAACAGAAAACCACAAATTTTAACGATTCTTCTTGTACAGCAATTGCCCATAAAGTATTGAGCCAGTCAGATTATTGGTTTTTAAAAAATGTGCAATTTCGTATTACACTTGTATTTATTCAATCCTGCCTTCCATTCGCTCAAGATCGCTTCTGACAGAAGGAACAGAATTCAAAGTTTCGTTCTCAAAGTTGTGCAATTAGATGATGGGCTCTGGAAATATACAATATTCTGTAATACTGTTCCCTCAAATTCCACACATATTTAATACCACTTATGTAAGAAGTGACCAACCAGTGAAAGCATATTCAGTGATGGGAAATAATTTTGCAACATGGAATTCATGTACGGTTCTCAATGCCGATATTTTGTTAGAGTTCTTAAACATACTCACTAGACCAGCATCTTAAGCTCGCATCGTTTGCAGTTAGCATGCCTATCAAAGAGACCCACATATCAGTAGACACAAAATTAATTGCGCTGACGGCTGACGTTAGTTGAACATTTTCCCTGTTTTGTTAAATACAGGACGAGTACTTCCAGCTCTACCTTTAACATGAATGAATCTGCTCTAATAATTAAGTGGACTTATCCGACATTGTGATACTTACAAATATATGTACAAAAATACCAGGTGGGGCACTAACTACGGCTTTGCATAGAGAGGTGTGTTATTAACCATTGGTTAATGAAGAAGAATATACTATCCTCATTTGAATGAATTTATTGACACTCCATGATCGGATGTAATCTGGCCTTATTATCCTCAAGCCTTCAAAAACTAAGTTAATGCTGCTTACAACAGAAGAAAACTGACTCAAGACTTGGGTATCCTTCTGAATCCTAAGTTAACTCTGTAGAAAATTTGCAGATTTGAAAATCTAGGGCCACTGACATTTTTCCGCAATGCCATAAAATACTCAACAGACCCTGGACTACAAATCCCACAATATTGTTGATTATAATGACTAGATAGTACAAGAACCTCAAAGCTCTGGTTACACCAAATAAGGTCATTAATAGCGTTTGCCAAATGTCAAGATACAAATTGTCTTTTTTTTTTTGTCACGCTGCTGATTCACGTTTCGAATCCTGATGTCAAGGATCATCTATTTGTTTCGCATGAAATAAATAAAAAAGTCGATCACTTGCGAAAGCTAAGTCAACTCTACTGTGAGTAGGGTGGTCATATGGCTAAAATACAACTTGATCGTGATGATGACACCAGGAGGACGGAAAAAAATACTGTGAATCATAAGCAACGACAATAATAGGGAAAACAAACAAAATACTCCCCAGTTATCTGGACAGCCACACTTGGAGTTTACAGAAACTTAATACCACCTGAGTTTCAAACTACACCACTCTGTCTTTCTCTCTTCCCCTTCCCCCTTCTTCAAAAAAACGCACGTGTCCTAAAAATTAGTATAAGGGTATTCATATCCCCTTTAACACGTGCAAATTATAAAAAAAAAATACAACAATAACAATATATTAAAGACACAAACCAAGTTATGATAATGTTCTCAATAAAATAAAGATAATAAGAAAACATTATGGAATAAACGTTAATCTTTTAATTTATTAAACAGTTAATAGAAACCTATCAAAATTATATTTTGCTCTAAAGTGGGTTAAAATGGAATAGCATATTCCAGACCAAATTATTATTATTTTACAATAATTAGATGTGCAGCTATGCCACCAGCCTTTGCACATGCTACAGGCAACCTAATCTTCTTCTAATTGTGAATGGAAATATCTTCAATAGATGTACAAAATTGTCGTTATCAGAACTCCCAATTTTGGTCAGTAATTTTCTGCGGTTTTGGAATTCTACTTCTTTTTTTTGAGGAAATTTCAAATCCGGCAGCACTCAAATTTGAATTTCGATCCGTTGTACTACTAGGTGTAGTGGTTAAAGAAACTTATATTTTATTCATTTCCCTTACATACTAGATATATATATGCTCTGGTGGCTGTTGGTTGATGTTTTTCCTTCAAGATCGAACTCAGCTTGGGTCACAAGCATTTTGCCTATAAATATCAGAAGTACAGCCTTGGCGATAAATAATGGCTAAGCGAAAAAGACAAGAATTAAGTGAAGCTGAAGGAGCCCAAAATGTTCTTTTGTTCTCTCAAGGCATATCTCGGCAAAAGATTTCAAAAACTCTTAAGCATTCGCGTGCATATTTCTAATCCGAGCCCAGGCAGAAATAGAAAGTCGTCTGGTTCGATTCTTGCCCGGGAGTCTTTAAAAAGTCATCAAAAGACATCTTCCGAACTAGCTGTTTTGGGTCAGGAACGCCAAAATGTTACGCTATCTGCGAGAACGGTGAGAATAAGGCTAACAGAAGCCGGCCTTAGAGATTGCAAGGCCAAAAAAAAACTCTGGCTTTCTGAGACGAACAAGAAACGATGTCTTGAAGAACAAGATGAAGATTGGAGCAAAAGCGGATTTACGAAAATATTGAACATTTTTTTTAATAAAAGCGTTCCCGAACTGAACACTAAATCAGAATGTGTCATTACAGATTTTCGGGACTCCTGGTGCAGTCTACGTTCGTAGGAGGAAGGGAGAAGAGTACCATCCCGATTGTGTGGTACCCACAGTTAAGTTTGGTGGTGGTAGTTGCATGGTATGGGGCTGCATGGCATGAGGCATAGGAGAGACTGGATAGCAACAGCTATATTGATGTTTTACGGATCTCCTTAAAGGCATCCTATCGTAAAATATTTGAGAACAGGTCTCACCGAAGGATAATTTTTCAGCAAGACAATGCTTAATGCCATAAATCCTGAAAAACGATCGAGTGGCCAGCTCAATCGCCAGACCTGAACCCGATTGAACACCTCTGGGCACTTCTAAAAAGAACATAAAGAAGAACAATAATCCGACAGTAGACCTGAAGAGCGTTATATACCGAGAATGGGAAAAAATTAGCTCGGAAGAATGATTTAATTTAGTTGTTAGGGTTCTTGCAGGGATAAAGACCAATGTGGGGCCAACTAGATATTAAATTAAAAAAAATATTCGTCCACATACTAATAGTTTTTTATTTTTCAGATACAACGTCATTTTATACATTTGCATAGGGTGCACTTCATTTATGACCAAGGCTGTACATTACTTATTTTAAATGAATTTATTTGATGCACAATAAACATATTGCTACAGATAATGGATAATACTAAAATAATTATACCAGCTTGACTACGTGCAAGGTTACACATAGTTTTGTTAGGTATGATGCAGCTAATATATCTGATGACGCACGAGTAATTAGAGCGCTGCCAGAACTATAGGAGATACACATGTAGGGCAAAAGGAGTACGAAAAATTGTCTTTGAACACGCAATTATGCGCATTATGCATTATTCGATTGACGATTCTGTTGTACGAGGGCTGTTCGATAAGTCAGTGACTTTGAAATGAAATACTTGTTTTTTTTTTTCTCAAAATTGAATTTATTTTTCAATGTAGTCTCCTTTCAGCGCTATACACTTTTCCCAACAACTATTCCAACTTTTTGAACCCTTCCAAAAAATATGATTTCTCAAACTCTGTTGCATCGATAATTTCTTCATTCGATGAGATTCTTTTTCCGCCGAGCCATTTCTTCATATTAGGAAACAAGAAATAATCACACGGAGCCAAGTCTGGAGAATAGTGGTGGATGAGGAACAGTTCATATCGCAATTCAGCTAATTTTGATGTTACTGCGCACGAATGAGCCGGTTCATTATCGTGATGAAACAGCTCTTTTTTTCTTCTTCAAATGGGGCCGTTTTTTCATCAATTCTGCATTAAATTTATCTAATAAATTGGCAATTGTCCGGTGATCGTTTTCCCCTTTTCCAAATAGTCAATGAAGATAACTCCGTGGAAATCCCAGAAATCAGTTGCCATGATTTTTCCAGCCGACGGGACCGTTTTTGCCTTTTTTGGAACACGTTCGCCTGCAGAAGTCTACTGTTTTGATTGTTCCTTCATTTCTGGCGTGTAATGTATCCAGAATTCATTAACTGATACAAAACGCCGTCAAAATTCACTTGAATTGCGCTTGAAGAGTTTCAAATTCTGTTTTGAAATCTTCACCCGAATCCGTTTTTGGTCCACCGTCAGCAAACGTGGCACCCATCTTGCCGATCAGTTTTTCATACCTAATTGGTCATGTAAGATTCGAATGACGGTATCATTTGAAATTGCTACAATCTCAACTATCTCACGAACTTTGACCCGGTGACCGTCCAACACAATATCGTGGATTTTGTTGACTATTTCTTCCGTTGTGACGTCATTTGAACGACCTGGGCGCCTTTTGTGCTCGCACGACCGCAACGAAATTCAGTGAACCACTTGTGTACCATCCCATGCGAGGGAGCAGAGTTTTATCGCGCAAAAAGTACGAGTAGTGTTTTATTAAAACACGAAACTCAATTTTTTTCCATTTTGGCCAAATCTCACAAACCAAAGTTCTTTCGATCACTGTAAAAAGCTAAGGGTTTTAACAGATCTATTTGATTTTTTTTTGTCTATGCCGAGAAAGAAACAAACATGTTAGAAAAAAAATCTTCTATGCGATCCGAGCGCCATCTTGCATCAACATCCTAGATACCTTTATGCGCAGACATGATGCACGTGTCTTGCTGTTATTTATAGAAATATTTTGCAGATGGATACTTGGCTTTTATTTTATTTATTTGCAGATCCTTTGAAATATTGTCGAAGGTCATGTTTAAGTATAATATCGTGTAACTCAAACTATTATTACCTTTTAAGCACCTGTGGGCAACCAAAAAATTACGAGCAGTCATCTGCTAAGCAGCATGCTTTGCAGGCAACAGCCATGATCTAGGTCAATGTATTTTTTTTTTTAATTTTTACTATCACATAATAAATTTAGTAAAAAAAAAATATATTATTTAACCTGCAAAATATTTATTGGAATGCAAAAAATGCATATCAAGTGTGAACAAAGTTCAGTTCTGTCAATTCATCAATGAAATACTATTCACAGCTGCGTGAATACATAAACAAACAAATTTAAGGTACACTGCTTATATTGCAAATTAGAAGCGAAAAGTACATGAAAACAGCAGAAAGAATAATATTGGAAAACAGAACTGAGGCGTATACGTAACTTTTTCTCATTAATTATTTGTTGGTATACAATTATTATTTTTCAAGTTGGAATCCATGTTTTTGATTAATATGTGAACAATTGGTTAGTTACAAAGTATGAGTGTTTTAATATGGGAAATATTCTTGTTAGTTCAAAAATACATAAACAATACAACATCACTGAGTAGGATTTTGTTAATTAAACATTATTAATACGAACGTTTATGAGCTAATGCGAACAAATTAATGGCGGACCTTTTGCACTAAAAAGAAGAAAACATTGCTTGAGTCTCTAATGTGAACTTTGAAAAAAAAGTCCTTTTTCTGTATGTCTCAACTTGAAAGTGAAAAAAAAAAAATGTTTACATTAAAATTGAAAATATTTCTCTGGCTGTCTGTCTGATTAATTAATTAATTTATTTGTGAGGTGCATTTAATTCAATATGAAACAATATATAAGGGAGAGTTCAAAAGGATCTGTAAAAAAGTGCGGGAGAGCATTTACTTAAGACCACTAGATAGCTAACAATAAGCACTTTACATGCTTTCAGTGTTCTGACGTTTAATTTTCATATAACGTAAAAAAAGCTAAGCCAATTTCAATGTAGTTTTCTCTCACATATTGAACATTTTTCTTAAGCTGATAACATAACTTTTCCAGATTGTGGATAGCATACCGAACGCATCTTTAGTCTTCCTGATTCTATTGCATACGTCCAGTTGGGTGCCACCGCGGTTAGCCGATACCACACTCCTAAATATAGAAAGCTGTCAAATTTTTCGACTTCCTGTCCAGCAATGTTAAGTTGAGCGTTAGTGTTGGAAGTGCTGAGGGCTTTTGTTTTGGCCATGTTTATTTTGAGCCCCAGTTTGTTTGCCTCAGTTTCTAGATTATGGGCCCATGAAGGTCCATTATCTGATGTGAAAGTAGACAAACATCGTCAGAGTAGTCTAGGTGTTTAAGGTAAGATGTCATAGTCCAACGAATTCCATTGTTTCCTTCCTTCAATGTTGCACGGAGTGCATCGCTGATAACCACCAAGAACAATAGTGGTGACAGTATGCATCCTTGACGTACTCCACTTTGGACACCAAATTCCTCTGACACCTTACCGTTGTGTAAGACGTGACATTTACCGCCCTCGTATGTAGCCTTGATAATAGCAATAAGTTTTTCCGGGATGCCTCTCCAACGCAAGGCCAGCCAAATAGCATCTCGATTCAAGCTGTCGAAAGCCTTCTCGAAGTCGATAAACAACAGATGTAGCAGAGACCTGTACTCAACGCATTGAGGATTTTTGGCCGAACCGGATCTCCAACGAACAGTTTTATATGAGAACGGGCCAAGAACCTATAAACATTACTATACGAAGGGGAAAGTGGCAGTGGATTGGACACACCCTACGGCGCGAAGACAACTCTATTGCGAAATACGCCATGCAGTGGAATCCGCTCACCCAAGCAGTCAGAATAGCGGGTCGCCCTAGGCAAACATGGTGCAGAATAGTTGAGGAGGAATCGAGCTCTCTAGGAATGAGTTGGAGGCAGCTCAAACGCGTTGCAGAAGTACGAACAAGATGGCGCGCAGGCGTGGTTGACGCCCTATGCCCCCAGAGGGGTTAAAGGACCTAAGTAAGTAAGTAAGTATTGAACATTTTCTGGGAATGATTGAAGCTACGTTTGATTATTGTCCGATGTCAGAAAGCTGGACTTTAAATTTAACATATCGGCTATACTATTAGACATACGTCAAATTGTTGTACGAAACATTTTAAGACCAATTTAATATTTTTGAAAATATTCACACTTATAACATTAGAATAGCTTAAATGTAAGACAAGCGTCTATAGATTTCCCCATATAAACCTCCTACTCTCCATCCACATGATGAACCGTGCCATGTATCTCGGCTCTAGATTGAATTCCAACCCCCTTGTGTGGCCAGCTAACGAGAGGTCCCTTGGATCCATGCGACAGCTGAAGAATCAGTCAGGCCGAATTGTCTAGTGTACACCTTATATGTATAAGGCTTACTTTGACATATTCGGAGCTCGTATTTATAAGGATTTTCTGTCAGAGTAACTGTCGCACCATGAAAAAAAAAAACTAACAATAATAATAAGCCTCGAATAAGAACGATTTTTCTGTCGATGAATACGTAAACGAAATAAGTGCAACGACTTTCGGATTTTCCCTTGGAATGATCGGATCTTTTAATAAGTCACGTGTAGAAGAAAAATTAGAGGAGGCGTTAGACTGCTATAAAGCAGACCTCAACAGCATCCATGAAGTACAGTGAACGAGCCGCGCAAAAAGCGGATGAATTTATTTATTCATTTAGCTTAATACAAACAATAACAATAACTTAAATCTAATGGTTTACTAAAACTAAATAATTGATTGACACAAGCATGGTTAAACTTAAAACTAAATACATTGAAGTTAAGATAACTTAAAACTAAATGGTAGAGTTTAGGAAAGGTGTGTAAGTGGGAAACTGATTAGGTAGTTCATTTAGGAGTATCTGTGTGAGTTTACCTTCAAAAATATTAGAGTAATTATTAACTCTTAATAATAAGGTTTAAACAATACTCAGTAAGGTGGTGTGCAAAATTGAATGTGGGAGTTGACCTTAGATGCCAAGGATTGAAGAAGATCTAATGAAGTAGTAGAGAACAATCGATGTTAGCAGCAAGCAACTGATGAACAAAGAAGATATAAGAACGGAAGATTTATCAGTTTAAGTCGGTTCTCTAAAGAAGGAATCCTGATTCTGTCCTCTCTGTCTAAGCCCTACAAGGCAAAATGGAGAGATCTACGCTAAACAGCTTCAATTCTCTGAATGTGGACGTCATGATGCGGTGACTAAACCTGGCTAGAATATTTAAGAAGAGTTCTTACAAAGGTTATTTAGAGGGATTTTGTAATATAGGGGTTAGAAAATTCTTTGGACCAGTATTTAATAAAGCCAAGTGCAAAGCAAGCTTTGCTAATTGGATTGTCAATATGGGTACGGAAGTTATCTTTATCGCGGATAACGCATAACGCCCAGATCGCGAATAGATGTCATTGAGGAGACGAGTTCATTGCTAATAAATTAGTTTCTAATTGGCTGAGGAAGACGTTTACGAGAGTAGTTATGACTTGACATTTATTCACATCGAGCTCCTGAAGTAGATACGAGTCAGTTATATGAAAATTAATTTGCCTTGAGATTCTATATCGTCTGCATAGACACATAGATTAGTTTTAATAAAAACAGATTCAACATGATTTATGGCCAATATAAATATCAGGGGCCCTAAGTGGCTACCATGTGGGACTTCTGAAGTAGTACTTACTGATACTGAAGATCTAAAAAGGACAAAGTACTATCGACCTTCTAAATAAGACTTTACAAATAAATCTCGGTGAAAAACAGAGAGCATTAAGTTTTAGGATTGCAATTAAGTGAGAAATTTTGCCAAATGCCTTGCTGAAATCTGTAGCCACAACATCCACTTCCTTACCATTTTCTAAAGCACATAATGTGTTAATAGTAGTCGATCTTCCCTCTAGGACCCCATGTTGCTTACACTAATTTACAATGGAAGAACATGCGCAATAATTCCAATGAGCTTTGGCATGCATGAAAGTTTAGCAATGTTATAGTCGGAAATATCTATAAATATTTATAATATATGTGGGGATGATATATGAATCTTTCCAGAGTTTAGAGAAAACCCACCAAGAAATTGAAATTGCCCGAAAAGAAAGCGGCGTGGCTAAGTTGTGCACGCATTTTTTTTTAAACTATGGCAGGAAGGCCATCAGGGCCAGGGAAGTAGGCATCCTTGAGAAGATTCTTTTCAGCCATTGACCATAAAGTTCTATTAACAGAAGCTTAGGACATATCTGTGCGATTGTTTATTAAACTCAAGTAATTATGATCAGGGACCACGTTATCCTTATAGAACGCCTGACTGAACAAAAATAGCAAAAAGGTTAGTAATAATTTTTTGATCTGCAGAAGAAATGTTTGATAATTTTAAGGTAGAACCGTTAGTTTTTTTTTTTTGTTTAGTGTTTAGCTTCGAAATTAAATCGAGCTGCATTTAGCTAAGGTAAATGAATTCACTCAGATTGGAGAAGTTGTTAAATATTAAAAGATAATTTGATGGAAAACCTATTCAAGTCTTCCTGCAATAGTCAGGAGTCAGCAGTAGATGATACGTATTTAATGATTTGCATGTCATCAGCGTAGATGAATAGATCAGAGTCCCTGATGATACATTCCGTAACGTTTATAGCTACATACGATAAAGATTAATGGCCCGCGATAACTCCCTTGAGGGACCCCCAAAGTTGCTATAATAGGATAAGATACTGCAAGCCAAAAAAATCATAATTTCGTGAGGAACTTTGTCAAAAGCCTTACTAAAGTCTGTAGCAATAATATCAACTTCATTGCTATCATCCAATGCGCAGAGACTGTATTTAACAAATTCAATTAAGTTAGTGGTTGTCGATCTGCCCTTAAGATATCTGTGCTGCTTAGTAGAAAACATTGGCTAGCAGTGAAAAAACATTGGATCATACACAATGCTTTCAAAGAGCTTGGGAACGCATGAGAGTTTAGCAATGGGACGATAATTGGATACTTCACTCTTGCACCCTTCTTGTGGATAGGAATAATATACGAATCCTTCCATAATCTAAGAAAAACTGTCTGCGAGATTAACAATTGAAACAGAGCAGTGAGGAGCTTAGTCAGATGGTTCACACATTGATTCAAAACTATGGCGAGCAAGCCATCAGACCCGGGGGAGTAACCGTCCTTGAGTTACTCAATCTTCTTAAGAACCACTCACGAATTTATATCCACAGCGACTAGGGAAGGTTGTACAACGTTGTTCATGTAGCAGAAATAATAAAGTTTGGGTTCAAGAGCGTGAACAGTAAACGATTGGCTAAAGAAGTGAGCGAATAAGTTTGCGATTATTTTAGAGTATGTATCCGAAAATTTAAGAGTAGATGGTTATCCGGCAAATTTTCTTCTGACATTAATAAATTGGTAAAATCTCTTGAGGTCGGAGATCAGATTGGATTGCATTCTATTAAGGCGTTCGTGGTAAAGGGTTTCGTAGAGTTCAGAAAAATGTGTATATGCGTGAAAGTACCTATAGAAGTCAGAGTCAGATTTAGATTTAAGGTATAATTGCCATGATTTGTTTCTGTTGTTACGAAGTGAGGGTAATTCATTGTTGTACCTGGGTGGAAATAATCAACAGTTTTTTTCGTGTCAATATGGAACTGATTGGAGGAAATAGCTGAATATTTCAATGTGGGAAATTGTGAGAGCTTTATCGATAGAAATATGAGTCAAGTTGAGATCTAAGCTGCCAAGTAAATGATGAGTTTAACAAAATCAGCTTTATGAAAATTAAAGCTGAAGGAGTGCTCAGAGATTGTGGTCATGTACGCTTTTTCGTACGAAAAGGTTAGAAATAGAGGGGGATGAAAATGGTCCAATTTGGAAAGAAAATGACTGCTCAAAGAGACAACAGAATTATCGGCATGGGCAGAGAATATGAGCTCAAGTTGCCTACTCAAGTTATTTTGTATGCCACTTATTTGATAAAGGAAACAGTGAGAGAAACTATCAGTTAGACGATTTCCGTGACAGAAGTAGCATTAGAGATAAAATGGGACTAAACTTCCGATTGAGTCCAATGCAGGTAGGGAAGGTTAACATCACCCAAGATTAATACATCATCAACTGGGTTCACGACTTTAAATAGAGTGCCGACCACGTCAACTGCAAGCTGATAGGACACAATTAGTTGGGATGGGCGTATATTGCAGCACAATATGTAAAGGATACAAATAAACTCGAAGTCAGCGGTGTTCGAGCTATTTTTTTAAAAAAAGACTTGAGTCGTAATGATCATGAACTGCAAACAAAATACCGTGGCCTGAAGAAGCGTCTTCCTTCTCAAGACCATCATTCATTGGATGCATTAGCAAAATTGTTGGAAATGGCGAGAGGAGCTTATGACACCTACAAGTAGAAGGAAAGGGATGAACACCAGCTAACGAAGAAGAAAATAGAAAAAAAAAATGCGCGAGATCTAGTCAACGGAAAGGTGTTATAGCAGGAATGATGTTCAAATATTTTTTTTCCGGAAGGTAGGAGTAAAAAGAACTTGTGTACAGTCACAGACGGTGCTGAGAATTTAGAAAGATCACTTCTGTAAACTGTCAAAGTACGGTGATAATCAAAACTTCGCTGTCAGGCAGAATGTTTCATTCAATTCGGATGATGACGATAACAATTTCATTTCCCCGACCAAAGGCAGTTGAAGACAGTAATATCTAAGCTTAAGTCCAACAAGGCTGCTGGAGCCGATAGTCTCACTGCCGATCTAATTAAAGTAGAATGAATCGTAAATGCAGAGGTCCTTAGAAAACTATTGAATTTAAAAAATGTGGTATTTAAATTAAATCTTAAATGATAATATCAACACGCACGAAACCAGGATTCTTCCTACAGAGAAACAATAAAATATCGTTTTAAGAAATAAGGTCTTTGTTGGCATCTGTCATCCTCAATCAATTAATCCAAGTTCAAAACAGTACAAACATAAATATTAATACAGAGAATCATGCATAATACAATACAATTTTTTTTTTTTAAATAATACTTGATATGAAAACTTTTATTGGAATTTATCTGAAAGTCACTTGTTACTTAAATTTGAAAATTTGATAGTTGTTAATTCTTTTCATTGTTGACAAGCGTGTGTAAGGTTTTTTTTTTTACTGCGTGTTTACTTTTTATTCTATTGACAATAGAAGTCAAACGTAATAATGTTATTGCCCTTTTTTGAGCTCAAATATTTGAAAGTGAACAAAATGTTTGTTTATCGTACCATATCGCGTTACAACGAAATCGGCAGCATTGCAAAACGCTAAGGAGGTGGTCCGAAAAAGACAGCAACATCGTCAACAGTGATCCGGAGTGTGAAGGCCAGAATCGAACGAACGCCGAGGAGGCGTAGCAGAAGAAAAATGGCTTCTGAGCTAAACATATCCAGAAAACGGATGCAACACATTTTTAAAAATAAGCTCGGACTCAAGACCTTAAAGTTCCAAAAAGTGCAAAAAGTGGTCACACCTGACCATAAAAAAGTTAGAGTGGAAAGAGCAAAGGAGTTGATCCGCTTGTATGCAAGTGGCCAGTTGCCAAACATCGTCTTCTCTGATGAAGAACCATTTCCAATGCAGCAACTTGTCAACAAGCAAAATGATCGAGTTTATCTGCCAGATAGGTCATACGACAATTTCGACCAAAGAAAGCCCACCAGGAAGCAAGCTCTATCGTTTTTGATGGTTTGGACCGCAGTGACTTCCGATGGTCGGTCTCCGCTCATATTTTTGGACCGTGGCGTTAAAATAAACGCAATGATTTATCGTGAAACTATCTTGGAAGCCGTGTTGAAGCCATGGGCATGCTAACATTTTGGCCAAAGACCCTGGACATTCCAACAGGACTCTGCACCTTCCCACAAAACCCAAGCAAATCAAGAATGGCTGCGACAAAACATTCCGCACTTAATTTTCTCAACGCAATGGCTATCGAATTCTCCCGATGCAAATCCATTATACGTTTTTGTTTGGGGCATTTTGAAGGCCAAGGTTGGCACTAAAAAATACCAAACAACGGATGCGCTCAAGTTGGCGCTTCGCCGGGAATGGAAGCCCATTCCACAAACACACTTGCGTGCAGCGTGCAATAAATTTATTGACCGTCTCAAGGAAATTGTTCGTGCCAAAGGTGGCCATATCGAAAATATTAATTAAATCCTTGAATTTGAATAATTTCCCAACATTTTTTTTTTTCTTTGGATTCAATAAAAAATATTTACAATTAAAAAAAATACAGCTCTTTGAATTAGTAACAGTTCATTTCAGCCATCCTGTATATGTGTGAAATGAAGGAACAATGTAATAAAATCCCTCATCCGATAGCATGAAATTTTGCATACTTTACTTTGCTATACTTTGCAAAATATAAAGAGATACTCCGAAATCTATTCATTCTGACAGAAGTGATCCTGAACGAACACAAAGCATGATTGAATAAATACAAGTTTAATACAAAATCTGGTTTTTCTTTTTCAAATACGCTAATTCGATTAACACCAACAAAAATAAATTGTTTTGAGTTTTAGTTCTGCAAAAAAAAAGCATGCGAAGACGGTATAAAATCAACTGCATCTACAAAATAATCTAGCTAATCTGCCTGTCACCAAAATGGGTAGGGCATGATTCTTCAATATGGCAATATCTCTGAATTACAAGGAAAGTAGTTTTATGCTTTTCAGCTTCTTACTCTGTACATGTCGCAGAGTTACATGTACCCAGTGATGGATTAGGAGGACATAGAGAAAAATTAGATAAAATAAGGCGCTTTAAGTTTGAACCTTTGTAATTGAAAAGCGACAGAAAATACGGATGCCTTTAACCTATGCCGCAATAAACAAGCTAAGCATAGGCTAAAAATTACTCATGCTTTTCCCATTGATTTTGATTTTTTTTTTTTTTTGTTCAACAAAAATTATCCGAAAAACATTTTTTCTTCGGGCACGTGAAGCGTTTTTTAATGCGCGTTAGGTTCTGTTATCATATTATCAATCATTGCTATGACAATTTCTCAAAATGTTGATAGAGAATCAACAAATAAATTCGATAAATTCGCGACCTAAGGCATTAAGTGAAAGAAGAGATCCGATTAAAAAATGTTATTTCTTAATATAACCACCGAAAAAATATTCTTTTTCTTTGCTTTCAAAATGACTTTCTACGACCGCTTTAATTTCGTTCTTATCCTCGTAACTCCTTTTTCAAATTGGAAAATAGGAAAAAGTCGCTCGGGGCCAAATCTGGGCTGTAGATGGGCGGCTGTGTCTTTTAAGGCATGTCTCGAAACCCACGCGTGTGAATAGGCGCGTTATCCTACAAAAACAACATTCCGTGCCTGAGTTTCCCACGTCGATTCCATACGACCACTTCACGTGCCTGAGTCAATAATTTTGCGTAATATTGACCATTCATCGTAGTCGCTGTCCCAAAAAACAGTCGCCATAAGCTTCGAAGCCAACTTTTCCACCTTAAATTTCTTCGGCGACCTCTCCCCTTTTCCAATCCACTGCATGGACTCTGTTTGGACTCCGGTTCATATTGTCAAACCCAAGTCTCATCTAAAGTTACTATTAGGTTGGAAATTTCGTCGAGATAGTCCCCGACTAACTCCAACAAATCTTTGCATCACTCGAGTTGTCGTTGCTTGTCGAACGTCGTGAGCAGCGCGCATATATTTTTTGGTATAGTTTTCAATTCACCCGGGTAAGTAAGGCACGTTTGCTACAATATCATGAGAAGTGGTTAATAAGTTATGTTGTTTTTTTCCCCCGGATTTTCTGAAAAATCTCGGGAATTTAGTAACTGAGTCGGAAAAGGACTGTCACTTCAAAAATAGCAGCGGTATGATGAAATGAAAATAGCTTAACTTACCCAGGTAAATAAAGACCGTGTGAGGGTTAATTATGTGTAATAGAAATAACAAGGGTCCTAGGATACATAGTAGGTACATGCCCACCAATTTATTTTTGTTTGTGGCTAAACAGCATAAAATGCACACAAAACCTAGTAGAATGCGTTATTCTTTAATTTTTGTCGTTTATCTGTTTAAAGGTGCTAAGAACGTATCAATAATTTTTTGGTTGTGGCTAAACAGCATAGAATGCACACAAAAGCTAATAATATGCGTTATTCTGAATTAATTGGTTAAACAGACCAAACTGTACAACAAACCGAATAATTTGCGAGTGAGAAACTTTGAGAAGGAGCATGTTGCGACTGTTTTCATGTGGACCATCGCTTGCGAAAACTAACTTCTGCGAGTTGTATTGCTAGCAGCAATATCCTTAAGAATTTTCAGTGATCATGGTTAATCCAAAATAATTATTAAAACAAATTTGAAAAATACGTAAGTAAGCATGTTGCGACTGTTTTCATGTGGACCATCGCTTGCGGAAACTAACTTCTGCGAGTTGTATTGCTAGCAGCAATATCCTTAAGAATTTTCAGTGATCATGGTTAATCCAAAATAATTATTAAAACAAATTTGAAAAATATTTTCGTAGGGCGATATTTTGAAGGAATAATGTAAGTCCGCAAATTTATGAGGAAGTAAAGGTAAAATTATAACAAATAGCATAAACAGTTCTTGTGCTCAATTCGTTTCCTTCCGATTTAAATGATTTTCAGGCAAACGTTTCTAAAAGGGGGATTTTTTGCTGTTTGGTTTTTCAGTGTACTATTTTTGATAGCTCACGCGTGGTTCGTGACATGTGTCAAAGTTAAACATGCTCAGCTAGCTTTGCCATTTCATCATGAAAAGACTTACACCCGAACAAAGCTTAAAAATTATTGAATTTTATTATCAAAATTAGTACTCTGTGAAAAATATTTTTCGAGCACCATTTTAAGGTCGTCATAATCGACCTACTGAGCAAGCTATAGTGACGAAATTTCGCACCAATTTCACGCTATTGGACACGCCGTTCGCAGCAATTGGGATTGTGTTACTCGACTACGTGGAAGATTTTACGCAACGATCTTAGTCTAAAATCTTACAAAATACAGCTCGCGCAAGAACTGAAGCCGATCGACCGTCTAATTTTCGCTGAGTGGGCCTTAGATAAGCTGGAGGAAGATCCGCTTTTTTATCAAAAAATTATCTTCAGCGACGAAGCACATTTCTGGTTGGATGAGTATGTTAATAAACAAAACTGTCGTATTTGGTCCGATGAGTAACCTCAGGCAATACAAGAGCTGCCAATGCGGTTTATAGTCCGGCGGAATCGTTGGCCCGTATTTTTTCAAAGATGACCGTGAGAACAACGTTACCGTCAATGGCACCCACTATCGTTCAATGATGTTGAACTTATTTTTCCCCAAAATGCACGAGCTGAACCTGGTCGATATGTGGTTCCAGCAAGATGGCGCTACATGCCACACAGCACGCGAGTCGATAGACCAATTGAGAATTGAGTTCGGTGAGTAATTTATGTCTCGTTTTAGACCAGTGAACTGGCCGGCTAGATCGTGCGATTTGACGCCTTTATACTATTCTCTATGGGGATACGTCAAATCACTCGACTATGCCGATAATCCAGCGTCAATTGCAGCCTTGGAATTACACGTGTTATTAGCGAAATACCAGCCAATATGCTCGGAAAGGTGACTCAAAATTGGATTCTCCATATGGACCACTTAAAACGTAGTCGTGGTCAACATTTATTTATTCTTTAAAAAGTAAATGACAAGCATTGATTTATTAACTCAAATAAAAATTTTATACACTTTTCCAATTTTCCTGCTTTTTTTTTTTTGACAATTAATAACCAAACACTTAAAAAAATCACCCATTATAAGTATGACGTAACTCAAAACCCTAATTCTATTAAAAATCCGTTACATGGTCCTTGAGTTAGGGGTATGAGAAAAACGATTCGAATATGTTTAGTGCGCGAGCTTGAAGAGACCACAGGCTTATCACATGGCTCAGTGATTTCGATTTTACATAAATATTTGGACATGAAAAAGCTTTCCGCAAGATGGGTGCCGCGTTTGCTCACAATCGACAACAAACGCATTCGTTTGACAACTTCAAAGGTGTGTTTGGCGATGTTCCAGAAAAATTCGGTTGAGTTTTTGCACCGCTTCGTAACCGTGGATGAAACCTGGATTCACCACAATACACCAAAAACCAAGAAACAGTCAAAGCAATGGACTTCTGCTGGGTTTGTCAGCAAACAAGGTCAGCTACCACTACACCACGGGTGGCCGTGGTGTAGTGGTAACATCATCGCTTGTCACGCTGTTTATTCACGGTTCGAATCTTCATGTCAAGAATCATCGCATGAAATAAATAAAAAAGTCGATCAATTGCGAAAGCTAAGTCAACTCTACTGTGAGGGCATAACACTGGCAGTAGAGTGGTCATATGGCTAAAATGCAACTTGATCGTGATGACATCAGGAGGATGGAAAAAAATACTGTGAATCATAAGCAACGACAATAATAGCGAAAAAACAAACAAAATACTCCCCAGTTATCTGAACAGCCACCCTTGGAGTTTACAGAAACTTAATACCACCTGAGTTTCAAACTACACCACTCTGTATTTCCCTCTGTCTCTTCCCCTTTCCACAAAAAACGCCCGTGTTCTAAAAATTAGTATAACGATATTCATACCCCCTTTAACAAGTGCAAGTTATAAAAAAAAAATGGCGACAGTTTTTTGGGATGCGCGCGGTGTTATTCACATCGATTACCTTGAAAATGGTAAAACAATCACCGGCGCATATTACGCAGAGCTGCTGGATCGATTCCAAGCCGATTTGAAGCAAAAATGGCCGCATTTGGCGAAGAAAAAAATTCTTCTTCACCAGGACAACGCACCGGCGCACAAGTCCGCAGTCGCAATGGCAAAATTGCATGAGTTACGCTACGAACTCCTCCCTCATCCAGAATATTCCCCAGATTTAGCCCCCTGCGACTATTTCTTGTTTCCAAACATGAAGAAATGGCTCGGAGGTAAGAGATTTTGGTCGAATGAAGAGGTCAGCACTAAAACAAACGCTTATTTTGAGGGGCTCGAGAAATCATATTACGTTGGATGAAGTGTATAGAGCTAAAAAGTGACTATGTTGAAAAATAAAATGTTTTTATACCGAGAAGAGTGTTCCTTATTTTATTTTTCAAGGACTTATTGACCCACCCTCGTAGAACAAAAAGTGTTTATTTGACCTGACCATATCAGGTACCATCATAGCCTTTTATTTTTCTGTGGATTTTCAAGTTAAAACAATGCACGGGGAATGTTCATTCTTATTTCTTTCCTCACAAAATATCCATGCAAATGTGAAGAATATATAAATAAAGTATGCTTTACTTACATTTTCGATCAGAATGATTAAAATTACTGGCAAAAGTGAATCTTTCACTGCGAATGCGTTATCTCATCGAAGGGGTCGATTAAGTGGACATAATGCGAATACTAATACTTTGCCAAGAAAAATTTTCAAAGAATCGAAAAAGCAAGCTTAAAACCTATCATATGATGTTTTGAGTGTCAAAATTCATAAAAAAAAAACTGGGTACAACCAAGTTTCAAAAATATTGTTCTATAAATTATTTCTGAAATAATCGACAAAAGTTCACTTTTCCAATTGTGGAAGTCCTACAAAACTTATCCGTTTATCCAGGATAATGAAGATTGTAGCACGGAAAGTTTTAAACTCGCCAGTTGGCAAATATTGTGAAACTTTCGGTCTAACACTTCGGATACCACTCATTAAACTCCCATCAAGCATGCATCCTGATCAAATCATCGTAGAGCTCTTCACATTAAAATGCAGCCGTTATAGTCTAAACATTAAAATCAAGTACCCTCTTCAGTAATTTCTATTTATAAACACAACTCAGTGGCAATCCAATTAAGCATGGTGGTCCGTTCACGTTAGAAACGTCAAGTATTCCGGAATAAAAAAGTATTCCGGAGCTACTATCGCTAGGCAAATCGAGCGACTGTGCCTTATCTAATCTCTGAAGAAACATTGTAGAAGCACTACTGCCTTCCTCCATCTGTCTCGGTCTGGTAATTGTGATAAGAGCCCACACGTCTAACAATGTGCAACTTATTCAACATGCAGCAACAACTTAATGCAACTTACCATTTCGTTTGAGTTCCCGTTCAGTGAGTCTTCACGTTGCAATATGCTACCGCCACAATTCCGGAGAATGGAACTACCCGTAGTTATGCTGGTGGTGGTACTAGCGATTTCCTCCATATCTGTGGCTGGCGTCTGATGATGTTGATGTTGTATCTCATTTGGATACTTGATGATGGTCATTTCGTGATGGCTATTGATGTCTTCGTCGGCGAAATTACCGCTGCGATAATTACCATGCAAATTATCGCAATCGATGCTCTTCAAATTACTTCCGGAATGGTGAAGTGGTTGATGATGATGACGCGTCGAATGATGGAAGTTCTTGAAGTGTTTTACCGCCTCATAGCCGGTTAGCAATTCACTTTTGATAAGTTTCTCGATAAAGTTCGCTGGCACTTTTATTCCCTGAAGATGATGAGCTAGACTTCCGCCAAGTCCACCACTGCCTCCTCCCCCACCACCACCACCACCGCAGCCTCCGTTACGGGCTAATTTACTTAATTGTCGATTGTTTTTGTTGCTATTGTTGTTATTTTTAAAATTCGTTGTAGTGGTGGTGGTTATGGTAGTGGTAGTAGGCAAGTTATTGTTTATTGTTGTAGTTTCGGTTTGTTGCAATCCAAAAATTTGCGATGAATTTAATAAGCCAAACATCCTATTCAATGGATGTGGGCTTCTCGCCTTTTAAAGGTGAAATCTTGGTTCGTGGTCTTCGGACTTTTCAACTGCTAGATTTGAATAGGAATTCCGCACTGAAGAGGTGTATGGTGGTGGGTGTAGGAATATCGAAGTCCGTATCACTTCCTACTTCACTGTTTTCTCTGATTTATTTTGTTTTCTTTTTTTATTCAGTTACCTTAGTTATGCGTGACGAATTCTTTGTTTCGAAATTCGGTCATGGATCGAAAGGGAGTCGGTTGATGCATTATTGTTGATTGCATTTAAGCGTCGGGTGATCTGGAAACAAAAGAGAATGAAGCTATTAATAAATCGGTAAGATTTATTGTTGATTTTTAAATTATATATATATACATATATTGTTTAAAAAAGCCTAAAAAAGTAGTTATAGCTGAGCTACTTTGTATGTTTTTCACACACAACATTTAAGCATTCTTTAAAGAGTCTATGGGGGGTTTCAGCAATATGCGTCTTTACTATGACGTAAAGAAAAGTTTATAGCTTCAGGAAGTTAATCTTCACGTTAACCCGAAGATAAATATATTTTATGTTACTGCATGATGTTGCAGCTGGCTCACCGGTAAATATATATATATATATATGTGGCGCTGAGTGGAGAGAAAGGTGACCTACGGAACGCCCTTAATTTTATACCCTAAGTCATAAGATATATTAACTTTGATATATCGTTGTTATCATACAGGATATACTCTTATATTAGTTAGCATCGAAAGTTATTCATTAAATCATATTAAGTTTCATAATATTGCATCTACTCGTAAAATAAATCATGAACTTGCCTCAATGACGTCAAATCCTTCAGCCCCAGAGACACCTTGAACAGCGTTCGCATTGAAGCATCTTGATTGACCATCTATACCATTCATGTTGAGCAACATTTTGAAAATATGCCTTCAGATGCTCCACAACATTAATCTGAACCGTTTTACGATACGATTAATACTAGCAGCACAGGGCCTATAAAACTATCGTGGATGGAGATTAAAGTGCTCCAACTTGCACGGTCTATAGGAAAATACCCGATGATTGAAAGGAGCTACAATTTTCCCTTTATGGTACATAGAGGAAATTAAGAAAAATAAAAACAAAAAACCACTCGATAAGGCGGGTCTTTTGGAATTCCGTTTTGAGACAGGCTGTGAACATATTCATCAAGTTTCAGCTAACTAAACCATTTTTCGTGAAAACAAAAAAAAATAATTGACCCTTTTTTGTAGAAAACTTCCTCATCTTTAATTTCATCTTTTGTCATGGCATCAACATAAATATGGAAATATGTGTGCAAAACTTATACCTAACATATTTTAACTACATGGTAACACTGGCAGCTTTTGACTTTCAAGGTAAATACAACAACAATTAAATTTATCCCTTTTATTTTGACATTAAAATCTAAGATTGAGGGTTTTGTGCCAGGGCACCACCAAGTTGTAGCTTTCTATTTGTAATATCTGGTGTAGTGAAAAAGAAAGTCATTTAGTACTTAGAGGTTGATACTTTTAAAGCTGTTATGCATGAAAACAATTGCTTATACGAAAAATATTAGTAGGATTTTTTTTGTAGAGAATTTTTCCATCTTTTATGCGGCTATATACACTTTTTTCATAATATCAATTTACAAGGAACATTTATGCAAAACTTATATCTAATACATTTTAACCGTAATGAAAATTTGATAGCACTGGTAAAATTTAGGTCGCGACGATGTTGGGATCTTTCGTACTTTCTTACTTAGGTAGCGCTACAATTCGAGATGAACCTGGGCATAAAGCAAACAAGCTACCTCCAGTTGCGCACTCCAAGTCGGTTGAGGTCCCCTTCTACTTGTTCGCGCCACTTAATCCGAGGTCTTCCTCTACTGCGTTGACCCTCCGGGTTCGATTCGAAGACTCTGTGGGCTGGAGCATTGGTGTTCATTTGCTCTACATGTCCTAGCTATCTAACGCGACTGATGCGCAGTTTTTTGTCAATGTCGCTGTATAGCTAGTATATTTTGTCGTTGAATTTTCTCCTCTAAAACCCGTCAACGCAAACGGGATCCAATATCTTACAAAGAATTTTTCTCTCGAAACGACCGAGGATATCTTCATTCAGCGCCATAAAGCAGGACTGGGATGATTAAGGTCTTGTATAGAGTTTCCAATAACCTCCTCAGCCCAAAGAAACAGCGATTGTCAAGAGTTATTCTTCGTTTGATTTCTTCTGAGGTGTAACTGTCAGAATTTATAACAGAGCCAAGGTAGATATTGAAAAAGTCCCTCACTACCTCGAAGTTATAGCTGCCGACTGTGACATTTTTTGTTGACAGTATGTACTTGGATTTGCCCTCATTTACCGCTAAATCCATTTTGGCAGCTTCCGTTTCAGTACTGGCGAATACACCAGTGACAGCTCGCTGAATTCGTCCAATTATGTCAATATCGTCGGCGTATGCTAATAGTTGCACAGATTTTTGAAAGATTGTGCCTCCGGTGTTGGCTTGTGAGTTTCCCACAATTCTTTCAAATACTCGTATGATATTAAAATAGTCACATGACATCGCATAACCTTGTCTAAATCCTTTTTTGACATCGGAGGTCTCGGTGAGGTCGTTACCGACCTTGATGGAGCAGCGTGCATTATCCATCGTCATCCTGTACAGACGAGAGGAGCAGTGTGGTGGATAAATTTGAGTCCACCGGTTCAGTAAACGAGCAACCTACACCCGTACGTTGACGAAACGCAAGATCTGCCGAAAACATCGCCGCTGTCCGTGAGAGTGTGCAGGAGAATCCGAGGCAGTCGCTTACAAGAACTCGGCCTTTCGCAGGCCACAACTTGACGAATTTTGTGTCGTGACTTGGGCCTGCCGTACAAAATTCAACTGACACAGGAGCTGAAGGTAAATAAACATAGACAACGACATGAGCGAACGCTGAATGGGCTCTGGAGCAGTTGGAAACTGACCCTAATTTTCATCGAAAAATCATCTTCAGCGATAAGGAACATTTCTGGATGAATGGGTACGTCAACAAACAAAATTTTCGAATTTGGGACAATATCAACCCACATGAGATCTAAGAGCGTCCAATGCATCCCGAAAAAGCCACTGTTTGGTGTGTATTTTGGGCTGGCGGCGTCACCCGTCCATATTTCTTTGAGAACGACGTTGGCCAGGTCATCACCATCAACGGCGAGCTCTATAGATCGATGATTACCAACTCTTTTGGCCTGAATTGGATCATATGGACACCAACGACATGTGATTTCAATAGGACGGCACTACGTGCCACACAGCTCACGCCACATTGGAAATTCTGCATGAGCGATTCGAAGGTATGGTAATCTCACGTGGAGGTGATGTGAACTGGCCACCGAGATCGAGCGATTTGACCCCGTTAGACTTTTTCTTGTGGGGTTTTCTGAAGTCGCATATCTATGCGAATAAGCCGCAAACCACAGCGGCCCTCAAAGCCAACATAACCCATGCCATCGGTCAAATTCAGCCTGATTTATGCGCGACAGTCATGGAAAATTGGACATTTCGGATGCACGCCACCCAAAGAAGCCGCGGTAGACATTTGAACGATGTTATATTCCATATATAATGGCATCGATAGGACTTTCAAATGAATAACAAATTTCGATGATATCTCATACACACTTTGTTTTATTCAAATTTAAAGACAGGAAGCGCTTAATGAAAGACCTTTTATATAGTTCGTATCTATAAATGCTATCATATGCGGCCTTAAAATCGATAAAAAGATGGTGGGTATCGATTTGGACTTCTTGTATTTTCGCCAGGATCTACCGAAGTGTGAAAATATGATCGACTGTGGACTTTCCTGACCTAAAACCACAGTGATAGGGGCCAATCAGATTGTTTACGGGGTTATCTTGTACGTGATATTAAGGAGGCCGATACCTCTGTAATTGGCGCAATTGGGGCTTCTTTCTTGTGGAGAGAGGGGAGGGGTCTATTGAACCATATTACATGAAAAGAGTTGATAATACGAAAGAAATTAATGAGACATTTCTTTTATAAAGAAAATTACCTCATCTTCCATTCCGTAATAGACACTTTTTTATGGGATCCTGCTGTTGGTTCACGGTTCAAATCCTGATGTCAAGAATCGTCTATTTATTTCGCATGAAATTAATTAAAAAAGTCGATCAATTGCGAAAGCTAAGTTAACTCTGCTGTGAAGGCAGTAGAGTGGACATATGGCTTAAAATGCAACTTGATTGTGATGATGATATCAGGAGGACGGAAAAAATACTGTGAATCATAAGCAACGACAATAAAAGCAAAACAAAAATGCTTCCCAGTTATCTGGACGCTACCCTTGGAGTTTACAGAAACTTGATACCACCTGAGTTTCAAACCAATACACCAAATCTTTCTTTCCATCTCTCCCTTCTTCACAACGCCCCTGTCCTGTAATAGTATAAGGGTATTCATATCCCTCTTCCGACAGATGAACAAATCATTAAAATAAACGAACTAAGTACGTAAGCCAGGGTTAAGTTAAAAAAAACTATTTTTTTAATTCAGAATAAGAATAATGTTCCTGTCTTAAATTATCTTTCAACAAATCTATGTTTTTACATTTGACATCTAAGAATATAAAATTACAATCTGCATACGTAACTTAATTAAGATATTTTTGTGTATTTCCTACGCAGTAATAATTTACGCTAAATTTATATTGAACATAAATTTAAAAACAAATTTGAAATTCAAATTACTACGAGCATCAACAATCTGATATTCTTTTAGCCAGTGAGCATTTACATCGGAACATAGATCTTCTTGCAACAACTTTATTACAAACCATAATCATAAATCTAACAGCATGAGTTTCTTTTTTTCATGTTAAATTTATTCAACAAAAAAAAAAAAACTTAACTTATTGCAGTAAAAGTGTATTTTGCTGTTAATATTGTGAAATTCACAAAACGTTTTCGATGATTAACAGAACAGCAGATAGCAAAAAAAAAACTGCAAAATGCTAATAACTGTGTTAAATCAGCTGCTTATGACCAATTATAATCGTACGCCATTTCATTAGTCATGATTAAGAATTTCTTTTGTTTTGACTTTTTTTTAGAAAACCATCATTTTAAATTTATCTCAATATCTTATTGTTCTATTAATTAATTTGTATCCGTTATAGTGCTGTTAATTGTTATGGCTGGTAACTAATGAGATTTAATTTTCATGTGATTTATTGTGCTTTTAGAAGGCTGAAACGCTGGAATAAAAGGCCTTGACAAGAACGAAACGTACGCCGAATAGCATCAATTTACAAATGTTTATTAAACTTTGATAACTATGTTGTCAACATTAATGAATCGAAGTGGAAAAAGGTGTCAAATAATGTAAAGTGGAAACACGTTTATCAGATTCAGATACCATGATGAAAAGGCGTTGCTGATTAATTCAATATTTTAATTTTTAGTTAAGTGAATTAATATTTATTCTTTTATGTTGGCGCCGCTTTAGTTAATTATATAAAAGTGTTGGTTAAGGGTTTTTTTTTATTTTCAACTCCGAATGTGGTTATAGAGAAGAGCGTCATAGACCAAGCCCCAGAGATATTTAGCATTTGAATTTAACAAACATGACATTCTGTAATTGTTTACATTAACAGTTTCACTTTATTCACTATCACTTAAAAAATAAAGTACCTGCATCTATGTAAAGGGTGTCCAAAATACAGGCAAGAAGTAATTCTGATAGAAAACACAGGTTTTTAATTAAAAATTGTAAATGTTTTATTGATTTATAAAGTACACAGTATAGGGTTATGTATAAATGCAAAAGAAATCGAGATGAAAAAGCGCGCCTTGAAGTGATACGAGTATATAGATGTTGCAAAGGTCTCGCGAAGAAGAAGTGCGTCCATTTACAAGCAAAAAGTATGGGGAGTTGGAGGAAATATCGTCTTCGGGGTCTGATAGGAACCATGCTATCCAGGAGCTTTGACAAAACAACTTGAATAAGGGAGCAACTATCTTCAAAATAGCCACCTAGAAATGCCCAGGAAATCGTACCCCAAAGTTCATTAACAACACTCAAGACCAGCTTCTTGTGGAAGATGACAAAATTCTCCACAGATGGCGACAGTATTGTGAAAGACTTCTGAACGAACAGATTCCCCAGGCATACTTTCCAAGAGCCGCTCCTAACCATGACGGAGTATCCGACATTACTGTCGAAGAAATACTCCAAAAAAAGGAAAGTGTTGGGCCAGACGAGATACCATAATGAAGATCAAACGTCCCTGCAACGAGCAATTGATGTATGGGTGAACGTTTTAGAGGGAAATGGGTACCGTATTAGTTCAAAAAATACAGAGTATCTGTGCTGCCCGTTCTTTGATCCATACCGGTCTATTCCAGACATTTACTTGAATAGAAAATTGCTTCCCAAGTGCGAAAAGTTCAAATATCTGGGATCTATGATCAATAGCGAAATAACTTGTGATGATGACATCAATCATCGCGTAAGCGTATGCTGGATGAAGTGGCGGGAAAACTCCGCTATCTTCTGTGATCGAAAAATGTCCCCTTAGCTGAAAGGAAGGCTCTACACCGCAGTAGTACGGCCGGCGCTAACATACGGTTCACAATGCTGGATAATGTACAAAAAGTATGAGGGCAAATTAATGGCAGCTGAAATGAAGAGGCTTCTCATGACAGCAGGAGTAAAAAAAAAACTTGATAGAATAAGAAGTTCTAAGATTCGAGGAAGCCTTCATGTAAAGAACCCATCACAAGCAAGATAAAGCACGACCAGCTCAGTTGGTATTGTCATGTTCAAAGGAGAGATCTTTCGAACACAGTGAAAAAGGCAATATCAATCAACGTTCCTACACAATCGCGCAAAAAAAGGCAGACCAAAAAACAACTGGATCACACAAAAGCAGAAACACCAGCATTCGATTGGCCTCAGCGACGAAGTGAGCCGAAACCGGGAAGTCTGCCGGTACTTCCTGAGGTCAAACCGGCAAACCACACAGGCGGACCAGTAGGGATGCAGTAAAGTGCACTACTCCGGATCATAACTTCGCCGTAAGGAGAAGAATAGCATATCTAGTAAATAGTCTCCACGGCTTTGCACTCTTTTGTTGAAATTTCCCGTTCCCGTTTTGCATAAATGTGGCTGAATTTCATTGCTAGAGCGTTCAATTTGCTCCTTCAAGGCGTGGGTGGTCGTGGACTTGTTCGCATAAAACTTAGACCTTAAAAAAAACACAAAGAAAAAAGTCCAATGGCGTTAAATCGCATTATATGGGCGCCCAATTCTGATCACCAAAACGGGAGATGATCTCGGGCTGTATAACATGTGGCATCATCTTATTGAAACCACATGTCATCCACATTCATACCTTGCAATTTAGGCACAAAAAACTGGATTAAAATGTCGCGATAACGAGCACCATTAACTGATATTGCCTGATCAGCCGCATTAACAAAGAAAAATGGTCCGATAATGTATCCAGCCCAAAATCCACACCAAACAGTGACACGTTGTGGATGCATTTGTTTCTCAACAATTACTCCTGGATTTTCTGAACCCTGAATTCGGCAATTTTGACAATTAACAAAACTATCAAGATGAAAATGGGCCTCTTCGCTGAAGATGATTTTGTTTGAAAAATCAGCATTCACTTGTTGTTCCAAAATCCATTCAACGAAATCTCTTCGGTGTGCTTGGTCAGTAGGCTTCAGTTCTTGAGACGCGCGCTGTAGAGAGCTTCTCGAAATGTCCAATTCTTGACCACGGTGCCGAATTGATAATCCTGGACTCACAACAACACTCTCACGATCTACTTCGATGTTTTTTGTTGAACGACTTGTTGAATGACGGCCAAAGTGTCTAAGATCACTAATCCAGTATCCCTGAATTTCTGAATTAATCTCTTCATAGTAGATGAAGTTAAATCACTATTCCGGCCATATTTTGTACGAAAATTGAGAACTGTAGCTATCAAACCTTCATTATTTTAAAATATTGCTGAACAATGAAAACGCGATGTTCTTTCGTGTAGCACTCCATTTTGAATAACCATGAACTGTCAGCTGTCACGCTGCCTTTTTTTCTCATAGACAATACTTTACCGCACAAATGGTGCAAAATTCAAATCTTGCGTGAATTTTGGAACCCTTTACAAATGTATATCCTGTTTATTTTAGAATCACTGATATTTGAAATTTAAATGAAATGAAAAAATATTTTTTTTTTAAAGTCCGTTAAAAATTACACTTTATTTAAATTCTCCAAAACGTGGTATGCCCTGACCTTTTATATATCAAATGTTGTGCAGATATTAACTGAGAACAGCAACTACTGCGTAATATCTGGAAAATAGACAATTTTAAGAACCAGTTAATAGGTAAAGTACTCTTATACAAAAAAAAAAAAACTGGTACGGCACCTGACATGTCTACGTCAACTCAAGTAAGAAACTTGATCAAAATCGTTAGAGACGCTTTCGAGCATATCTTTTTTTTCAAAATCAACCATTAGTAAATTACCGCTAAATTTGGGAACTTAGGATAAAAAATTCAATTTCACCAGTATTGTGACCCTATAGATCTCAGATATGAAGTTTGACGAGTATCCGAACAGCTGTTCAGACTTCATTCAGCCATACATACCGACAGACATGCCTGCCTGTCCTTTTTATTGAGTTTCTCTATTATAGTAATACCAAGATTGGTGCAATAATTAAATAATTCCGTAAAAAAAAAAAATATATTTATTAATAAGTAAATTGTTGACAGTTCCATGTTTTCAAACCAAACATTTTATTAATTGACATCTGTTATATAAAGACGTAGTAAATTGACGCAGAAGAAAGTCTAAGTTAGTAGACGATTATTTTTCGTAAATTGACATCGCGGTTCGCAATCTTATTAGATAATTTAAGGCTTCCACGATCGTTGTGTACATTTAATAGGAAAAACTGCTAGAACCAGTGATAATCAATGATCAGAGCAGTTAAACTTTGCACAAGTTTTATGCAAGAAATTTTAACTCAAGATCTTGACCTACACACGCACATAATTTAGTTGACTTCAGAACTTAGGTAATGCTAGCAAGAAGTACAATGGATTTTTTAGACATATAAACAAATTATTCTCACTGTTTCATTTCCCGAAAAATTAGCAAGATTGTGCTACCCAATGCCTTTAGATATTTTAATATAAGGTACTATTGACAGATTTCGCGATTTCCTTTCGGGCTTTGTACAGCCGAAATACCTAAAGAAATTATCGTATTTCGAAAATATGATACATACATATGGAGTTATGTCACTATATAACTGTCAGTATTCTACTGTAAAAATTATGAGTTAATAACCAACATTTTATCTTCTGGATGCAGAACGATTAACAGGACATTTTCCCGTTAGATTGTTTGAGACCGCTTGGCTTGACATCTTTCTCCTCGAGAGAATAGTAGTAAATAAAAAACGATTTAAAGAAATACGATGCAATGCAATTTCTTAGTCAGTATTATTCCCACCCCTACGAGAGATAGGGGATATCTCTTTCAAATTTAAAAAAAGTTCCGAAAACCATCAGATTCTTCTATTTTGATAAAAATCCTCATTTTTTAACAAAGAAAAACCTGCTCTACTTTATTCTGAATTTAAATCCGGCATGAAACTATTCTGAAGACGAAAGCCTCATATTTTCGAAATCTTTTGTTGACTATATATTGAAAGTCAGATTTCAAAGAAAATTAAGAAAACATACGAGTATCGCTAAGTGTGTGTGTCGATAAATCCGCGACTATTTTTGAGTTCCTATCGAAATTTTTAGAAAAACGACATTTTTTTGAAAAGCGAGCGTGGCTGTGTTCGGATTTTAAAAATGTGTTCGGATTTTAAAAATGTGTACACTTGTACTGGTTTAGATACTAAATGACATTTCATGTTTCTAGCTCAAAATTTAACGCTTACGATGGACGGACATGTCAAGATCGGTTGGAGGTCTATCGGTATTATTTCTCTATTTTCCAAACCATGTGTCAAAATCAGAGCTGTAAAATTCAAGTACAAGTACAATTACCTCGTACTTATCTTTTTTTTAAGTACAAGTACAATTAATTGGTACTTTTACTTAAAAATTTCAAATACTAGTACCGGGAATTGTACTTATACTTGCAATTTCTTCGAAGCACTTGAAAAACTGGTTATGTATGATACATGACCAGTTTCTGCAACATATTTCTTAATGATGTTCTTATCAGTTGGCAAAATGGTATTATTAGCTTTTACATCAATGTTCTTTGAATGAAGCATTTTTCAATGAAGATTTATTTTTCATACGTTTGTCACTATTTGTATCAATTTGTAAGTACATAGTACTGTTTCAGGGCACGGACGTCAGGAAAAGGGTGAAAAGGAACAGAGGAGGAGCCTGCGCACGTTGGCTCCAAATTTTTGAAGGTTGTAGTAATGGGAAAATACAGAGCCTGGTAGATCATTCCACATTCGTGTCGTTCGGCTTATAAACGAATCCCGACAGTACTACCGAAAATGGGCTTAAGGGAAAACTGATGTGCATTCGAAGCATGACGCGTATTGCGGGTGAAATTTTGAAGGGGAGGAATGCAACTGGCTATTTCGCTGGAGCATTTTTTATAGAGAAAACGATAAAACAGGGAGAGACATGAGACATTTCTCCGACGTTCAATTGAATGTATAGAATTCACAATTATCTATCACCTATAAGTTTTAACGCGCGATTTTGTACCTTATCAAGAATGTGTAGAACGGTCTTGGGTGCACCAGACCAGATATGGGCGTTATATTCCAGCTTAGGGCGGATGAATGCCTTATAAATTGAGGCCAGATCAGATGGGGTAAAATATTTCTTGCACCGTTTAAGGAATTCTAGAAATTTTGCAGCATTTTTGGCGATCGTTGATCGTTCCATCGAAGGTGGTTATTAATACACATACCGAGAATGGCAAATCATTCCGTTTCAACGATGCAAGTACCATCCATGGATAATGGTTGAGGGTTTTGGCTTCGCTTGAGAGACAGAAGACAGCATTGAGTTTTGGAAGCATTAAATTCCACTCTGTTGGTTGAACCCCATTTGATTATGCCGTCCAGGTCGGAATTTAACGTGTTTAACATACGTTACCGTTCCCCTTCTACGGCCGAAGAGCAAGGACGTGAGTTAGGGAACGAATATGAAAAACTGAGGGTACTGTCATCAGCGAAAGAATGGATTGGATTAGAAGAATTGCAAGTACAAGTACAATTCCCGGTACTGGTACTTGCAATTTTTAAATAAAAGTACCAAGGAATTATACTTGTACTTAAAAAAAAATAAGTACTAGGTAATTGTACTTAAGTTGTATTTTAGTGATGATAACATCAGGACGGAAAAAATACTGTGAATCATAAGCAATGACAATACAAAAATACTCCCCTCTGACGCCACCCTTGGAGTTCACTGAAACTTAATAATACCTGCGTTTCAAACCAACTACACCAATCTGTCTTTTCTCTGTCTCTTTCCCAAAATACTTAATTACTTTACAGGTCTAATCAACATCAGCATATCTTATATGATAGGGTATACAAATGAAGGAGTTTTAAAAAATCTTTAAAGTTTCCAATGAGCGGAAATGATGTAATTCAGCATTTCTAGTCCGATTATATTTTAAAAAAAATACGAAAAACCTCTAATATGAATTTGTCCCCTTTTGCACCCATGCTCCTCAGTTATTAAAAAGTATTTATTGATATGATGGTGATAAATGTATTTTGTCGGGTGTTGTTAAATAATGTAGTGCTACATGAACGAAAAGCTAAACAAATTGCCAGCGGAAACTACTATTTCGCAAAGAGTACTTTATCACTATTAGCTAGATGATAAGACTCGCATGCAGTTCTTCTTCAGTGTGGCATGGTTTCTAGGTGCACATATAATTTCTAAATAGAGTGTTCCCCCTGAATTTATGAATGTAATCAACAAAATTAAGTTAACCTTGAGTTTTTAGTCTAATATCGGATGACTAAGCTTTTTCAAATCCAGAAGTAGGATGTTGGGGATTACCTGCTTCCGTTTAGGTTGGGCACAGAAATCCAAATTTGTTTGTAATAACAAACTCAAACTCAGCTCCTCATTCCATTCCATTCTACTTCTTGTATTTCCCGGCACCACAACAGCTTGTGTTCATATTCGTGTTTTCTTTCTGAAGATTGTAATCAATTGACAGAATTTAATGTTTCCTTCTATCAGAACACCACTGACATTGGCATCCACTATAGTCGTAGTCAATTACAAGTAGTACTCGAAAATAGATAAGAAAATCTCTTTTGAAATATTGATTGAAAGTCGTGTAAGATTGTTTTTCCTCTTTGCAATTGCAAAACCGGAAATGTTAATGAATGTCGATAGTTTAAAAATAAACAATTTTTTGTATCGTTCAAATTGCTGCGGTGCTGGTAATAGCCCCAAGCACTAATTGTAATTCATATGTTCCGCCTACTGTTTGCATACCACTATACGAGTATACTCGTACTACGGCCACATTGCTGCAGTAGCCATTGCCATATTCTGAGGAGGAAATGGTATCCAATGTCCGTAGAAACTCTTTGCAGTTCTTTGTGCTTTCTTTTGCTGTCTTATTCCTCCTTTCGATTTTATACTTGATTTTTTATTTATTTCTCTTTTATTTCTCACTTCATGCTTCGTCACCAATTATTAGTATGCCAATCTGTGAACGGACATGTCCAAACAAGACAAAGAGGGTCTACTACGAGTATAATACTTTGAAACCCATAACGTGCTTACGCACAAAGAATGCATTCATTCTCGAAGGTGTGTTGACCCATTGGCCAATATATTCCCGACACGAATAGAAGGCCGGTTAGAACGATTTGTGACTTTTTCTGTTTAATAGTTTTAGAGGCTTCAAATAATAAAAAGCCCTTAAAATACCGGATAGTGGAGAATGCAGACTGTTAATTGTCATAGAGCACAGTATGGGATCACAAGAATTGGGTTAGAATAGTTCTTGGAACATAAACCTAAACCAGTTAAATAAAAACTGTATTCCTTATGCAAATGTTGAAGCTAAACTGACGTAAAAAGGTATTTTAAGCCGCTGATGTGCACATCAGGAAGAAGTTTAATAGGTTTTTTACTATCGCTGATTTTACGAGCGCGGTTAATTAAACTAGGGGAAAGATTTACATTTACAACCCAGCTAGAAATAATATTGGTTTTAGTATCTGAGAAATATCCATAAAGGCGATTGTTTTAGATTAAAAGAATAGTTCCCACAAAACTGAATTTTCTGGGCACGCATAGACACCGTCGTGAACAAGCTTGATCAGCGCATGTCAGAGGCAGGGACTTTTGTCTGCCACAGAAACTGAATTCTTATCAGAGACACTTTTAGTGACATGAAGGCTTAAACCTGACTTAACACGTTCCGCCGATAATCTCTTTGTCAGTAAAGTGCAATTAAGTTCTGAGTTGATTTTATAACATGGCGTGCTGCAAGTCATTCCTGCAGGTCTAAATAAATAAATTAGATGCGATAAGCAAGGTAAATTTATGACAAAGTTCTCAGAAATTCAAGCCTTAATTTTGCACTGTCCTGTCAAAATCATGCTACCGTTGCATCTATCAGAAGATAACTTCGACTTATAAGCTTTCGACTTTGCTGCGATATATACAAATGAGCGGATGGATAAAAAGATACATGTTTACACGTATACATTTGAAAGATAAAGCAATAATTTGTCGTAATTACATAGTTTTAAGGAAGAACTGTGGGAATGAGCCGTTCAACTTGGGCGATAACCAAATAAATTAAGTTATTACTGTAGAAAAAAAATTTCTGAATACTTTTATAGAAGGTCAAAAAGACCAACTAAAGCTTTCACTGCCCGAACTAGAGCCAGCAAAGACAAATTTGGGAACACTATATTATTTCTGCAAACTCTAAGACGATAATGAGAGCCAAAATCTACCTATCAGACAGTCTGATCGTCTCAATCTGGATGATTTTGCAAACCACCCGACCGCAACGATATGAAAACAACTAGAAACAAACTTTAGCCGAATAAGCCGGAAGCCTAAGACTCTACTGCAGGTGGGTAATACTCGTATGTGTGGAAGAGAATGTTCTCCGACTGCACTGTAAAGGGTCTTTCATTAAGCGCTTATTATCTTTAAATTTAAATAAAACAAAATGTGTGTGAGATTTCATCGAAATTTGTTAATCGTTTGAAAGTCCTATCGATGCCATTATGTATGGAATATAACATCGTTCAAATGTCTGCCGCGGCTTCTCTGGATGGCGCGCATCCGAAATGTCCAATTTTCCATGACTCTGGCGCATAAATCAGGCTGAATTTGACCGATGGCGTGGGTTATGTTGGCTTTGAGGGCCGCTGTGGTTTGTGGCTTATTCGCATAGACCTGCGACTTTACAAAACCCCACAAGAAAAAGTCTAACGGGGTCAAATCGCACGACCTCGGTGGCCAGTTCACATCACCTCCACGTGAGATTACCATGCCCTCGAATCGCTCGTGCAGAATTTCAAATGTGGCGTGAGCTGTGTGGCACGTAGCGCCACCCTGTTGAAACCACATTCAGGCCAAAAGAAGTTGGTAATCATCGACCTATAGAGCTCGCCGTTGACGGTGATGACCTGGCCAACGTCGTTCTCAAAGAAATATGGACGGATGACGCCGCCAGCCCAAAATCCACACCAAACAGTGACTTTTTCAGGATGCATTGGACGGTCTTGCATCTCATATGGATTGGTATCGTCCCAAATTCGACAATTTTGTTTGTTGACGTAACCATTCATCCATTCAACCATTCTGAAGATGATTTTTCGATGAAAATTAGGGTCAGTTTCCAACTGCTCCAGAGCCCAATCAGCGAACACACGTCGTGTTCTATGGGCGTTTACCTTCAGCTCCTGGGTCAGCTGAATTTTGTACGGGTGCAGGCCCAAGTCACGACGCAAAATTCACCAAGTTGTGGTCTGCGAAAGGCCGAGTTCTTGTGAGCGACGCGAAATCGACTGCCTCGGATTCTCCTGCACACTCTCACGGACAGCGGCGATGTTTATGGCAGATCTTGCGTTTCGTCGGCGTACGGGTGTAGGTTGATCGTTTACTGAACCAGTGGACTCAAATTTATCTACCAAACTACACTACACAGAACACCCATTTTGATAAAACAATTTTAAATTTTGCACGTGTTGTTGAACGCTATATCCATCCATGATGATTTGGCAAAACAGACTGAATAAATGACAGCCAATTTGACAGATGTAGCTTCAACAATATGACCGCTATCAGCTGTCAAAGTTTGGAAGTCCCTATTGGAAGATTCTGTATAATGAATTAATGTCATTTATACACAACTAGCTACCATGGCGAGTCAGTATAATCCTAGAAAATAACTCGGAGTCATGAAGACTACACGACATGCATGGATGGTTAGATGAAATTATGAAATAGATCTTATTGCTTCGCTAAATGCCTGTCTAGTGTCTACACACTACCCTTCAAATAAAAATTTCGCTATGCGGCAGCAAGTCAAACTCTGTTCGGGTAATAATATGCCCCAGCATTACCTTTCTGATCCATACGAAAGGACATGAAGATTACTTAGATGATTCTGTCTGGTGTGACCTAGAGGAGTAGTTTTACAGATCCAAAAAGATAATTTACTCCTCTTCAGATATATAAAAATAACGCTGATATTATTAGTAATCAGCTAAATAAATAAAAGTATCGCAAAATATACTAAATAATTTCGTTTTCTTTTTGCATATGAATCTTATTTTTTTAGCAAAGTATTACTATAAGAGAGCAAGTGGGTTTCTCAATTTTGTCTGTCTGGCTGTTTGTCTAATTGTATGTCTGCATGTCTGTCTGTCTGTATGGATGTATACAGGCTAAATGGCTGGACGGATTTTCTTCAAACTTCATATCTGTAGGGTCGAACTTCGAGGCGAAATGGAAATTTTCATTCTAGCCCAACTATAGGAATAGCGAACAAAAGGCAAATACATTTGCTGAATATCTTGAAGGTATATTTAAACCGAACTCAGTTGAAAATGATAACGTATTGGACATGGGCTTATAACAAGAAGATGAAGCTAACTACAACAGCCGAGGTAAAAAACATAATAAAAAATATTAAACCGAAAAAAGCTCCTGGGTTCGATCTAATAACTGGAGAAATTCTTAAACTACTTCCTCAAAAAGTCTACATTAAACTAAGAAACATAATAAACGCTTCTTTTAGATTGAAGTATGTCCCACAACTCTGGAAAATTGCAGAAGTTATAATGATAGCAAAGCCAGGGAAATCACCACACGAGCCATCCTCTTATAGACCGATATCCTTGCTGCCTATTATATCATACTGGTGAAAAGATTAAATAGTACCTATTATTGAAAGAAAAAATCTAATTTCGGGACACCAATTTGGTTTTCGGAAGAAACATTCAACGATTGACCAGGTCCATAGGATAGTCAACACTATAAAAAAGGCACTAGAAGAAAAGAAAGTTTGTTCCACTGGTTCAAGCATTTGATAAAGTTTGGCATGATGGACTGATAAACTTAAAAAAAGCCTGCCACAGCAATATTGTACAATATTGGATTCGTATATCTCTAATAGATACTTACTTCAAAATTAAACATGAAAATGCGTATTCTGAACTGAAAGAAATACAAGCTGGTGTTCCTCAAGGCAGCGTATTAGGACCAGTTTTATACCTATTTTATACTTCAGACATCCCACATTTAAACAGCAATATCATGGCAACATTCGCCGATAACACAGCCGTAATGGCAGTTGCAAACACGAAGGCAGATTCAGTCGCTAAACTGCAAACTGCAATCTCAAAAATTAGCGAATGGACCTGAAGAATCAAATTAAATGAATTAAAGTCAGTGCACGTCGACTTTACAAACAAAAAGATAAATCATATGTTAGTTTATATTAATGATAGAGAAGTTCACTATGGAAATATGGCGAAGTACCTCGCCATGACATTAGACGCCAAGCTCAACTATCAATATATAACAAGTTCTTGCTTTACAAGCAAGTGTTAAAACCTATGGGATGCAACTATCCCATGTTACAAACAAAGTAACATCGACATCATTCAGCGGTTCCAAAACAAAGTACTCAGGAACATTGTAGGCGCTCCCTGGTATATAAGAAACAGCGACCTCCACAGGGATCTTAATGTGGAGTTGGTCCAACATGAAATTAAAAACGCAGCAAGAAGACACGAGAAACAGCTACGAGAGCACGAAACCCTGAGGCCCTACTACTTGCAAACCAGAATTACTCGGTCAGAAGATTAAGAAGGCGTAAACCTCTGTAAATTTAAATAATACGTAGATAATACGAAAGGCGATAACAACGAGCGACAAGGGGCCCTTGGAGTAAATAAAACCCCCACCGCCTTGAGTGTCCTAAATCCCACTTATGCCTCGAGTATTATTAATGATATTAACTCATTATTATCGTATTCATATTTATATACGAAATTTAAAGTCATTATTATATTAATTATTACTTAAAGATTACACGAAGAGAAAAAAAAAGGAAAAGTCGATTTTCTCAAAAATGGCTCCCACAATTTTGCCCAAATTTCATATTTGAGTTGTGGCGTAGCAGGTCTTTGCCAAAAGATACGTATAGGTACATTGGCAGTAACAAGGCGATCCATGTCAATGTATGCTGCTCGGAATATCCAAAATACTGGAGGAGTGCCTTGGATTAATCGCGACGTGATTAATTTGGTTGACAGTTAGTTGATTCGGAGGGCACCAGATCCCTTATCAATACTGAGGAGCGGGAATCGTGTCACAAGTCGATTAGCCTGAGTCCGTTTGGTGGTGTTGTCATGCAGGCTGTATTTTCCGATCGTTAAGCACGATTTTATCGCCATAACGTGCACATTGGTCACAAGTTCTGTTGAGGAGCTCATGAAATCAATCTTCGGTCACGTCGTCATTATCATCTATGGAAGCTTGATCGCATGTTTTTAAATTGTGTCTTAATGCGGATTGTCATAAGCATTAGCTACATGCCTTCATCCGCTTTTTGCCTGGCCAATCCCATCGCCCTTTCCGAATGGCGGTCATATATGTATGCTTATAAAATGACCGCCATTCGGAAAGGGCGATGGGATTGGCCAGGCAAAAAGCGGATGAAAAACTCTTATACAAGTATCTTTTATGATGACAACAATAGAGAGTAGAAGTAGGGCCTCCGCTAATTGCTCTGCTGTATGTGGATCCGAACATTCCACATGCAGATACGTAGGTCGATCTTTTTACTTCGCTTACAAAGTTCGTCAACAGTAAAATCATCCATATCCGAGGCTTGTTGTTGGTTCATAACTTGCATATTATTCCATAGTAGGGCAGTTACCCTAACGTACGTACAACCCCCAATTTGGAGGGTCAAATCCTTAGTTAAAACCCATAGAACAAGGGCCTGCATATTCTGCTGCCAGAAATCTACCACCGGAATATGAGCTCTGCGTTGGCCCATCTCTTTTTCAACAACCTGCCGATCTCTTGAAAATCCTTATTATCCTGAAGTCCAAATATGTCGAAGTAACTCATATAAGGCATTCACTAAGCTGACTGTTAACCACCTTTAAAAGAGTGAAAGCAATAGAGGTTGACTATATATACTGTACATATTTTCTAAGATAGAAAAGGTTGGATCATGATCAATAAAAACACCAGCAAATTTTAAGTCAACTGTACCTTCTTCAATATTTTTTTTTTTTTTTCCAAAGTCCAACTTATTTAGTATAATTCTTCCCAAGTCAGTGCAACTAATTGGCTATGCAGATGATAATGATATAATCGGCAAGTCAAAGCGAACACTTAGTGGCATTTTCGCTAGCACTGAATCAAAGGCGGCTAGGTTAGGTTATCCTCTGGATAGATCCAACCCCATATCAACGAAACTTTTGTTAAGGATCTGAGCGTATTCTTTACATGATGCTGAAGTAAAAATAAAACTCACCCCAACTTGGTACTTTAGCCTAAACTTCACCTAAACATTATGTGTTTACTATTGATTTCGTGAGTAAGTATTCAACTTTTACTGGCTGCAAAATATAAATGTAATCGCTGGCGACAACTCAAAGTACTGTTGTCAAGACACTTGTTAGTTCAGTGTCAAGCCCTAGATATACCCCAACATATAGTACTTTCAGGACAAACAGAAGTTTATCATCAAAATTATCTAATGTATCAAAGCCAGATCTACTTGAGTTGAATGTCATATTGACATCACATTTCTAATATTGATATTTTTCCAATTTAATTTTGTGTATAAATTTTATCTAAAGCCATTCAAATTGAATTGACGCCATTATCTTTTGTTTGCCCTATTTTAACAACTATTGCAAAATTACCATCGACATGGATTCATAATCCATTAAGCATTATTTACTTTTAAGAAGAGTTAACCTATCCAAAAGTAAACTAAAAATATATTCTCTGTCTTCCATAATGAAATTCCCCCCTACCACTTAACATACTCGAATGCAATGTGATCAAAACAACAAAACCTAAATGTTAAGCCACACTCTGTAGTAAGTGGAAATATAAATTAAAAACCATTTGTAACGGACACGACTATTGTTACTATAAATGTTGTTTTTTTAAATAATTGACAACTGAAAGGTTAACCGACTGCATTCAAGGCCGCAATGCAAACAAATAAAACACTCCTTAAGGACACATATGGACATACTGTCAGACTGTCTGTATATACATACATATATGGAGAGACAGGGAAAAAAGAGCAAACAAATATTTAATTACTAGGTACGTTACGAAAAAAAATAAAAATGGAAATATATTTTTAATCTAGTGACAAGGTTAAGATTAAGCGAGGGCGCATAATTCGAACTGCAAACAAAATGTGAATCGATTGTCTGTGTCTCGCAACGAAAGCGCTTTTTTTCCTCTCACTCTTCTCCGGTCGTATATGTGGTTTTAAATTGGCGCCCATATTTGAAAATCCATAGACTATGGGGCAATCAATCTAGTCTTAAAATCGAATTGTGATTGTGTATAATTGGATCAAATGCGACAATAGTTAGTGCGGCTTACCATAGGTAGATAGACAGACAGACGGGTATGAAAATCATTATAAGTACATAAACATGAACTTGAACCTGATCGATAAATCATATGTTGTGTAACTCATGTGGCTGACATTTAAGGTGTTTAGGTTCTTTGTTTGACGTAATTTTCGTTTAAGTGGAAAAAATAATAGAATGCAGACGTTTACATGGCATTTTATGGGCACTTTACTTTGGAATTTTAAAAGGAAAAGCTATAGTTGACTGGATTATGAAAATTAAACAACTTGCTTGTAGGGTTACAAGGTCGGTTATTGGCAGGACACGTATTTTTTTTTTGTTAAATGGAAATTTACATATTCCAGGACACACAGATTCGATATTGGGTGATCCCTTTTAGTAATTGGAGAAACTTAAATTTTATTCGTTTCTCATTTATTCTCGAGTGGGTGTTGTTTGCTGTTCCCGCTTGAGCTCGAACCTGTACAACTCGGCTCACAAGCAAACACACTACCCATTACACAATGCCCACCGGCAAACCAAGTAAGTGTTTACTACTTTAAAGAGATTGTGTGTTAAAAGATTTGTGTTAACAACAATTTGAAGTCATTGAGACTGATTCAGAAAATTATACCTATCACTTTGAAGTGGTATAAATATCCAAATTGTAAGTGCGAGCATAAGAATTGTTAAATAGCTAATGTGCGTCACTAAAAAACATGTTTTAATTTAAATACATAATTTCAGTATTTACGTATATGAAAACGTCATCACAAACACCAATTAATTTGTAACAAATAAAATTGATTGAACTTAAAATACCTTCCGACTAATTTATTCAACATGTCTCTGTATTTTTGTTACTATTATTTCCTATGAAAAATCTTTTACATAATTTATAATTCATATCTATTGATCAGTAAATTAAAATTTCGCATTCCATTTAAATTTTATTTAGGGAACGGTTAGTGTCTCAATTAATAGTCGTGGGACTTTGACTTTGTCTGTGATATTTATCTGATTCAACGTAATGGGAGCTAAAGCATTGACGTTAAAAATTTGCCTTTACGACTGGGCATGGTCTACAAGCCATAAAAAAATAGCAAAAAATGTTTTCCAAATTCTTGCCTCACGTGAACTGAGTGTTGAGGAGGAGAATGTGGACCTCACCTTCTCTAATAATAATCAGAACAGGTGCACGGATAGAGCAGCATACCTATTCAATGGTGAATGGTATTCTACTGTTATTAGAGGAGGTTGAGATAAACTAAGTGGAACTAAGTAACAAGACAATCTTCCAACAAAAGATGAAGAGAAATATCTGTTTAAGGGGAAAGTGACATCTATCCCTCCGACGGATAACTTTTATGAGCACGGAGGTCAGCATACGAATATCCCTCTTGAATATCTATCGTCATCTTCAAGGATGTTATTCAAGGAACAAACTGATCTACATAGAGATTTAACTACTGAAATGGTTGAAGATGAAATTAAAAATAATACAACTACTAAATACTGACAATATAAAGGGTGGGTGAAACCTCTTGATCTATAATAGCTAGCTAAGGTTATAAAACAAAATTAAACTGAATAGTATCTCAAGGAAGTAATACTTTCAAACATAAAGTCCAGAAATCCGACAAATGGCGGCTAGAATTAAATTCCCTTTAATTCTATAATTATTAATCTGATTCAAAAATAAATTGCGGATTAGTCCAACGACTAGGTGCGATTCCTTGAAGACAGGCGTTAATCAGTCATTGGAAGGTTTTTAAAGGATTAAAGTCCCTCACTATTGCAGAAGGCTCCCTCGCATATACGCCTCTGCAATGTGTTTTGATGATTTTTCCTTCCAGTCAATCATAAAAAAAGAGACATATAATACTTACTCTAACTCCGCAAAGATAATATGGAATGCAAATCAAGACTTACCGAGAACTTAATTCTATAAAGAATCAGAAGAAAACTAATTGGAATTTCCACGAATTTAATCTAAGAAGTGATTTAGGATGGGTACGAACTAGTGGAGTGGCTCGACACCTTACTGTGTAATCTATATCAATATAATTATGCATTGATTATACACAGCCATAGAGATAACAATACTAACCTATGTATGCCTAAAATTGGACTGTCTGAACATAACGCGGAGTTCAAAAGTCAGCACAGATTTAAAAATCATGCTTAACCTAATGCCATCTGATTTGTGTATACAAGAGAAACTGGTGCAAAATGCGCGATACATATTGAAGAAACCAGTAAATCCTCAACAACAATACACAGACACAGATCAATCCTAAAAAGAACTGCAAATAACAAGCAACAACCAACTGCCTGCCCCCGTACATGGACTTCAATTAGGAGTATTCGATTTGGATATCTAACAGGAAGGAATGGGCATTGAACACCGTCATCTTTAGTTCAAAAATCACAAATCAGAGATGAAGTTTAAGAACTGTTTCGGGCATCTTGTCAGAGAAACCTGGATCTCCACCTCTTTACGAATTCATGCAGCGTCTTGTAAGCGAACATTTTAGTCATTCTAGAAGTCGCCCTAGGGTACTACTGGGTTAACAGGTTATCTCCATTTTTGTAGATAGCCAAACAGCCATTAATGTACTGACAGCGATAACTATAGAATCGAAAATAGTTGATCTCTGCCGCGCAGAACTTCGAACTCTGAGCAGACAGAGAAGATGTTTTAAAATTATTTGGCAGATCTTATCACTCTTCGCTGGTTTCTCCTGAAAAACGAACTAGTGAACGCATTACTCAATTCCACATAAGACTAGTATAGTAAAATTCCTTTTTGACTCAAACGGTGAAGTACACATCACATCAACAAACCCAGAGTAGTATTTCTAATAATATTCTCTTTATTGTTTTTCTTCTTCTATTTTCGGGTTTCTCACTCACGCTAAGTACCTTCGTAGGCATAGACTAGCTGACAGCTATGACCGTCTCAGCAACCCTCGCACATACATATCTGATTAATTATCAAGGGAGGTTCCGTGGAGCAACTTGACTGAGATGCGACTACAGAAGCGAGGGATGGAGAATACCAACACAGCGGGGTTCAAAACGTTCGTAAAGGAAGCGTAATTTTTTCGATTGAGACAAGCTTCTCATGACAATTTTACGTATATTTGTCAGACGTTTGCAAGATGTGGCATCGTGAGCTAACTTTTCTTTTTTTGGATCGCACTTAACCACCGAGCCACGACGCCCACAAAAAGTGGACAGAAAACACACCATTAATCCGAGGTCTTTCTTTTGATAAATATATCAAAATACGAGTGCTAAAGAGTGTATATTGAAGTTCTCGTCAACATACGTACCATACGAACAGATCCACGGAGACTATTCTGTGCCAACTAAGAAGTCAATTAAAAGGTCATCTGTGCTTTGGTGTACATAAAAGGACCAAGTTGGCAGCAGTCGAAATCGGCCAGAAATGGGAGGTCCAATATATAGGAGTAACCTCGATAGTAAGTGAGGAATGTGATGGAAGTAGCTGGAAAAGTCACTTGAGCTCTTATGATGTGCAAAGGTATAACGCTGCGCAAGATGTAGAACATAATGGTGAGGGCAGGGACTTGGGCACAGCCACATCGAACTAAGGCTTTGGAAAAGTGCAAAGATAAGTCAGCATGTGCATGACAGAGGTGACCATCGATCTAACATCGCTTCACATCGCAACATAGGCATCGGTTAAAGAGTTGCGAAAATTGCCGAAAATAAAATTATTGGGAAATATACTCGTAGTTTAGTTAATAACTTTTTTTTTATAATTTGCGCGCGCCAAAGAGGTTATGAATACTCTTAAACTATTACAGGACACGGGCGTTGTGAAGAAGAGAGAGAGAGAGAGAAAGAAGGATCTAGTGTAGTGGTTTGAAACTTAGATAGTATTAAGTTTCTGTAAATTTCAAGGGTAGCATCCAGATAACTGGGGAGGTAGCTTGTTTGTTTTGCGTTTTGTCGTTGCTCATGATTCACAGTATTTTTTTTCCGTCCCCCTAATGTCATCATCACGATCAAGTTGAATTTTCAGCCATATGACCACTCTACTGCCAGTGTTATGCCTTCTCAGTAGAGTTGACTTAGCTTTCGCAAGTGATCGACTTTTTTTATTTATTTCATGCGAAATAAATGATTCTTGACATCAGGATTTGAACCGTGAACCAACAGAGTGACAAGCGATGATGTTACCACAGCCACCCTTCACTATGACACTAAGTTAATTAAAAAAAAAAAGAGTTTACAAAAATATAGTACACAGATAAATCGAGAAGAGCTGAGGTTTCTGAACCAAATATTCGAAGCAAATGTGCAAAGGTTCCACTGTATATTAAAAGTGGAAGTTAACATCGGAAAATGTGTTCATGTCAACCTCGACAGGACCTACAAAGACCTACTTTTGCATATAGCAAAACTACCATTAGAGCATTTAGCTCCTAAAGAATCAGTTGAAAAATGGCTTAAATTCCTAAGTTCGCCTGAAGTCAAATTGAAACAATTAAACTGATAAGCTGCGTGAAAGAAGGAGCAGCACCCTCTCCTTTCTGCGATCTAAAAAGGACGTTGTGTACTCAAAAGAACATGTATTTATAGTTTAGTTCCGGCTGGAACCGGGCACTGATTTTGTTTTAACATATTTGCATCTTAAATCAACTCACTTTAAATTATGTTTTGAATCAAAATGCTTCAAGCGCTTGCTCCAGTCTAATCCATTATGCCAATAATGTCAAAGAAAAGGTACAAGTACGCAGAACACGCCTTAGCTGCGAGGCAAAACGCTACATATTACCTAAAGTTGCAACAAACGTTTTTCTTTGTAACAATAAATACAGCAAACAAAACAAAAAAAAGTTAATAAACTCTAAATAAAGACATGACAACATGTAGACATAATAAAGGAAAATACAAAGGCATTAAAATAAAACAATAAATAAGTGGAAGTTGCATTACTCTCGTCTTTACTTTTTCTTGGCTTCATGTTGTTTAGGTATGTTACGCAATTTTGCAAGTACGAGTAGTTTTATTTTCATATCTTTTACAAATATCTGTACGTATCATTTCCACCGTATTTCCTTTTTTTTTTTTTTGGAATGCAGACATACTCTACAGATACAGACAGGTGGTGTAATGTCTCATGGAAGGGTATCAAATTATCAATATTATTAGATAATGATATAATTTCAAGTGCCTTAGTTTTGCGATGCTTTTCTCTTTTTCCTTCGTTGTTAAAGAAGTGTGTCAGCAAAACACGTTCCATTCGAAAGGCTAAAGGGAAAAGTGACACGCGATTTGAAAAATGTCATAGTTAATGTTACCAATCGCATGCATTACTGATAAATGAGAGACAAGTATTTCTTTTTCTGAGAAAGACAGTGTCGTGTAGGGAAGTGCTGTTTATGAGCACATGTAGATCTGGTAGTTTCAAAGGTTACAGCACATAGAAAGGGAATTGCATAACTTTGCAAATATACATTGAATGCGTTACAAATGTAAGTAATGTATTTATGCCCTGTACAGATAAATTATCTGCGTTATTCAAATTTGACAACGATACACTGGAAAGTATGAAATTACTACTTAGCAACTTTTATAAAAAATAAATTGCCCAGCAACATGAAAAGACGACTTAGATTTGAAATAAGATATTGATGACGTTAAGAAAATTGTTTCACAATCAAAATCATACCCCGACAATAAACGTCACCTAATATATGGTGGAGCAAAAGTTATGAATTGGCTGCCATTTTGTTAGAAATGAAAAAAATTGAGCTCTGTTTTCACGAAAAGTTTATTTGAAGGTGTAAAATTGATGACATTAAGTTGAAGAAATGATATCGGTCAAATGACCACCTCTTGAGGAGATGCACATTTGTCCTCGTTTTACGGTATTTTGAATTGTTGCTCCCAAAACATCTGGCTCCACATTGGTGATTTCTTCTTCATTGTTGGCTTTCAAGACTTGCAAGATTTGTGGTTTGTTGTGGAAAACGAGAGCTTCAAAAAGCCCCAAGGGAAGAAGTCTAGCGCCGTCAGATCTGGTGGTCTGGCCGGCCAGTTCAAATTGCCAAAACGGGAGATCATACAGCCCGAAAATTGGTGATACAAAATCTCTATCGTTGCCCGAGCTGTGTGAGCGGTTGTTCCGTCCTGCCGGAACCAACAATGCTTGAGACCCAATTTAGTAATTTGAGGCAAAAAAAAACTCGTTTACGGTGGTGCCGTCGGCGTTCTCAAAAAAATTAGGGCCAATCACTTTTTTACTGCAAATGCCGCACCAAACTGTCACTTTCAGGGGATACAATGGCTCTTTGTGCATTTCATGTGGATTCTCCGTGCCCCAGAAACGCAAATTTGGTTTATTCACATAACCACTTAAGCGGAAATGGGCTGCGTCGCTCATTACGTTTTTGGATACGAAATCATCCTCTTCTTGCACCAGGTTTAACAGAGCATGGGAGTAAGTTAACCTCACTTGACGGTCAGTTGACAGCAAATGGTCAACGGTTTGCACTTTATAAGGGAACATCTTCAGGTCTTTCACTAAAATTAGACGCAACGAACGTCTGCTGATGTCAAATTGTGAGCATCGTTGTCTCGTTGATGTTTGTGAACTCTCTCGGACGTCCTCGGCCAAAGCAGTTATATACTTGGCTGAACGAGCAATACGGGTCCGGCTATGATTATATATTAACGACAGCTTCAAAATCAATTCTACAAAGAAAACCAGAGTTAAAGAGTACAAAAAAGTAATTTGTTATCACAAGTCAGAAAAAGGTTATAGATATACTATATTACTAAAATGTTGAATAGAAGTCATTCTGCTCAAGATAGAAGACAGTATAGAATTTAAACTGAAGACAAGCAATAAAAATATTCTTATTTACACGAACTAAGGTTGATTGTTCAACAAATTAAAGCCGCTCAAAAAATGCGTGCATTTGTGGAGGAACTGCGTACAACTGACACATATCACCAGGACCTACATCCGCATACGATGTCGATTCAGCGTGGTAAATGCTCTATAACCAGTAAGAAGACAAAAATCTACACAGGGTGTCTTAAGTTAACCGGGCACGGATCGATTTCTTAAATTATCGGGGAGGGGTGTAATTCCCCGAACCGCAACGCCAAGCTGGGGAGAAACTGCGAACAACTAACACATATCATCAGGATCCACATCCACATACGATACCGATTCAGCGTGGTAAATGCTCTATAATCAATAAGAGGATAAAAAATCTACACAGGAAGCTTTAGGTCAACCGGGCAGGGATCGATTTCTTAAATTATCGGTGAAGGATTATTATTTTGAGACTACTATTGCCAGCCAGATAAATGTTAAACATTATTAGAAACATTTTGATTTTAACTTTAAGTCCAACAAGAAACTAGAGTATCGTAAAGTAATTATAACTTCATACACATATGTAATCCACCTAAAAGATTGCAATTTCGTATTTAATTGATTGGAAGCTGCTTCGAATATGAGCGCATAAGTTGTTGTGAAACACTTTGTATGAACCTTGGCCTTTAAACATAATTTTTAAATTTAAAATCCTGCCTATTCAACTACATCCAAAGGATGGCATTGAAATCAATCTCCATTCATTAAAATGCAACCCACAAGTTTGTTTGATTAAATAAGGTAAAAAGAAGCTGCGTCCTTGGGTGCAGGAGGTGTTACGTTTTATCTCGGGCTAGTATGAGGGGATTATATTATTGTAAATTACCTACTGAGCTAATGAAATCATTTGACAGGGACGCAAGTACCCGCACCTATATGTTGTTTGTTTGCTAATCGTTCCGAAATTTAAACAAAACCGTTGAAATATTTTATTTTCTAAAACTTGGTATGCCATAACCTTGTATATGTATTTATATTAAATATAGTTTAGATATCGATTTTGAACTAAATTGCCCGAGTTACTCGTGTATCCAAGAACGAGCCAACGTGTTAATTTTCAAACCGTCCATGGGTTTGGTACTCATGTGGATGTGAAAATATGCAAACCGTAAAGGTACGGCCACATTTCGTACTCATTATCACAAGAATTGGCTATATCTCAAACACTTGCAGATAAGCCATAAACTTAGCGGGTAATACAACAAATTGTATAGTTATGAAAATAAAATAAAACAAAACAAAACAAAACAAAACAAAACAAAACAAAACAAAACAAAACAGTTTTAAAAAATTGGTGTCGTCACAAATCTGGCCAAAAAATCCTCTGGATCTCTTTTAAAGAGCTCCAAAGACTCGCGAGACATTGTCAGTCGATTTCGATTTTGTTCAACTGTCTCGGAACCCATCTTGCAAAAAGCTTGGAGAATCCAAGTTTTAAATTGGTTCCGCTGAACTTTTCAATCCACCCTGTTTTGTTGAAAATATGGTTCGTAACTTGAAGAATTTTTTTTTTTAAATTTGAGGACTTGTAAATAAGTACATAAAATATATATATTAAAATATACTTTGAAATCATACGCCTGGGTTATCTAAGAGTACTTAGACATAAAACTAAAAAGGCTACATATGACTTTCTCCAAAGACCTTTTTTCCGCTCTCAAACCACTGTGCGCCGGGTACCCGCTAGTTTTTGATAAAAGTCGATTCTCTGATAATATGTTGAAAGTTTTATACATAAGTTTATGTTTCCTGTTATTGTTGAACGAAGTCGTTTCTGCCAATAAGGGCATGATTTGCTGCAAAGGGTTCTTAAAATATTTACATTTGATCCTGTTCAACAAAAAAAAAAGTAAAGTATTGCGACGTGATGCACAAATAGCTGTTGTAAGTGTCAATAGGAGTAGGTTCGAGTTCGGCCGAAACAGATGTTTAAACCGAAATTTGGGTTCGCTTTCAGCCCTAAAACTTAGTTTCGATCGGACACTACAAGATTGATCAAAATCTCGAGATTTTCACCAAACTTTCCCTTTCAGGTGCAATCAACGCCCGCGTCTGGTGCGAGCGTACCTACTACCCATTTCATAATAATCACATCATAGTGGAAAATTCTAATAACATATCAAGTTTAAAACTCATATTTTAAATTGATTCCCTTTAAAGTTCCCCACCATCCTGAAAAAAATAAAATCAAAATCCATGACCAACATTTCTGTGAATCCCACTTGGCGTTCCACATGTTTCCAGGTACTCATTATTTTGTTTACCTCACGTTCTATGGTCTCTCGTCGTGTCTGTGTGTGGTACCATTGTTCACAATTTAATTTCATTTTCATCTTAATTCAAAAGGAAGCAAAAATGCAAAACATTTTTTTTTCGCAACAATGCCCAAAGCCATCATGGGAGCGACTACTTTTTCCATATTTTTGTATCTTAATTGGGTCAGAGTAGAGAAGAGAATTTCACGTTTATACCTCTTGTGTAAACTGTTGCGGAACTATCCGCGTTAATGTTATGCAAAAGGAGCAGCATACGAATATACAACGAACTAAATTCTCATAGTTAACGATTCGTAAGAAAAAAAAAAAATTGCTCACAAATTTTTGATGTTTTTATCTCTACGGATAATAATTTTATGTTAATCCCCCAAAGTACTCACAGTGGGGGAGGCGAGAAATAATTAGGCTCTTATGAGTTATTTGAGCATCTTGAAATTAATTTCAGATTTTTTTTTTTTTTTTTTTGATTTTTTGCATGGTACCTAGATTGTATGCTGGCGCATAACAGATACTATAATCATTTGGCTAATTAAACCCCATTCAGTGAAAGTTTCCTCTTGTCAGTGGAGCATGGGTGAAAATTATCTAAATTCTCTTCAGATCGGTGTTATGACAGATACTTTTCTGATTCTAAGCTAATGTTGTTAATTTATCAGGCTTATGCATCTCTTACGGGCATTAATTGGATTTGATTGCGGTTAGAAGATTTCCACCGCCTACACCTACACGATTAGAGAGAATTGGAAGAAATGTAAGAAATATTACATCAAATTAGGGTCAACCACCATAGCACCGTTTGGTTAGTAGGTATCTCTTTGGTATTCATATGCAAAGCTCTGGTTTGAGCCAAATGTCATTTATAAATGTCACATGTATAGCGAAATGTTGACAGGAAAAAAATGTATCCACGGAACGATGTAACCAGTTTTCATTTTTTGTATAATAAATTTGCATAACAAAAGATGCAGATTTAAGCATACTCGTAGATACCGGAAAGTAACAGCTCAATTGGACATGGGCCATAGAGGTAAGTAATGTAATTATTGTGGCTTCTTGGTTAAGTTTTTTTCGTAGGAAAAAAGTTGGAGGTAGGCAAGCATGGTTGTTTTCGTCAACTGTATAAACTAATTTAGTGGCTTCCATGCAAAAAGTTCTTAATGGGGAGCAATGTAAGATTGAACTTAGAGAATGTTTGCGAATAGTTTTTTGGTTTAATCATGCAGTTCTTTTGCACACTGAGAATGTCTATAAAGTTATTTTCAAACTTTTTGTGGTGAACTTATTTGTGGAATTAGTGATAAGACAAGTGGATTATTTCAAAACGATGTTAAATTCTCTTGAAGTTGGAAGTAATTTATATGTAGGTTTCTATTATTAAAGTTTAAACTGAAAAAAAAACAGAGGCCTGTTTCATAAAAATCGAATACGCAGTGATGAGCTCAATACTTGTCAGAAGATGTTGACTTGACCCTGGAATGTTTGGACTTAAACAACAACTTAAAGTGCATCAAATATTTAAGATTACATATAGATAAGGCGGCTGATAAAAACAATTAAATTTCTTATTCAACAACATGTCAAGCTGCATGCTATCCCTCGTAGGCACATATGCGCATTATGTCTAAGTTTATTTACACACATAAATAGACCTTTGCTAAGTGTCAAATTTTATTTGGGGAGACATTGGAACCAGTTGAATTTGTCACACATTTACATCTCATTCCTTTTCGTGGCTGATTTGTAACCGAATTTTTGTACTAAAGAACTTGGCCCTTGCAACTTGCAAAGATTAGAAAAGTATACATACTGTAACTTAATGTAGCATAATAACTACGCTCCAAAAGTATGCAACACATTCCGAAGTGTCTTTTCATTCGAGGTTCGTGTCCACGGTAAGAGACGGATTATGTCTAAGACGACGTCGCGGAATTAAGAGAGAATTATAACCACAAGAGATTATTGGCTGCAGCTGTCATCTTGGAATTATTACATCAGAATTTTCTTGTTCCAGTGGTCGAAGAATTTGCTAGAAGTTTCTGGCTATCAGAAATGCGACTATATAAGGACAGATGGCGATCGAGGCAGGGCAGTTGGTTTTCGAACCGCACGAAGAAATTGGAAAAGTGATAATCGGCGAAGTTGTAATTTTGTGATAAATTGAAAGTTAAGAGTTAACAAGAAGAAGTAATTAGTTTGGATTTGTGAATTAAGTAATTGGAATGAGATAAAGTGATTTATAGACTAGAAAATAAAGAAATAATCTCACAGAATAACGTTTTATCTACTCGAGCCGTAGCATACCTATGTAATGGAAAAATTTAGTAATATAAAAATACCATCGACAAGCAATCCTTAGGTAAGACGCTCATGTTCTTCAATAATAAAGTGAATCAACGCCTTAATGATAGACCGCATGATGATATGCCGCCTCTGCCCATTTTGAAGAAAAGTCTAATTGTCGGCCTTTGTCCTTTGTCTACACGCCAATTTCTACCACTGTACATTATTTTAGGATTCTACGTCGACTGGATATATCCCATTGATTAAGACCTGCCATTTTTTACTATTTTCGCACACAGTGTTTCTAAATGAAAATCAAACTTAAACTTACTGTACCAGATATTTTATTTCTTTGACACGTTCAATGAGTTCACCATTTATTCCAATGTTCACACTTAAATCGTTGCCATTAAAACCTAAGAAAGCTCCTGGTTACGACTTGATAACCTAAAAATGTTACAAAGAAAAGCATTAATTTAGTCGAGTCAATGAGAAGTTGCGGAAGTCATAGTGGTATTAAAGCCAAGAAAACCGTCGGGTGACAAAAAGTCATATAGACCCATTTTGCTTCTCCCAATTGTATCCAAAACTTTTGAGAAGATATTACTCAAGCACGTACAGCTGGTTATTGAGGGACAGAATAATATCCTTGATCACCAGTTTAGGTTCAGAAGCAAGCATTCAATCATTGACCAGGTACATAGAATCACTGAGAAAGCTTTTGAAGAAAATAATATTTGCTCAAGCGTATTTCTTGATGTCTCGTAAGCCTTTGATAAGGTGTGGCATAAAGGCCTGAAATTAAAATTAAGGTTTTGCTCGTACGCCTATACATACTGTAATATGCGAGCTACGGCTCGAGTAGATAAAACAATATTCTGTGAAATTATTTCTTTATTTTCTAGTCTATAGAACAATTCAGGTTCACACTATATTATTCTTCGCAATTCTTTTCTTACAATGGTCTCTGTCCTCTCAAATCACTTTATCTCCTTTCGATTACTTAATTCAGAAATCCAAACTAATTACTTCTTCTTGTTAAATCCCAACTTTCAATTTATCACAAAATTACAACTTCGCCCATTATCACTTTTCTAATCTCTTCGCCACAGTTTAAAAACTACTGCCCCCTTTCGATCGCCATCTGTCCTTATATAGTCTATAGAACAAATTCTTCGACCACTGGAACAAGAAAAATTCTGATGTAATAATTCCATTTCTTGCAGTTATAATTCTTTCTTATCCGTGATATTATCCGTCTCTTTCATGAACTGTGGAGACTTAACCGCAGACACGAACCTCGAATGAAAAGACACTTTGGAATGGCCTGGAGGAGCGCAGTTATTATTCTACATTATTGTAGCATAATTTTAGGGGATGTTACAGATATACAACATATCTCGGGAACAAACTCTTCCGTGACATGGAATCGAATACTTGCATGGAAACCAATACTTGCAATTTAAAAAAAATTTCCAGTGGTACCACAAGGAAACATTTTTGGTCCACTTCTGTATTGTCTATATGCCAGCGATATACCACATGAAGAAGGCACCTTCTTAGCTGCATTTGCCGATGACAGTGCTATCCTAGCTATAGGTAAAACGATCGAAGACACAATTGTAATACTACAAAGCGCTCTAAATAATGTGAAAGAATGGAGGAAGACCTGGCGGATCGCCCTCAAAGAAACCAAATCCTATTATATGAACTTCACTTGTAAGAAAACGAACAGCTTGCCTGTCCTTATAAACTTAATCCATATTTTGTTCGCCAATAAGACTAAATATCTCGGAATGACACTCGACGCAAAGGTGAAGTGAAACATAAAGATACATAAAGAACTCGAAAACAAAACAAAAGAATAAGCTGCTCTCATACAAGCAAGTGCTGAAGCTGGTGTAGACATATGGTATACAACTTTTGAGTTATACCAAAAAAACTAATGCAAATATTTTACTATGTAACTTTCGAAAATAAAGTGCTAAGAGAAATTGTTCATGCACCATAGTACATAGATTTCAAGTGGCTGCCTTGTCACACCTAGACCAGAGTTGGTCCATTGTGGTACATAAAAACCCGACGATATCCACAGACATCTCGAAATTCCTACAGTGGAAGATGAAATGAAAATCTTCGCTCGAAAGAACAAAATTCGATTAAACGGACATATTAATAATACAGTCCTACAAATTCTGGACGAGAGAAATTTATTGCGCCATATACTCGTATAAAGGACCAAACCTTTCGACTAAATAGCGGAACAAGCAGGAACTTTCAGAAATAAAGAAACCTGCCAAATGTGTTTATTTCATGATAAAAAAAATTGCTTCATAAGTTTTAACTTAATTGCAGTAACTAATAAATTTATATCGAAGGGATGTGGAGCACCCCCCTGCGGTCCTCATAGTGTTTATGAAAGATTTTCGGCTACCCTCAGGAAACACAAAATTAATACACATTTTGACAGTAATCTTTCAAAGTTTATTTTTAGACAACTAATCATTCATGCTATCTATTTCTCACTGAATGATAGACTCATAAGCATTAATTTTGCTTCCACACAGATTTACAGGTATATATGGATATCATCTGCAAACAGGCATACATTGGAATAGGATAGTGCGTCCTTGCAATCATTTATATAAAGCAAAAATAGTAACACACCGAAGATCGACCCTTGAGGTATACCAATAGGTGTCAGTAGAGTGCTTGAATACGTTTGCCTAACTCTCAGTTTCTGCGTTCTCCAACACAGGTAGCTTTTAAACTATCCCAATTAATTTTCACGGATACCATATTTATACAATTTTGAATTAACAGATTTCGGTCTGTGGTCCCAAATACACGCTTTAGGTCCAAGAAAATAGCTTTAATTTTGTTACAATTTATTTCCCCATTCATTAATGACCCAGCTAATAAAATTGAAGTTTGTGCACGCGCCTAGAACCCGACTGTTGTATGTTTCTTTCTTCCACAAAATGCATTAATTTACTATAGACCACGGCCTCCAATATATTTTCATATCTAGGTAACATATTTATAGGCCTCCATTCCTCTGAGCTTCTAGCATTTTTAGTTTTTCCACCAGAACAATGTTTGCAATCTTCCAATTTTCACGGAATATTCCCCTTCGAAGCGACAAGTTGATTATTTTTAGAAGCGAAAGTAAAATTTCATCTTTACAGTCCAATATTATTTCGCAATTTAAGCCATAACAGTCGCTTTTTTTAAGTGATTTCACTGTCTCTACGAGTTCATTTGGATCAATTTCACAAAATCTGAATCTGCTTTCATATATTGGGCGGCAGTCAGAGTATGGAACATGTGTGATACTACAATATTATTAATTCTTATTGGTTCTTCTAATAGATGTGCACCAAAAGCGGGACGAGCTATCTATCCAAGGTCCGAAACTCTAAAATTGACATCGCACCTTCCAGCAAGAATGCGATCATTACTACGACTAAAGCACTCAAAACAAACAAGTCGGCAGCTTTGCAAAGCTTCACCAAACTTTCTTCTCCCACTTTTAGAAAAGACTTGGGAGACCGATACTTTACTTGAAGAATGGAAGATAGGAATGAATGTCAAACTTCTAAACACTCTCGACAATGAGCAAGCAGGACTCCATTTTGGGTCGTCCTGTGTTGACCACATCAACAACTTACAAATCATTATCACAAAATGTGTTGAGTACGGATCTACACTTGTTTTTTATCAAGCGCGAGTAATATCTAATTGGACATAAGCGAATAGCGAAAGCAAAATCAGCTTTTCGTATATTTCTTAAAAATGGACTGCGGAGTTGGCGCAGGCATTTTCTCGGAATATATCGAAATCCTTCCGTTTCGCAGACACTGCTAGTGTCTTTCAAGGGGAGCTTCTTGCGATTCGGGAAGCCTGCCGCATGCTAAATACAGGTAACTATCAAGGCCATTGATTCGGATACCATATCCTCAAAACTGGTAGAGCAATGCCGGTTTGAAATAAACGAACAAAGCATCCATTCTGGAATTACTCTCATTTGGGTACCAGGACACAGTAATTATAAAGGTAAAGAGCGAGCAGACGAGCTGGCCAGGCGAGGGTCAGCCCTTAACAGCTCGCTAGCGGAAAGAGTCAATATTCCGATAGGAGTCGTTAATGCGGGCAATTTATACCTTCACTTCCTCCAGCTAGCCAATCTCGGGTGGAACAACTTTACCAGTTGTGCCATATCAAGAAAGTCATGGCTCAGTTTCAACAGACCTAAATCAAATGAGCTACTAGGTAGATCAAGGCCTGATATTACCAGAATTGTAGCCATTATTACAGGCCATTGGCCTATAGGGGACCACGCGGCCAAACTTGACATTCCTCACAACACTTTCTGTCGCAGCTGCAAAGACAGCAACGAGAGGGAAACTCTTTTCCACTTTCTTTGCAGTTGTCCTGCTCTAGCAAGGACCAGACAACGCACGTTAGGTAAAACCTTCTTTGACGATTTCAGAGATATAGCCTCTAAACGGATTGGAGAACTAATCCTGTTTCTGAACTCCACGGGCTGGGTTTAATTATATCCTTCTATCTTCAATAACACATATAAACAAACAGGGTACACGAATTTTTGTGGTATCAAAACGGCGCACTTAGCGCTAATTGGGTTCTTCCGAACCACCACTTTACCTGCCTACCTATATTTCTTAAGACCTGGAGAAATAGTGCAATACCATCCCTCGACTGTTTCGCTTAAACGTGGAGTCGGTGATGTAAGATGGGTGCAGCACTAGTATTACTAGAAATCTGCGAACTTTTGCTAATCTTTGTCTCGGAAATTTTCTGCGAAAGCCGAGTTGCGGGTAGTGGAACTGCCTTTAGATATAAAAGTTAACGTGAATAAGTATGCATTTACCAATAAAGAATGCCGAACAAGCAGCGGATATTGGATAAGTGTGAAGCAATTCGCAGCTAATCGCAGAGCTAATTTCATAAGAAAAACTACATATACCTTGGTCCAATATCAATAAAGATAGCAGATGTCGCATTTAAGTAAACATCAAGTGCGCGGGTGCAAATAGTACTTATTTCTTCAGGTTAGGAGGGGCTGACATCACGAGCTCGCCAATACGCAGGGCTATCACTATCTATCTTTTCCACTCTAATCTTCAATTCTCTTCTATACTATTTCCTCGCTCTGCATCACTAGGTTAATAGATTTTCAAAGACATTGTCTTAAGTGATGCAGAATATTACAAAAAAAAAACTGGCCAAACAGTATCCCAAGCGAACATACTTTCTTCTTTTTATTAATAAAAGAAAATTTCCAAATCGCGGAGCACTTAAACTCGATTTTCGGTCGTTTGTCGTTTCTCCTTTATGCTCAGGTGGCTGTTGATTGGTGTTCCCCACTCGGGCAGTTCGGGTCACAAACAAAATGGCAATGGATTGATCACACCACGCAGAAGGATGATAACTGTAAGCGGTACTGTTTTGGCCCTGATTATATGAAGATACTTATTTCAAACGATATCGCAGTCCTTCACTCAATACTGGCCCTCAATACTGATTTAGATATTCCTTAGACTAAATTAGATTAGCATGATCCATGCATAAGTTGGTTAATCTTGTTAAGTGCCACATACGCTACCATATCAACGCAGAAAGAAGACGATCTCAGTTTTCCTTACCAAGTCTTTAAGACCGGATTTAGTTGATTTACTTCGGTTAATAGGTATACTAGGCATCGCAAAGTTCGCTTAGTGGCGAATATTGTACCTAATTTGCATATCAACTGTTTTCCCTATATTCCAAGAACAAATTTGCTATCTAGGTATGAGAGGGCAATAGATCTGCCTCCTCTACAATTTATTTTTAAGTTGATCTGCATACCAACGATGATTGCAATCTTGACATCGAACATTTTCACGAAACCAATAAATAAACTTGCCCCATGTTGCAGAGACGCGTGAAATGTATACTCACATTCCGATTCTGCACTTTCTCTTGGATTTAAAGGGGATATGACCCACTTTATATACAGGTCGTTCGAAAAGTTTCGAGCCTCAACCTGAAGATGGCGGTTTTCGTCAAAACTATTCTAGTACTACAATTATAAATGCTTTAAAATACACCTCTTTCATCCATTTTAGACTCTCAGATGTTGTTTGACAGTCGCTTGCATCAGACTATGTCAGCATTTGAGTAAAAATGGACAAAATTGAATATCGTGCATAAATTAAAACAGAGTTAGACTCCACAACGAGGATGAGGAATTAAGAATGGGAAAGATGTCAGCGCGTTAAGTTTTTTTTCGGCTTCGGCGGTTGACATGACCAAAAGCCACGAATGTGATTCGAACTGATAGACCACCCACCATATTCACCAGATTTGAGACCCTGCGACCTTTTTCTGTTTCCTAAGCTAAAAATTTGGCTCAGAGGACAGAGATTTTCATCGAACGAGAAGGTGAACGCATCCGCAGAAGAATATTTTGCAGAGCAAGACGCCAACTACTCGTACTATTCGGACGGGTTAAAGAGCTTGGAATATCGCTAGAAAAAGTATTATGAATTAAAATAATATTGTGTTAGAAAATCGAATTGAATTTCTTATTTCAAACAATCCTCGTTAATTTATTACAATAAGTAATAACTAAACTATTTCAATACAAATGTTGGTCATGCATTTTGCTTCGGTTTTACACCGGTTAACAAATAGTTTAACACAATAAAATAAATTTTCAAGTCACTAGAAAAAGTAATTAATTACTTTTATTGCCCTGTGGGTATGTATGTTAGGAATGTTGTTCTTTTCGTTGAACACTTCAACCATAAAAGATTTTTTTTAATTTTTCCATTTTGAAAAAAAAAAAAGCTGAAATTCTTTATCATTGTCCGCCTAATTCGTTGCCACAATTCCGTTATTAAAAAGAAATATAAGATATGTGGTTCATTTAAAAACACGAACCAATTGTGCAATGACCTTCTTTATGACTGAATGTGAACAGTAACAAAAAGTATCTAAGAAAAGTATCTGTGGAACGAGTTTCAACGGCCAAATGAAACGTGAAATTAGTTCCGCCGCAATGTGTTGTACTTGTTGTTTTCAGTTCTCTTTTAATAAGGTAATTGTTAAAATTTAATTTAAAACGATTGAGTTTCCTTTTTTTAATCGATTCAAGCAAAAAAATACTTTTTTCAAAAAATCGATTTTCTTTCAGCAATTACAGAGGAGATGGAAGATATGGTAAATAGAGAACCTTTTCCCATCTCTCCCGGTTAAGTAAATTAACCATGGTAAAATAAATGGATTCGAAATACCTTCCGTGCATAAAAAGAAGTGCAAACATTTTTGCACCTGCACTGAGAGAAGGCCCGTAGAAAGTGAAAGGATTCAAAAAACTGACGACTCGTACTTAATCCTATTGTGACCGAGTCTTTAAACTTTCAGTTTCTCTCTACCAAGTGATACTGCATACACATCACCCACTGTTCTCATTAGTTCTGGACCATTGCATTTGGAAGCATTAAAGTAAAGATAAAAGTGGAATCCTGCTGGAACGTAGGCGGTTACTAACACTATTTTCCTCGCTATGAATGAAATAAATGTTCTGACAATAGGAACTGAAAAGGAATAAGATATGTTCTCAGGGTTTACCCGATGAAACAATAGTGATAAAAATCTCAGACTTAAGTGATTTTGTGCATTCAAAAAAAAATCAAAAGAAAGACAAAAAGACTTTAAAATTAAGGTCTCTGGATCAGAGTATGTTTTGAAAAGAAAAGGAAAGCAATCGATGGTAGGACCAAAAGGACACCGAAATAGATGCCAGCATGAGATAGGTAAAATTATTTTTAATATGACAAACCAAATAGGGACCATAATACCATGTAAAGTGAGTATAACTTACCTGTTAGTTGGAATTATAATGTAAAAAAAGTATCACGTCACTCTTTCATGTCAAGTTATTTCATTCATGAGGGTAGATGTAGGTTCTGAAAATAAAAAAAAAACAAAAAGAAATAATTATAATCACATTCATCATTTTAGATTTATATCTCGATCGGTTGACATAAGTGTCAAGCAGATTAAGAATGTTGAACAAACTGACTTATGTCGAATAAAAGAATTTGATGAATATGACAAAATCTTAGGTTCTTGGCACATTGCTGGCAATTTGAAATTTATGATCCAAGTCGATACTGCACGGTTGTCAACATACAAGAGCTTATGAGATGGAAGTGCAGAGAATCCTGAGTATAGCAACGTGGTAATCACTCGCATTTTATCTTAAAATATGAAAAGGCATTAACTGACTGCTTCCATCTACATAATGTCAGAAGATATTAACGATTTAATGCATATTTAAAACTTGCCACTGATTTTAAAGTCGATATGTGCATTACACACAAGTGAGCCTACTACTAACCTCATCAACTTGGAAGCAAACACATACTAAATAACTTAAAACTTTAATGTTCTCTTTTTTTAGGAGGAAAACAGATACGAGTATAATAAAAGGAAGTAATAATTCATAAACAAAATAGCCAAAAGCCCAACTATGAAAAGTATAACAAAATGAAAAAAATCCGTGTTTAGGCGGTAGTCTTTCATGCCTTTCTATGGTAATAGATGGTCGTCTAATCACAGATTTTCTCTTCGCCCGATTTTCATTTTTTTATTGCTTTTTATAGTAGCGTATTTTTAATTAACTAATTTTATTTCACTTTTTACTTGCTCCTGAAGGGTGTCCCAAAATACACGCAAGATTTGAATTTTGCGCCATTTGTGCGGTAAAATGTTGCCAACGAAAAAAAAAAAAAAAAAAAACAGCGTGACAGCTGACAGTTCAGAGTTATTAAAAATAGAGTGTTACACGAAAAAACAACGCGTTTTCATTGTTCAGCAATATTTTAAAAATAATGAAGGCAGCTAAAGTTCACTATTTTCGTACAAAATATGTTCGGAATAGTGATTTAACTTCATCAACAGGTAGACTGGATCAATTAGTGATCTAAGACACTCTGGCTATCCTTCAACAAGTCGTTCAACACAAAACATCGAAACAGTTCGTCACAGTGTTGTTGAGAGTCCAGGAACATCAATTCAGCACCGTTGTCAAGAATTGGACATTTCGAGAAGCTCTCTACAGCGTATTCTCACGAAAGACTTGCAGCTTCATGCATACAAAGTGCAATTGACTCAAGAACTGAAGCCTACTGACCACGCACTGCGAAGAGATTTCGTTGAATGGATTATGGAACAACAAGTGGATGCTGATTTTTCAAATAAAATCATCTTCAGCGATGAGACTCATTTTCATCTTGATGGCTTTGTTAATCGTCAAAGTTGTCAAATTTGGGATTCAGAAAATCAACTAGTGATTGTTGAGAAATAAATGCATTCACAACGTGTCACTGTTTGGAGCAGATTTTGGGCTGGATGCTTCATCTGAACATTCTACTACTCAGGCAATAACAGTTAATGGTGCTCGCTATCGCGACATGATAATCCCGTTTTTGTGCTTAAATTGCAAGATATGGATGTGGACGACATGTAGTTTCAACAAGACGGTGTCACATGCCATACAGCTCGAGAAACAATTCAATTACTGTATGAGTCATTTCCTGGTCGTGTAATTTCCCGTTTTGGTGATACGAATTGGCCGCCCAGATTGGGGTTTTTTTTAAGTCTAAGGTTTATGCCGAGAAGTCCACGACCACCCACGCCTTGAAGGAGCAAATTGAACGCTGTATCAACAAAATTCAGCCACATTTATGCAAAACGGTCATGGAAAATTTCGACAAAAGAGTGCATATGTACCATCTGTGTTTCTGTACCACTGACTACAGCTGGATGAATTCACTTCAAACTTAATATCTAGAATCTGTGGGCTCATAACCCTCGGCGAAATCGGAGTTTTCATTCTAACCTCAAATTTAACAGTATTTTACTTAAGGTCACTAAAAGAGTACAATTTTTTTCGAAAACGAAATTAATATCTGCAGTAATATAGACTGTAAGACTCAGTATAATTTAAATTAAAAAAAGTATTCTACTACACTCATACAGAATTTATTCAAAAACTTGATTTGAAATTCTCCAGTCTGTTAAAAATCAGCTGCGTAAATTCACACTAGCAAATAGGAAAATTAATCACAATGACTACTCTAAAATCGACTTTTGTTAAATCCTCCTTAAAAATAACTTAAAACTTAGAAGTACATAAATGTCACACTCTAAGGTGCAGGACGTTACCTCTGTTTCTTTATTCTTCATGAGTGTGACGTCTTTTAATAAATAATTTTCCATCACCCAGCCAAAATCTTGAATAAATTAATAGGTTTTTGATAGAACCCTTCGAAAAGTCTAAGCCGAGGTTTTTTTAAATTGAACGTGGAAGAACGATTTAGACCGAACGTGCTACTCGGTTTTGCCCTTGCCCGTCCCAAATAGTTGTATGTCTGAAAACTGTTCTGCGTAAACCCCCGCTATCGTTTTGGATCAGGGGCAACATGCCTATCGTTTCAGTTTTCTAGATTTTCTGGGCTTAAAATTCATATAAAGGATTACAATTGTTATGAATCACATTTCGGTTGAAGATATATGTAGATTAAAATTCCCCATGGGCACCAAGTTACAAATCAATTTGACAAAGTGCAACCAATTGCAGCTTTCCTAAAAAGTGGAAGTTACCTTTTCCCTCTACTCGAATCATTATTCAATTCCAGTCGTAACCCGTAGCTATTTATAACTCACAAAAGCCATTCAACTGACAGTCATTGACCACTTTCTGAGTAAATTTCACTTCAACAATCTAAAATTAACCCACAAGATTCACTCCGCAGTATTGAACTAAAAATATCATAAACTCATCCACAGAAACCGGCTTAGGAATTGCATCTTAAATCCCCAAAGAACACATTACCATCTGTCGGTTTGACACGTGTGTGCAAAGAAAAGGCAAATACACGGGTTCGCCGTTCAACGATGCAGACTCTGGTGTACTGACCTCTCCGGTTGGTCACCAAATTGCTTAAAAATTTTAATTTACATTTAAAAATCGACATCGAACAATGAAATATTTCTTCCGCTGCAGCATTTCTTGTTGAATGTCATTCCGGGTGATAAAGTTTCGCTTTCAGTTCGATGATCGACAGAGAGTGCAAGACCTCAGTTTCGTTGTTGGGTAATATTCTGGTGCCGTCTGCATTTATTTGTTTTTGTTTTTTTAAGGGTTTTTCCCATGTTTATCCAAAAAAAGAGCATCGAATGCATTTAGGTATAAAGGCGAATTGAAGATTAATGCATGGCTATCTCCTCTGCGGAGAGGTGAAAACATCTCTCATGTAGGTGACCTTAAAGTGGGCGAGTGCTTGATCGAGTCTCCAATCCATTTAATGAACTTGGAGGAGGGTATACCTATCTACGAATCTTTGCTCCAAAATATACAGACACACGTAACTTTCACTTTCCGGGCGCACAGATTGCTGTTTTAAAGTTGTTTGTGGAATTTTTCCTGTATTAACTGCGTTTAGATTAATTCATTTCCAACGCTATGAGGTGGGAGAGATAAGGTCTGCCCGAATGGGACTTAAGAATGAGCCCATCATTTTGCCCAGAGTGAAACACGAGCCAACCTGAAAAAAAAAAACAAAGTCGGACAAATGTCTGTTTTCACTTGTGAGTGCGTGAAAGTGAATTTTATAACTTTCTGGATTCTGACCAGATTGTCTAACAACTGACAGCGGAGACTATGAGTTTGGCGGCGAATTTCGATCTTAAATCTCTGGCTCGGACAAGAAGTGTGCGCATGTGGGCAGAGACTTTCAGCTTCATTATGTTACTGCTGATGTTGCCTTGGATTTACTTCTTCAGATTCCGATCAATATTTCGCAATAATGAGGATTAAGTTGGTCATGCGTGGGTGGTTGTTTGTACTGGAATTTCCTTGGGTCATAAGATTTATTATCAAGGATTTATTGCTTTTGTTCTTTGTGAGTTTGTAGACATTGGTACTCATAAATTTATTCGGGAGTGGTAGGTATGATGCTGTCGTTTCCGGTTGCTGACACTCTAAGAGAGATAACCATAAATGAAACCAATAATAGATAGAGGAATTTAAGAATGACGCGGTGCGTAGTTAGTTCAACAATACATTTACGAGTACCCTATTCAGGGTATATTAAGTTTGATACATAGTTTGTAATATAGATAACGATAGACTCCCAAAAGTATATGTATTTGTGATCGGCATCAAAAGTTATGTCGACCTAGCCACTTATTGGGCCTTAAATTTCAAGCTAGGAACATGAAATTTGGTATATAAGCTTTATAGAATCCGAAGCAGTACAAGAATAGAAATTGTTAAAATCCGCTTACAGGCACGCGGGCATTTTTTTCGATATATTTGCAAGAAATAAAAAAAAAATATTTTCTAGGTAAAATATGTATACTTTAACTTTCTCTATATTTCGTGTATTTCTTATACACAACCACGCCCACTTTTTGCAGGCGTTTTTTCAAAAAAAAAAAGCATATATTATTTTTTTCAAAGCTATATACGTATACAGTGATGTTTAAGTCTTATTGTGAATCCTTGAACTTCTGTTCCAAATTTTGGCAGCCACGCCCACTATCTAAGAAGAAATTTCTGAAAAATTGCTGAAATATGCCCTGTATAGAAAGATACATTGAGTGAGTAAGTTAAAAGATGGAGTATCGCACGATCCGTTCTAGACGGATTGTATAATTATTCGTTTAACCACTACATACCCATACTGATGCTGTTTTGCTTTTCTCGTTGTGTTAAATGCTTTTGCAGTTCTCTATATGTTATCAAGGAGTAGTATAAAAATTTAGTTAAAATAAAAATATTTCTTTTTTTATCTCTTTTATTTATTTACATCTGTCCAGATTGGACACCAAGTAATTATTGTCACAGAACAGGATACCTTAGTTTTACAATAAGGTGGGTTTTTTAACTAGCAAGTATTCAACAAGTGAAAAATTACAGTGTCTTTGAATCAGGTCTGATAGTCTAAGGCACTTCAGTCTTCTTTTCGGGTTATTTCTAGTAGCGGGATATTGTTGACTTCAACGATATCGCGAATCATTAGCCGGATTTAGTGTATTGTGGTTGTCTTTTGTATTTCTTCCATTACTGTCGGTACTTTGAGGCCTTTATGGATGTGGTCCTTGGAAATATACCATGGAACGTCTATTATCGTTCTTAATATTTTTAATTGCTGCCTCTGGATGATATATACTCGTATATTTGATTTACTCGCTGATCCCGACGGCTGAAGTCCGTATGTCCATATTGGTTTGATAATTGTCTTGTAAATGAACAGTTTGTTCTCTATATATAGAACCGAATTTCTTCCCAGCAGCAAAAATAGTTGTCTAAATTTAATTACGTTTTGCGAGTACTCGTATATGTTGTTTCCAAATTAATTTTTGGTCTATGTGCATTCCCAGGTACTTAGCTTTCTTCGCTAAAGTTACTGTCTTGTCGTTAGGTTTAATAGTTGAAGGATTTGCTATTTTTCTTATGGTGTATATAACTAGTTCTCTCTTATCTTCATTTATTTGTATGCCCCAGTTTTTGACCTATTTGGTTAATACGTCTAGATAATTTTCCAGTTCGTAGATCGCCTGTTCGAGAATTTTGTGCGAAATAAGTATTACTGTTGTCATCTGCGAAAGTTGCAATCTTTGTGTTTCTTGTCTGAGGTGTAGGAATGTCGGCTGTATATATAAGATATAATAAAGGTCCTAGGATGCTTCCCTGAGGAACTCCAGCTTGTGCTTTAAGAAGATTTGAGTGCTCGTTTCTGTGTTGTACGTAGAAGCAGCGGTCGTTAATGTATTAGATGTGCAATTAAGTTTACGCTGTTTGTCAATAGATGGCTCCAGCAGTAAGTGCTGGTCGATTTTAACATATTCAAAACGTCATGAATCGAGCTTAGACATATGGTAAGCAAACTGTGTTGACACATTAGTGATTTTGTTTTGACATCATTTACTTTTGGTTGTGTGAAAATGTCTGATTTTGTGCCAAATAATCGTCATTTGCGGGAAGTGTTGATTTTCTTCTTTCATTCGAAGAAAACTGCGGCTGAAGCGCATCGAGAGCTCCAAAAAGTTTACGGAGATGCTGCTCTAAGTGAAACAAAGTGCCGTGATTTTTTCCGTCGCTTCAAAAACGGTGATTTCGATGTTGACGACCGTCCGCGTGGAGGAAGGCCAAAATCCTTCGAAGACGCTGAATTGGAGGCATTGCTCAATGAGGATCCGTGCCAAATACAAGAACAGCTTGCTTCAGCATTACAAGTTACCCGTCAAGCCATTTCCAAGCGATTGCATGCGTTTGGAATGATTCAAAAACAAGGAACTTGGGTTCCTTATGATTTGAAGCCAAGGGGCGTTGAGCGTCGTTTTTCGCATGTGAACAACTGCTCCAGCGGCAAAAAAGGAAGGGTTTTCTTCATCGCATCGTGACGGGTGATGAAAAATGGATTCATTGCAGCAACCCAAAGAAAAGATAGTCATGGGGACTGCCCGGTTATGCTTCTACGTCGTCGGCTCGGCCGAATATTCACGCTGCGAAGATTATGTTGTGAATTTGGTGGGACCAGGTCGGTGTCATTTATTATGAACTGTTGAAACCCAACGAAACCATCACTGCTATAGCTCAGCTCGTCCAAATCTCTCGATAACATGTTGATTATTCGGTGTATTTGTTGTACAGTTGAGTGCTTGCGTCTCAATCCAAACTGATGGCTGGAACTATATGCTGAACTATATTATTTTCGTCCATTATTGATTGTAGTCTGTCTATTAGGATTTTTTCGAACAACTTATATACTATTGGCAGTAAACTTATTAACCTGTAATTAGCGATTAGCGTCTTTCCAAGGTTTTGGAACTGCTACTTTCCAAACCTTTGGGAAGTATTTTAAAGTAAAAATTGCATACACTGATAAGACCATCATTTCAAAAGTCAATGAGGGGTCGCTAAATTGGATCTATGTATGGAGAAAGTTCAAAAATGTGCTCGCAAATGCACGAAAGCGGCTATAGTGATAATCTGTGATATATACTCTATATATCTTCTTTCTTCTTATGTCCTGTATCCCCTTGTGGGTCCTAGGGCCTCTACAACGCCTACGCGCCATCGTGTGCGATTTCTGGAAATGTGCCTCAGCTCTCCCCAACTCTTTCCCAGTTGCCGTGCTTTCTTCTCAACTGTTCTGCGCCACGTACTCCTAGGACCGCCGCGTATCCTGCCATCCTGGGTAAGCGGGTTCCATTGCATCGCTTGGTTAGCTATGGACCTGTCACCCTTTCGGAGAGTGTGACCGATCCACTGCCACTTTCGTCGTCGTATGGTTGTGCCTATAGGTTCATGGCCCGTTCTCTGATAAAGCTGTTCGTTAGAGATACGGTTTGGCCAGAATATCCTTAAGATGTAACGTAGACACCTATTGACAAACGTTTGCAGCTTCCTCGTGATAGTGACGGTCACTCTCCAGGTACCACATCCATATAGCAACACGGATTCAACGTTGGAACGGAACAGTCGTAGCTTGGTGTTTAAGCTAATTGCATTACTTCGCCAAACTATGGATAGCATCCCAAACGCAGATTTTGCTTTACCTATTCGGCTGGCTATATCCAGTTCGGTTCCGCCATCGGTTGAGACAATACTCCCAAGGTATTGGAAACTCTCTACTCTCTCAACCGTTTGTCCAGCAATGCATATATGAGTTGATGAGTTTGGTCCTAGGCTGATCATTTTTGTTTTTGCCGAGTTAATTTTCAGAGCAACGACGTCTGCTTCTCTCCACATTTGCTGTCATTTGGTGAAGGTCCATTATTCTCTGAGACAGTAGGCATACATCGTCGGCGTAGTCGAGGTGTTTGAGTTCAGATGTAAGAGTCCATCGAATTCCTCCATTTCCTGTTGATAAGGCCGCATTCAGCACATCGCTAATCACCAATAAAAACAATATTGGTGAAAGTATGCAGCCTTGCCGAACCCCACTTTGGACTTCGAATTCCTCAGACAGCCTTCCTCTGTGCAAAACGTGACATGTGGACCCATCATATGTAGCTTTGATAATTGCTATTAATTTATCCGGAATGCCTCTCCTGCGCAAGGCACGCCAAATAAATTCCCGATTGACACTATCAAACGCCTTTTCAAAATCGATGAACAACAGGTGAAGTGGTGATCGATATTCAACACATTGCTCGATGATGATCCGCAGGGTGTTGATGTGGTCGACACAGGAGGATCCAGAGCGGAAACCTGCTTGTTCGGCGTTAAGTGTGTCTTCAAGGTGTTCTTTGATTCGCTCCAGGATGATTCTAGCTATTATCTTGGCCACAGCAGGCAGCACGCAGACACCTCTCCAGTTTTCGCACTGCATTAGGTTGCCTTTTTTAGGGAGCTTGACAATCATTCCCTTTTTCCACTCATCTGGAAAACTCTCGGCTTCCCATGTTCTCCCGACAAGTGGGAACAGTAGCTCTGCCGATGCTGTTGGCGCAGCTTGAAAAAGCTCCGCGGGTATGCCGTCAAGTCCTACCGCATTATTAGTTTTCAGTGCTTTGATTGCGGTAATAATCTCTTCTTTACTGGGGGTTGTGGTGCGAATTCGGGAACTTCTTTCTACGGACACTTCAGTCTGACTTGAGTGCATATTGCTGGCGAATACTCGGTTTAGAACCGAAGCAAAATGCTCCTTCCATCTCTTCAGTTGATCCTCATCCGATATTAGCAACGAACCGTCTAAGCCTTTCACTGGGTGTTGAGTAGAGCTTCGGCCACCTATAAGCTCTTTAGTGATTCTATAAACGGTTCTGCTGTCGCACCTCGCTGCTGCTTCTTCTGCTTCCGTAGCCAGCGCATTGATGTAATTGCGCTTGTCACGTCTCACGCTACGCTGTACTTCTCTCATCTTCATGCGATATAGGGACTCAAGCTCGATCCTCCCTGCTGCTGGAGTTGCTGCAATTTGAGCTCTTAGCTGTTTTCGTTCGTTGATCCTTCTCCAGGTATCCTCGGAAAGCCACGCCCTATGGTTTCCCTGTGATCGACCGACAATCCTTTCAGCACCTGATGTGAAAACAGTTTTCACAGCGCACCAATGGTCTTGGATGGTGGCGGGCAGGGAGCTGCTGATTGTTTCCACTCCACGTGAGAGATGGTCCCTTAATTCTTGGCGCACTGTGGGAACTCTCAGTCGGTCTACATTGAACCTAGGTATTCTTGTGTCGTTAGATCTACGAACGGCAGCAGTGCGTAGTCGGAGAGTAGCTATCATAAGATGGTGATCTCGTACCAACCCCATGTCGGCACCTCGCCTGTTTCGGACGTCTAGGAGACTACTTCTAAAACGGCGACTGATGGCAAAATGGTCAATTTGGTTGGAGGTTGCTTGCCTGTCAGTTGACACCCAACTGATTTTATGGCAGGCTTTGTGCTCAAACATGGTGCCACCTATGACAAGACGATTTGCGTTGCAAAAGTCAACAAATCTTTCGCCGTTTTCATTCCGATTGCCTAGTCCGTGCCGTCCCATAACAAGTTTGAGCCCTTCGTTGTCGCAGCCTACCTTGGCATTCAGGTCCCCCATCACAATGACAATGTCGCCATTGGGTGTTGCATTATGAACAGCTCCCAACTGGTTGTAGAAGTTCTCCTTTTCTTCCTCAGACGAACCATCCGTGGGGGCGTAACACTGTATGATGGTGACGCGACGTACTCTCGTCCGGAATCTGGCCGTTAAAATCCTATCACCGTGCGGTTGACAGGTAATTAGGCCTCTGCGTGCTGTTGGCGTTAGCAGCAGTCCAACTCCATATCCACGGGGGTTTCCGGTTGGTCTTCCGGAGTAGAGTAATACAGTATTACGCGTTGGGGATTGGTACTCACCCGCATCTAACCATCTTATCTCGCTTACTCCCAATATGTCCAGCCTATATCGCATGAACTCATGCTCCAATTGAAGGAATCTGGCGTTCTGAGGTCCTTCACTCTGAGAGTCAAGGAGCGTCTTCACATTCCAGAAACCAATCTTAGTCCGGGTACGATAGCCAAAGGTCGTCAACGTATTATCAGTCCTTATCCGAGGCACTGTGTCGGTTTCCATAGCTATTGTAGTTTCGGTAACGCGGGTTGCTGGCCCAGGTTACCTAGCCTAGGCATAAGACCCTAGACAATCTCGCACTTGCAATTTTGGCCTATATGTATAAGGATTTATACATGCAGTTGCCCGGGGACCACCACGAGGAGGTAAAGCAAGCACTACATTACGAACTTGATTGTTGCGCTACTGGTCCAATCCATGTTTTGGACAGTCAGTAGTTTCCCGATCAATCGCCATGCAGATCCCCTCTATATATGCAGGTCAGCATTTAGGTATCTGTAAAAGAGCAGTATCATGAGAATTGCAAAAGAGAGTAGGTTAGGTATTGGATATAATAGAGAGAACAATGTATCCTAGAGATGAAATGGTCAGGAAAGCTGTAGGTACCTTTGTTAAGAATTTCACCACGAAAACGAGTAGTAATAAGAACTGGAGCAACATATTTAGAATGTGGACCTAGAAAAGGCGTAGCATTAAATATTAATATTATTAGATAGTACACAGATGTAGTACCAGAAGCAAATAATCGGAGCTAACAGAAAGGATCTGCATCATCTTCCAAGTGAAGATTCATGCGATCGTGGGGTCTAACTCACAGGTCTAGAAATCTTTGACGGAATTGGAAGACACTTCCTTTGGAAAAATCTATGACAAGGGGAAGAAATAAAAAGATACAAGTTCTGAAGATCACTGCCCCTAATACAATCTTGAAAACTGAATAGGTAAGCACGTCAGGGAGGATACTTCGAAACATTTTTACGGTTATTGAACCAGCTTGCCGTTTCAACTAACTTGTCTGAAAATATCTCCTTTCCAATGAAGTCGTGAAAACTATTCACTGGTGGCTTAATTTCTGGAGAAGCAGTCAAGTTTGAAGTGTGATGCACTGTTACTGTCAATTTTTAAATTTAATTTCCTTAGTAATTAGTTTTATATCCTTTTGCTATCAAATCTGTTTTATTGATAATACTAAAACTATCCTTAAGAAGGAGCACTAATTTTTAACTACTCGATGTTCTTATTAAGAATTCATAATCAAATTTTTATATTCGACAATTGGAAACGAGAGTCAGCATTCCTTCTGCTTCTCCGAAAAAACCACATGACAACAAATTCAGGTCACCTTTTCGACGCAATAACAATGACCCACTGCACTTCTAGCACTCAAAATCATTCAAATCTCCAGAGGTATAATTATGAGTTACACTAACTTACACAATCTGACAATATACGGGAAAAGAAAGTAATTAACACCAAAAAAGGCATAACAGCAACACGCTGAGTTTTCTTTTTCAAAAGAACGTGACCTCACTCTGTCTCTGGGGTCGTTCTATTATACTAGAAGAACAAGGGCACATTCTCCAAACAATGGTTGCATTCTAACAGAAATTTCAAAACCAAAACACTCTGTCTTGACCTTTCTACATAAAATGAGTTGAAAAAATAGGCCAACAATAAAAAGTATCTACATATAACTGTTTAACAATTTCCCAAACAATACGTCCCATTGTCGGTTCTTTACTCTTCACACCTGGGTAATGCATCTTAAGAATTGAGAAAATCCCCACACATACTAGTACACAGGCCGCAGATACTATACAATGACTTTTTAGGTTGGAAATCTCTGACATGCGATGCATCATTCCTCCACAGCAGTTGTGTAAGGAATCACATGCACAGAGACCTAGTTGTTGGTTTTGTACCCTCGAGATCATTTGAATATGTCATCGTCGTCAGTTCCGCTGTCATACACCGTTCGAAATAATGATAAATAGATTATGGTGTACTCGTAGTTGTAATGAACTCGATACTAAGACGAACCAGTGCAGTGTCATATATCAAAAGTGTACATTCATTCATTCGGTGAGACGTCAACTTCGACTTTGACTCCCACTAAACAAAACGGCATTCATGCATTGAGTGATTGACAAATGTCACATACATGAACATATATTCAAATTTCAACGGAAAACAACATGTATGCAGGAAGGCGGATAAAAAGGGATACTAAAGGCAAAGCCACCGACGACGCTGCAGATATATGTTTATAAACTGCATCTGTGTGGCTTTGAATCAGGAAGACGACAAAAGAATATTTACCATTAAGAACCGTTCGTTTGTGGTTTGCACGAGGTAATAGAATGTCTTGAGTGGGTCACGAAGTGTGTAAGGAAATAGTTGTGGCATTTTGTACGCGCTGCACTTTTGTAGGACTTGCACTGAATATCCGACGGGTATTGGGTACAAATCCGATTTAATATTATTTACAAGTTCCAGGAAATAGCACGAGATATACGGGGGAACCTGTGTGTATTCAACGATATAGGGGCTTTACCTGACAGGTTAGTTTATTGTTGTTTTATCTACGAGATACAATGACCTTTTTATGGGTCTATCAGGTGGGTCTTTTATGGTTTATTGTACATATACCTGTTCCAGTTTAAGGGTAAAGATCTTATTGTTGATCTAGGAGTAAATAGGCATAACATGTACTCGTAAATTATGCAATCAGATCGCGTGGAACCGAGCAAGATGAATGGATTTTTAATAGAGTTCCCTCGAGGACAATGTTTTATTTTTCTTTTGGAAAATATTTTATGACAGACTTCATAGTACGAAGAATTCCTACGAACTGTATTTAAATGAATTGTTACTTCTTAGGTTTAGGCAGGATTCTTATTGGATCTTCTCTGAATGATATTTTGCTTCTAATCAAGTGTCCATATTAGAAGACTATACAAAGAACGAAATATTTATCTCTAGAAAGGAGGTTTACGCATATACATATGTATATGTACATATGTATTTCATATTTAGAGTTTTGAATTTTTCTGCCAAAGGTGGTGGACAGGGACCCTTTACCCTCTACCACCACATCGTACATAATCGTGATTACATTACAGAGCTTGGCAGATGGACCAGTGTAATCAAAGTGAGACCACGTTCGGATCTCCGGAGAGGACTATATCAGGGGGTACAGCAGGCAAAACTACATTAAATTCGTAGGCTTATCTGTTACGGGAATCAATTGCTTCTGAAAAAAATGTTACAACAGAAAATAAGTAAGAAACTCGTAATTGAATCTAAAGATTAACATCTAAAAGGAAATAAATCACTCATTCTAGTGTTCACCAAAAAACAAGTCAATTCATCAACCGACTTATATCTTATATCCAGCACATATCTTAGTTGCCAACTTGGCTACGATCTGAATACGCGATTTCGGTTTTTCGATGTTGCAATAACTACCTACACGATTCTATCAAGACTATTTCGACTGAGTAGAGAATCGTCACCCAACTTTAACGCCCACAACTCGAATTGTCTAAGATGTTCCAATTCCAACAGAACTGAGAGACAACCCAAATTATTTCGGAAACACCCTACATCTCCTTCTCTTTTCAGAAGCAGAAAGTTACGCCATTATACTCTTAATATCTACTCCTTAAGAAAATTCGGACCATGCGCTAATATATCAGCAGGACATCCGTTTTTTTTTAAACCCGGTTTTTTTAAACATTTTTTTCATAAGGTAACATATTTTCGGGAGCACCGATTTTAACGTTTACGGAGAAGCAATGCAGACTCCAGCAAACCTTGATTAACCAAAGATTGTTAGAAGGACACTATTCCCCAGAAACAGAGCCTATAAACTACGGGGCTCCAACGCAACAAAGAAAATCTATTGATCACTAAAGAAATCCGTTAAGAAAAAATATAATGAGAGAGTCACTAACAAGCTTAATGTCCAAGTAGCGCGCGTCTAGCGAAGGAGAATGCATTACTGGTCACAACACCCAGGGAAAATCGGATCTTTTTACGAACATGTTTTCAGACAACTCAACTCTATATCCGGCACAAGCAATGCCACCAACCAGATCAAACAAGGAAATCATGCATGCTTTTTGGTGTTTCTTCAGAAGATATTAGCAAAGTCAATTTAAAATAGAAGGCGATACGAGTATAATGATGCTCGAAATAGGCCTCTTCATTGAATGGATATGTTAAGTTAGGTAACTGGGTGCCCTTGTTGACAGGGTTGTCAACAGCTCACTTAGAACACTATGAGTCCATTGTGCCTAATATTTAGAACTCTGGGAACCTAAAAATTTCAATCAGATAAATATATGAATCTCAGGAGTTTTCTTAGAACAATGCTACCTAGCTGATTCAGCTCAGAAAAGAATTATCTGCCAAAGGCAAGGCTTCTTTTGTTGGCCAGAACTGGACGGTCACACAGGAGATGATGAATGGATTCTATTTCCTCTACGTCCCTGCAGCTTCTACAGTTGTCGTAATGAGGTAATCCTAGCCGTGCTGCGTGATTACATATCACACAGTGTCCTGTCACGACCCCAACAGCTATGCGGATATCTCTTCGACTTAGTTCTATAAGATTGATAGATCTCTTTTTTTCGTAGACTGGCCATAGTGATTTGGCTATAGCGCATGTACATAAACCAGCGTTCATTAGCTTCCTCATTAGACTCGATGTCTATCTCCCTGTATAGCGTGCTAAGCGGCATACTAGCCTCGGAAAGGGCCCGCGAAGGGCTTATAAGTGAACCTTCTCTGGCTAGTTTGCCCGCTTTTTCATTACCGGAGATATCCATGTGGCCCGGTACCCAACACTGAGATAACATCCAGTCCACGAGCTTGGATCTTAGTGATGTTGACTTTAACGCCTTAATGCCCGCTTGGCTGTCAACATAGATGCTGATTTTTTGCCCTGAAATATCTTTCTCAATAATCATATCCACAGCTTGTTTTATTGCAGCAATTTCGGCTTGGAAGACACTGCAACCATTCTTAAGTCTAAACGAACGATGTATGTTTCGAGACTCACAGTAGACGCCGGCACCAGTACCGACAGTCATTTTGGATCCGTCGGTAAAGATGGCCAGTTCGTTCTCGAAACAGACTCTTCCTTCATCCCATTCCTCCCTGCTAGGTTCTAATAGAGAACTTTCGGTTGCAGTTTGGCATGGGGATGATGTAGTCCGTTTCCGTCGACGCATGACCGTAGGGTTTAGATTTCCATAGACCGGCTTGCCTTAGTCTTAGTGCAGTTTTGGCTGCCGTGTTCCAGCAATATATGTCAAGTGGAAGAAGATTCAGTATTGTTTCCAGAGCTGCTGTCGGTGTTGATCTCATCGATCCCGTCACCCTCAGACAGCCTGCCCGTTGAATCTTTGTAACGCTTTCAAGTTGATATTTCTTATCAACCGTTTTCCACCAGACAATCGAGCCATAGGTTAAAATGGGTATTAGCGTAGAGCCAGTGTACCACTTTAGGTTCAAAATCCCAAGATTCCCCGAAGGCTCTCCTGCATGCATATAGTGCAACATGTGCCTTCTTGATTCGATTATCAATGTTAGCTTTCCTGATTAATTTGAAATCCAATATTACGCCGAGATATTTTGCAGTTACTTGAGGTATTAGCTCGACACTCTTCATACGAGGGTAGTTGTATTCTGGTATCGATCTTCTCCTCGTGAATAGCACTAACTCAGTTTTCGCCGGATTCACTTCCAGACCCTTGCCCTTGACCCAATTATTCACTAATTTTATTGCATAATTGAGTCGTTCGCTGAGTACCGGGAGGTACTTTCCGGATACCAAGGTGGCAACATCATCAGCATAGGCCGTTACGTTGAAACCATTCCTTTCAAATATACGAGTATCTAACATCTCGTCCACTACTAGAAGCCATAAGAGTGGTGAAAGGACTCCCCCTTGTGGGTTGCCCCGTTTGACTCGCTTTCTTCCTCTTATGCCCCCTAGTGTGAAGTTGATTATGCGGGTACTAAGCATTAGTTCAATATACCTGCATATATCCGAGTGTATTTGGGCCCTGCGCAGACTCTCTACTATAGCTTCGGTATAGATAACAGCTATTTCTTTCAATTTTTGCCAGACAGACGAACAAGAACCACTTAGGACATTGCCCCTTCCTGTAATCCTTGCTTATTTTTAAAGATCCACGATACGTTTGTTTCCCAGATACTCCTAAGACTCCTAAAACATTTTCAAGTATTTGTACATGAAGCATCTACTTATATGTAGTTTAAAGAAGGTCATGGCCAAAACAAAAGTGAAAAGCCTTAAAAATCAATACACAAGCCCTCTAAATAATCGAAGCATTTCTTCCAAGAAAATTAATTCTCAAAGTTCATAACCCATAAAAATGAAATTGAACTTGAATCTGATAAACGACCATTCAAAAATATTTTTTTCTTTTTTTTTGTTTAAATAAATTCCAAACTCTCGTGTGCGCATTCATTAGATCAATTTCTGTGGAAACAAATAAAAAAAAAACTATTTTAAAGCTTCCACATACATATACCACTCTACACAGCAATCTCAAGTACCTCCACACGACACATCAAGACCCACTCTCTACCAGATGTTTCAAGTACTGGATGGCAAGAAATCCCCACCATTTTTAAAACCAAGTCTATTTATTTTGTTAGTCTTCCTCTTTGTTGTTGTTTTTTTTTTTTTTTTATTATTATTTAATAGATACTGACTTCTTTCTAGTCCAACATTTGCAGTGGCTTACTACCAGCCACCATTATTTTGTAGACGTTTGTACAAAAACAAAATGAAAAAAAAAATGTGAAGCCTCCCCAAATGACTGTAAGCCGGAAAAATTGTAAAATAAAACCTAAATTTTCGTGCTGACGATGAAGGTAGAACAGCACACGAAACAAAAATAAACAAACAAACGCCATATGTATCTATGAGATACATTTTCTATTTAAACCAAGAAAAAACGTAGAAAACGATAATACTAAAAACAAAATTAAACTCAGCAGAAAAACGAGTTCGCTGCGGGTCGCCACGACCGCATCTTAGTAGCGACATACGGGGAAAGGCGAGAAAAGTCTCTCGTCTTTGAATGGCAGTGGTTTTCCTCTAATAATTTTCACCTTCTTTTTCGTCTTTTCCGCCGATATTTTGGTGGCCAGGCTATTAAATTTCTTTTATTTTTGGTTTTGGTTGACGCGACACGATCACCTAAAGTGCATGGGGAAGTACGTGGTGAGATATATGTAAGTACTACTTGGTATTAAGTTCTTTTTTATTTAGTTTGGAGAACGTGTCTGTGTCTTAAAGTTTCTTGATGTCATTCTGAAAAAGTTGAGTTCATTTCAACTGAACTGCATTTTGATGCTGAGTGCAGTTGAAGATATTGAATACAAAATGAAGGTCGACTGGAGCAAAGCAGAGCTTTGAGATTTTGTAGCAGTAAGTGCATTTTCACTTCTATACTCAAATTTAAGTTTATATTATAACTGAGGGAGTAATATAGGACACCCATTACTAATGCTACATTAGAATGGTACCTAGCCTGAGTCATGAAGGTTCAATAGAGTACATTCATGTCTTTGATTTATCAATATGACGTCAATATTATGTTTAGGCTTTAAAAGTACTTGATTATCCCCAAGGAGTGAAAAAATTGTTCCATGCCAATTAGTCCCGCCAAGATACAGAAAATTAAGACTTAACAGTGGTTCTCGTTATATAGGATTAAAAAGTATAAGGTAAAAGGTATTCGGTGTTCAAACACTGTCTACGTTCGATAGTCCACAGCTTTGAGAGACAGCGTTGTTAGTAGCCAGAAACATTTGTTATGCCTTTATCCTGAACCAATTGCGTCAAATCCAAAAAAAAAGAAATAGTTATTCGTCCTGTAAGAGTCGGGTCTCGCGTGGTTAGTGTTCCGTACCGCTATTTTAACTACATAATAATTTGACTTTATGGTCCTGACGAAAAGGGTATCTATGATCGTGTTTGGGTCAGAACAAAATTACCTACTCTTTTCCATGTTCACCCATCTGTTTGTTCTCACCGGCACGCTAGAGCGCCAATAAAGACATTTAGATGAAATTTGATTTTTACGTTTTTCGTGGTACGTTTTTCATTTCATATGTCACATGATGGGGTGGATGGGGTTCTTGGGGTACCCCAAACAAATGTTTTTTTACAATTTGTCATATTTGTGTGGAAAATTTCAGCTCTCTAACTCTAGCGGTTCATCCGTGTGACATACTGACGGACAGACAGACACCGTGTTGAATCCATAAGTGCTTCATTTTATACCATTCATTTTATACCATTCTGAAATGATGAAAGTGAACGGCAACAGAAGAGGTAATCATTAAGATACCAATCAAAGAATCCGAAATTTTGCATCAAATGCTCATTGACGAGTTCCCCAAAATGTTAGAGCCATCTGTGGATCTAGAAGAAATCTTCATGATACTGATCCTCATGACATAGCTCTGCGGAAAAGCTATTAGTAGTTATGACCACCGCTGCGATAGGTTAGGTTAGGTTAGGTTGGAGGGAAGTGCACCTAAGTGCTAATCACGGGGGCCATACGGTCCATTGTGTTTCCCTTTTTATTGTGTGGAACCTTTACTTAAAGCCTTTGTCTTGCAGTGGGTTCTGTTGCAGACCAGCCTGCGCTATTTATGAAGCCTATCATATTCCTAAGTGGAACTTGTACGAGATCCCCTAGTTCGTCAAAAAGCCTGTTTTCCATACGACGGAAGAGGCGGTTTTGAAGATTTGGACAATCACATAACAAGTGTTTGATGGTTTCTGTCTCCTCTATATCTTGACACCTCCTGCAGTGGTCCAGTGTGTTGATGCCTAGTCTGGCAGCCATTTCCCTTATCGCGCAGTGTCCTGTTAGCACGCCTATCAAGATTCGAATTTCTTTTTTGTTCATCGCCAATAGGCTTTTTGTTCTGTTTCCATCTACTGTCGGTCATAAGCTGCGAGATATGACACAGTCTGTTCTGGTGGACTATGCGGAGTACCTATTTTTCTATACGATAGGTAAGTCATTCTACTGTAAATAGAGGTTCATTGCTTTCAGATATGGCCTTCCTCCATTAGCATACAGCAACTAAATTCATCTTTATCAAGAGCACCATTGACGACAAAATTGCCTTCCGGAAACGGCATAGACCTGTAGGTCCCAACTATTCGAGCCAGGCCTTGTATGGACTGGTAGCGCCAACATATTATTCCGAATTTGAAATGTTGTTTTTCATCTTAGAACAAATAATGACAAATACATATACAAGGCACGGTTTCGCTATAGAAGCAGAAAAAACTTTAACATGACATGGGTACGCAGACTGCGGAACCTATAAAATGCTTTCTGTTTTCGCATGAATTTTGTAACACGATTAACAGTATCAAAGGACCTGGAATGTCCGAATGAAATCAAGCGCATTTTTGGCTGAGTCCAATGTATCCAACAAAATTATGGAATCACAAAACTGCTCAGATCTAGTGGCAGCTGTACCTTCTTAGTCTTGGCCAGTCTAGAGAGCCCAGCTGCTATTTCGTTGTACGTGAGTACTACAACCTTTAATTAAATACCAAAAGATATCATGAATGCACCAGGGACTTATTGTCGGATTGTAACTTTTGCTGCATGCTTTGTTTGTGCACCACAATCTTTCAGTAAAAAAATGAATTTGCATAGTGAGGTATGATCATTGTCAAATCTAGGAACACACAAAAGAACATCGCTACTTCAAAAGAACATCGCTACTTCCATATTGAAATACGTACTAAATTGTGGTCATACTAAATGTTATGATGGCATAGCAAATGTTATAAATATTTTAGCAAACTGGAGGTGATTGAAGATTGATGAAACTAGATTTTCAGATTGCAGAGGGTCCTCTTTTCTTGCCCCAATGCTAAGCGTGATGTTTATAGTAAATAAGATGGAACTTCCAAAAACTCGAAAAAAGAAACACTGAGCTAAATGTACTATCTACCTACTGAGCTAAATGTACTATCTACCTACTATCGAACAATGTAGATCCCAGTGAGTGTTTTAAGAAACCTTTTGGACTGGACAGTATTTATCTATTTTTCATTTATACTACTCCAAAAAAGAATCGACATGGCCAGCAATGTTCGGGTTATATCCTTCTAGCTTGAAGGAGGTCCAAAACGGTTTCCACTAACAAGGGGAAAAAGATAGCCTTTCACCATTTTATTAGCTCATTGCTCGGAAAACTCATGGAAGGACAGCTGAAGCATGGAACAACAGTCACTTTCTTGCCATCTTCTTGGACACTGAGCGATTGACAGTTCTGCCTTCAAACAGATTAAATCTGCTCTAATATCTAAGCGCTGAAAAGGAAATTAACAATCACTGCCCTGCATAACTGAATAAAGATTGTGCGAACAGTGCAGGTTTTAAAATGCTTTCAACATGGATGTGCAAAATTAGGAAGATATCTTGTTATTATATTCGATAATGAGGAATATTTTGCTAGACGATGCCATGAGTATTATATAGGCTTGATGTCATGTTGCATCTGTCCGCCTGACTCATATTTCCGAATACCCATTTTGTACCATTTAGCAAAGTCAATATCTTTCTGTACCCAAATATAGCTAACATTATCGAGGTTAAGAAACCTAAGGCTATCAATGCTGCAATTGTTTGGCGTTAGAATTACTGGAATGATGAATTTAACGCAGACCTATTTGAAAACTGATCCCAGCGTACAAAATAGGGCACCGGATAACATGTATTCAAATTGGTAGTTGGATAAGAGTTACAAATTTCGGATCATTTTTAATGAAGTAGCAATAGTTAGACTGCTTCCATAGTTGTATGAATTGTTTTCTACACAGACGGATTGCTAATGAATAAGCTCCTCGGAGTCGAGATAATAGAGTGAAGAAACCTATTCCACTAGTTGGTTGGCTGGTTTGGAGTGACCCTCGATGAGGTGCACTTACACCAAAAGTAAGTCCATTGTGTTACCACTGAGTAAGGACGGGTGGTTCACATCAATTACTTACATAATAAAATTCTTAATTTTAGCCATGCAGGCTTACTATTCCACTAGTTACAACTACAACTGTTTCTCAAATAGTAGTAAATGCTTTTACGAACACAGATTCAAGCTCCATTAAAATCTGTTCATCTATCAAGATTAGTGGAGGAGGCTGTAGAAATTCTGAACCATCACGAGCGATGTAACTTTGTGACAATGCTCTTGGTTCCTGTCGAGACTCTACGCCCGGAAATAAGGCAGATAATGTTTTAACTAGAGCTGAATCAGAGAACCCATTGATGGCTAGCAATAGGCTGTAGTTTATTATAGTATGGTTGAACTAATGCTACTATAATAAAGGTACATGCTACAAATACTACGGCTACTGCTAGCTTAAGTTTGACATATGTCGATACACGATGATAGCCAAGGGAAGCAGAATTAAATTAACTTTAAGATCATACTGCGACTCGGCATCGCAGTCAGCAGCATGGGCGTTTTTGCAGTGCACTTACTTGGCATTAGTTAGATCACAGAAAGTCAGGGCATAACATTTAATCTCTTAGGGTGAGAAGTACTCAGTTTAAAGGTAAGTTTAAAGCAATCGTAAATTCTGAGCTAAATATGTACGTGGGTCAATAAGTCCCTGAAAAATGAAATAAGGAACACTCTTTTCGGTATAAAAACATTTCATTTTTCAACATAGTCTCCTTTTAGCTCTCCTTTTAGCTCTATACGATTTCTCGAGCCCCTCAAAATAAGCGTTTGTTTCAGCGATGACCTCTTCATTCGACCCAAATCTCTTACCTCCGAGCCGTTTCTTCATGTTTGGAAACAAAAAATAGTCGCAGGGGGCTAAATCTGGGGAATATGCTGGATGGGGGAGGAGTTCGTAGCCTATCTCATGCAATTCTGCCATTGCGACTGCGGACTTATGCGCCGGTGCGTTGTCCTGGTGAAAAATAACTTTTTTCTTCGCCAAATGCGGCCGATTTTGGCTTCAAATCGGCTTGGAATCGATCCAGCAGCTCTACGTAATATGCGCCGGTAATCTTTTTACCCTTTTCAAGGTAATCGATGTGAATAACACCCCGCGCATCCCAAAAAACTGTCGCCATGACCTTGTTTGCTGACAAACCCGCCTTGGCCTTCTTGGGCTTCGATTCACCAGGAGACGTCCATTGTTTTGACTGTTCCATGGTTTCTGGTGTGTTGTGGTGAAAAACTCAGCCGAATTTTTCTGGACCATCGCCAAACACACCTTTGAAGTTATCAAACGAATGCGTTTGTTGTCGATTGTGAGCAAATGCGGCACCCATCTTGCGGAAAGCTTTTTCATGTCCAAATATTTATGTAAAATCGAAATCACTGAGCCATGTGATAAGCCTGTGATCTCTTCAAGCTCGTCCATTATCAAACCATGGATTTTGTCGACCATTTCTGGTGTGGTGACCTCAATTGGGCGACCAGAACGTTCGGCGGCACTTGTGCTTGGACGATCGCACCGAAATTAAGTAAACCAGTGGTGAATGGTTCCAATCGATGGTGAAGAGTCCCGATAATATTTGCCAAACTTTTGTTTGGTTTGCGTGATAGTTTTTTCTCGCAAAAAATAGTGTTTAATGAGCACTCGAAATTCACTTTTCTCCATTTTAACGAAAATGCTAGTAGGCGTCTATATAAAATGGCTGCCACAACAAAACTATTTGACAGATCTGTCTGAAAATTTGGGTGCGTTCTTCTGAAAGATGATTCTTGACAAAAAAAAATTAAATTTAAGGTGACGACACAATTTGTGTTAATTTTCAGGGACTTATTGACCCACCCTCGTATGTCAATTCTAATAGGTCTATTTGCTTATGTCCACCGGGATGACATCCAGTCAAATAAATACATACGAATGTATAGGTACCTAACCCACCAGTCACCTATTTAAGAAATTTAAATCATATTGCATGCATGTACTATGTACTTATGTAAACACCTACTTAAGCCTACTTCACAGTGATTTCAAATGGCCTACTTTATCTCGAATTTTTGTAATTAAAACTCAAATATTCACTTATTAAGAACCTCAAATATTTGTGGTTATCTTCTCGTACAGCAATGTTGAAATTTTCCGAAAACACACACTAATGAGCTCATGTTGTGAAACCAAAATTCACTGGATTTCATCTAGAAAACGTAACCACAATAGCTACGAAAACCAAAGACGGAAAAATAATACTAAAATTCAACAACAACAATAAACTCCATTTCAGTTCATGGGAATGGGTTTACTGCATTGTTCAGCGCAATTCCATCCTCAAGTACTGCATACTAATAAGCACCGCTTGCAACGACTTATCAATGTTTGGCTAACACCGATTTCTTTGGCTCTAAAATCTCTCTACACACAGAGCAAAAAGCTCTAAAAAAAATAGAAATACCGTGCCTAGAATAGGAATGTTCTAATCTAATTTGTATCTTACTGATACACAAGTAACGAATGAGCCCATCATCGTTCTTTCAACATGTCGCAGCGGTGGCAGAATGTGTAGGGGAAGTAGAAAAATCAGATAGTCATCATTTCGGTGTTAATTACAATCATTAATACCTGACAGTTGAGGGCAGGCAGCTGAAGCCTACAAGCTTAGAAAATGTACCGCTTTATCAGATTTCTATGTTATTGTCACACTGATTATCCCCTCCTGATGAGAAGCAAACAGAAGAAGGAAAATAACCGGAGACCAACACAAAAAGAGAAGATATTTCATAATCGTAAAAAAAAAGTATCTTACGAGTACATGCCGCCGTAGTTAATAAACTACTAAGTCCGCTACCCGACTGGGATTTGGTTGCGGTTCCCATTGTCCAATCCAGCTGGTCCCTCATGGGCTTCACGGGCAATAAAAGCCAATTTAAATCTAAGAAAATGACCGACGGTGATGATGACGATGATGATAATGATAATGATAATGATAATGATGATGAAGACGATGACAATCTGGTCATGAACAGTTGATCGTATTACCGAAAAAAGATACACGTAATCTACCTACCGACGGATTCTTTTGGCGGAGCTTCTTTTGTGTGACATTTAAGCTCTTCCTATAACTTCACAGATAAATAGTTGAAAAAATAAAGAAGACCGTTCTTCGCCATCGACCTGCTTTTTAAGTGGTTAATGCACTCAAATTGGGTTCGCTACATCTAAATGCGTCGAAAAAACCAAAAAGATACACAGAAGCGTCGAAAAAAAATAGATTTACTGTCATTTGCTCAGAAGCACGAACCAAAATGAATTCAATTACGTTTTTTCGGACGAAATTGAATCGAGGTTATGCACGTTGATTGAATACGAAATTGAAATGGCCACAACAAGGAAATTCTTTGATTTGAAATTTACTACACTGAGGAGTGCAGAGGTAGAGGAATTCCCTGCATCGTTTGATGGCGTTTAAAACGATTTTAACTGTAACTTTGATGCCAAATTGTTGATATCGTTCTGACCCAAATTGAAAGGGTTGGTTTTGGCTCAAGTTTTACAGGTTGACATGTTTGATGATTTCAATGAGATACTCGTTTCAAGTTGAGTCTTTTAGATTGATGGTGGAATTTCTAATGTCTCTGTGGCAATCAAGATAAACAAATATCCAGGCTCATTAGCATCCATCGGAGACGAAATTAATAACTCAATTTTTTTTCGTATGATCATTGCAATTGCCTTCGCGAGCAACATAGCAAAAGTCCTCACCGGTCCAACTTGTTCAACGTCCGCCATATTGCAGAAATGGTGCACCAAAGAGTTTCTTTTCCGTTTTTATGCAGTTATTTTAGTGATGGTTGAACTTATGGAAAACAATCATGACACGAAATTTCCTATCTTTAATGTTTGCCTTAAAAAAAAAGGGAATTATTACTCAATTTCAAGATTCTTTTATTTTTTAGAAAAGCAATAGTTTTCCAATGGCTTTGTTGACCTTTATTTACCTTTTATAATCAAACGTTTCAAAAAATTGCCAAAAAAATATAAAAAAAAAAGCATACATAGCCGTTTTTTAATGATGGTAAACTAGGGTTTAGAAAAACATTAACCCCATGTCATCGAGCCAATATCATCTACAAAGTACGGTGTTCTCATACCAACCAAAGATGTACACATCTTAATGACTGCAACACTCGTAGGCTAATATGGTCAAGCTTGCACTTTAATAGGGATAACTACTTCAAACTCACCGGATACTGCGTTATCGGGATGCTCAGAGACTCGGCATTACATTGATTTCTGCAGAAGCTGCAGAGAAGAGGAGAAGTAGGACACAATAGTTCATTAAGTCTGTGCGTCTTCTTCCTTTGCCGATATCATAAAGGTTCTCTAGGAGACTGCTTCTTCAATGATCTGTAAGTGTTTCTCATCGAGGACCCCCTTCTATCTATGTACGTATAATGAAAAGATTAACAAATATTTGTTAAATACTAACTTTTTATTTGCTCCTTTTTTTTGTATTGTTTTCGTGAAAATCTTGACATTACTACATACGTACATTGCAGGAACTCACAAAAGTGGATCTCGCAATTGTGCCTATCTGTCCGTCTGTCTGTACCTCGGGCTACAGACTAAATGGCTGTGGGCTTATGTCAGAGGCGAAATTTGAATTTCCATTCGAGCCTTAAAATAAACGTTAAACCTATGGTCAATTTTTCAAAGTTGCAATGGACTGTTTAATCAGTTTTCCCCTAAAAATTCGAATAACGGTACTGAAATTATTAGCGGACTTGCGAAAATTAACCATTTCTTGAATAATGACATTTGATCAAAAAAAAAGTTCTTCAGCCTTTTAACGCATTTCACGAAAAATTAATTTGTTCGCTTCTTATCGATTTCGCCTAAATTTCAAATCTGAACAATTTACAAACAGTCGTTCCCTTTATTATCATAATAATAATGAAATACTTTTCGATTTTGACATTTATATAACACTTTTTCATATAATATTTCAAATCCGGGGATCATTCTGAACTTTTCTCAGAATCACGAGATTGTGAATACCCTGAGAACTGAGATGGTGAACATACCACAAGTGGAATCAGTCACAGCTTCAGTATAGCATGAAGGAATTGCAAAAATTGTATGGAAACAAAATAATGACGGAGCACATACGAGTATGTAGTCAGACGATGCCGATTATCCTTAATTTACTGCTTTTTTTTCCTTTTTTCTTCACAATAGAAAGACACCAAAGGGAACAAAAGCGGCTACCTTGGCAAAAATCTTATGTTCTTTGTATTCAGTCCTATTCACACTTTACCTAAAATCAACAGTTTCCGAGATAATTCCCAAGAAATCAGAGGAGTTCCTTATCTGCGGATTTCGCAAAATCGTGGACTTAGCGCGAGTCGGATCGGTTAGAACTTTTAAGGGAGGCAATTACAAATTTCGTATAAAAAAATGTATGTCATATCCTAGGAATGTCTTATTTTCAATAATTTTTTAATAAATAAAGTACAGTTATACAACTTTTTTTCAATAAACTTTATACGCCATCTACAGGCATACATACTCGTATGTCTAAGCCAATCCAAATGTCAAATTTAAACAAAATCCTTAAAACTATTTTCGAGAAAATCGATTTTTTCCAAAATTGGCCATTAGTAAAGTATTTCACAATTCGAAATTTGATTTCTAACTCCATCGAACCCAGATATGAAGTTTAAAGTAAATCCTTTCGTTAAGGCTTCAGTCCAGCGCACATACATGCAGATAGTTAATCAGAATTGAGAGACCCAATTTTTTGAGTTTCGTTATTATAGTAATACAAAGATTGATCAAAATTTCAAGTACGAACATCTTCACGAAACCAATACTTGCCTTTATAAAGCGTTTTTCAATAAGGACATGACAATTTTGTATTTAAATAAAACACAGAATAATTGAGATATCGGGCTGAAATTTATTCCGGATGTAGTACACATGTTATGTTTGAGTATGGAATTCGATCTCGTTCATATGACCACCGCGAGCATGTTTACAACGATTGATTCTTTGGAGCCAATTTTCCAAAACTCTTCCACACATATCGGCCGCAACGTTGGCAAATTCGCGTTCGATATTGTTCCTGATCTCCTCTAACGTTGTTGGCTTGTTGGCACAAATCAACAACTTAACATAAATAAAAAGAAATCCATTGGCGTTAAATCGCATGAGCGAGATAGCCATTCGACCGGACCATTTCTCGAGATTACACGATTACCCAACTTCCCCTTCAATTGATCAATTGTTTGATAAGCTATATTAGAACACAGATTTGTTGAAACCACATATCACTGATGTCAAGTCCATCCAATAACACATATTTTGCTTATTGACAAAGCCATTAAACCAAAAATGAGCTTCATCGCTAAAGATTTTTCGATGAAATTCAGGATTTTCTTTAAACTTTTCCAGAGCCCAATCGGAGAAGTTTCGTAGCTTCAAATGATAAAGAGGCTTCAGTTCTTGAGTTAATTTGATCTTGTAAGGGTGTGCACCAAGATCTTTACGCAAAATTCGCCACAATGTGGAATGAGAGATTCCAAATTCCTCTTAATTTCACGTGGAATCAACTGATTTGGCTCATTTTTAACTGAAGCACTTACGGCTGCGAAATTTTCGGTACTTCGACCGGTGCGTTGTCTCACTGGTACAGGAATATTCAATAGTGAATATGTTGACTCGAATTTATCCACTATAGTGGGACGATTATTACGACCGAAAATTGGAGTAAGAGCTCTTAAATTTACGACCACCGACTCAGAATTTCGGTAGTACGAGTAGTTTTAAATAATTTCCAAAACGTCTCTAGTTGTTGAACTTCAGCATGATAAAAATGTAAACCTTGGCTGACGTTTCGATATTGACAGATCATAAAAAAAGTTAAGGGTGCATTTGTATTAAAATACAAAACTGTTATGTCCCTATTGAAAAACCCTTTACTTATATAGAAGTAATTAAAAATGAAATCTGAAATTCAAAGAAAAATAAAAACTAATTTACACGGGCTTGCGTAATTGTACTTTTCTATACTTTTATCAGCCAGAAATTGGCTTTTTTTAATTACTTATGCATGCTTTATTTCAAAAATAAACTCTAATTTGTTCTATCGAGTACAATTTTGTTGAAAAATGCAATTAAGACATAAGGCATTTCTCCGGCTACCGAAAATGATTTTTTAAATGTAACTATGACATTTGCTTCACAATTGAGTTATCAGAATGTTTTGCATATGGGCCCCATAAAATTTCCTGAATAACGAAATAAAAATCAGTTACATGGACCATGAAATAAAAGGTTTATTGGTTTTTATACATTTTTTTTACCCAGTTAGCACAAACCGCATCAAGGCCTAGTCCCAATAATACGTTACGGTGCTCACGCTTTGACATTTGTTCATGTTTGACAGATAATTGATTTTTCAATTGGTTGTTGCAAGTCACTGTTGCGAGTGATTGAAAAGAAAAAAAATTATGTCCACGACTTTTCCATCGAAATTATTCTAAAAGACTATAAAACAAAACGTCGAAGTCAAAGCGTAATATTTGACTATACAAAGAATAGGCTTCTATTGTACTTTCTGGACCAAAAATGAACAAAGTCACGATAAAGTTACTCCAAAGTTGCTGAGGTCGGAGTGCGGTGACCTGTCATTAGGATTTAGCCTTTAGAGCTAAATAGAACCGATTTGATTCATCATTAATCATCAGATTCTTTTTGAAAATTAGCCATTGCTCGGCTATGACTAAGACGAATTTGTTCAAAATCAATTTTTAGTTTGAAGAATTTTACAAATATTTATCTTAAGATCTGTATGGGAAGAAACAATGTCCCTTGACTAATCTGATTTTAATGATTATTATAGAATATTAATTGAATAAACATAATTTGAAATTTTTATGTTGAAGACGAAAAGTTCAGATTTTGATTAAAATTTGGAAATAAATGAAAGTTTTTATATAATTATATAATTTTTCCGAACTAGATTTGCCCGAATGATCTAAAATCTTGATTGGTGATTGTTTCTTGCGAGAGTGCTACATGGAAAATATTCTACACCAACGTATGCGCAATTAAATAAGATATTATCCAAGGAACCACTAAGTTATCAGCTTCTACAGGTGGGTACTAACTTGGCAACCGCAGCCGATATCTTGGAGACGCTGATGTGCGCATACTTCCCAAACTGCTTCAATGAGGCAGCCACACCTTCCAAGTGTGGGATTACTCGAGCTGATACAAAACGGGAAGACACTGACAACCTAGTGGATGCATATAAGTGGCCTGGGCCAATAACTCATATAAATCACCGGGCATGGACGGAATACTTTCCATCTTTTTTTTTCAAAAAGGGATAGAATTAGCCACCCTAAAGAAAACATTGTTAATATCTTCGGGGATATCTATATCTCGGATACACGCCAAAACAATGGCAAAAGGTAAGAATGGTGTTTCTATCAAAACCCGGGAAAGATTTATAGACGGCGAAGGGCTATATACTTATTAGCCTAACGTGCTTCCTACTAAAGTCAATGGGAAGAATCTGTGATAACTATGTAAGAACACAGATTACAAATCCGCGGCTATGTCCTAATCTACACGTATACCTCAAAGGAAAATCAGTTGAGACGCCACTACACCAGGTTGTATCCACAATAGAAGATGCATTTGAAATGAAGGAATCAGTCGCAGGCGTCTTTCTAGATATCGAAGGGGCATTCAACAATGTTAAAACTCAAAAAATTGTGGATGCACTCTCAATATACTGTAAAAACTAAATAATAAACAATTGGATAGAACACATGCTTTTAAACAGCATTATCACAACTTCACTGGTACGGGAACACCACAGGGAGGGTAATATCTCCTTTTCTGTGGCTGCTCACAATGCACAACCTTTTAGAAGCACTAGATGGAACCAGCGCAAAAAGGCGTACGCAGATGATCTAGCCGTTTTGATGAGAGAACACGTAAACATCATAGGAGAGCTTATGCAAAACACCCTCCGAATTATAACGAAATGGGCGGAGGAGAGTGGATTAGAAATAAATCCAAATAAAACGGAACTAGTTCTCTTTACAAAGAAAAAAAAAACTGGTGACTTTCACATTCCACAACTTGGAGGAGCATCACTGCAACTCTGTGACAGCGTCAAGTATCTGGGCATAATATTGGACAGGAAACTGACCTAGAGAAAGAACCTGGAAGAAAGAGTTACGAAAGCCAAGAGAGCGTATTGGTATTGGATACCAATCGGCCCAGGAGGGCCATCGGGAAGTAATGGGGCTTGAAACTGAAACAGGTCCACTGGATATATAATGTTGAAGAATCTCATACGTTCAACAACAACTTCGAAACAATTTTCCCCGCAAGAGAATATTGGACGTATGAAAGAACGACAAGAAACTCCAATGGGTTGTCGTCGGTATACACAGACAGCTCTAACATATCAGGGGAATCAGGGGCTGGCATCTTTTGTACTAACCCACGTATTGAATTTGCTATTCATCTAGAACCATTTGTGATGGTGTTCCAAGCAGAAATCTTTGCAATTATGAAGGCAACTGAAATACTCGCAGAAGACACCAGCGAAGAGAGGCAAATTGACATAGGTGACCCTCTGACAACTATTAAAACGATAATCAATGAGAAGATACGACAGGAGTTAAATAACTACTGGGCAAATCTAAACACGTGTAAAGTGGCCAGATATCTGTTGTAATAGAACCGAGTAACAACACAGCAAAAAGAGCTCTCAACTAAAGAACACAGTTGAGATTGATAGTAGGAGTTTTACCAGGGCACATCAATCTCAACAAACATTCGTTCAGACACCAGCTAGCTGATACAACAATCTGTGCCAACTGTCAGGAGGAGAAGGAAGATATAGAACACTTCCTCTGCCACTGGCCTGCAATAGCGAGGTTAAGACTAAAGATACTGGGATCCCCAAGGATACCGGATCTAATATACCTCAGTAAGAAAGGAATCGATGATATGTTAGAGTTCGCTAGACGAACAAGACTATTTCCCGATCTCCTTTTGATTCTCCCCATGATCCCAACACCTACATCCCCTCTCAACGTATAATTCCCACAGTATAGTACTATTCTTTACAGTTCGACAGACGAGGGGAACACTAATGGAGGTCTAAGTGAAGAGCATAAGCTCACCCTCTAAATCCAACCAACCAACCAGGCAGGCGCAACTCTGCTCCTTTACTTTGTCTGAAGCTACTCTTAAGTTACTCGGCATGACAAATGCAAGGAAGGAAAATTAATCGTGCTCTTTAATATCAGAATCTGTGTCTATTGACGGAAGTATGGAAGGTTTATCATTACAAAAAGTTGACTAAGGAACAAGTGGTTTAGCGACCGAGATCGAAATATTTTTTTTTTTTTTTTTAACCGACGTATTTTTCCATAAAACACCTTAAAATGCTCGCAACTCAAGCACATTCTTCACTTTTCGTTCTCGGCAAAGGATTTTGAGCTCCAAGATATGTGATTTTCGGTCATTGTTGCTGCAAATTTCTTAAAAACAAAATTAAAAAAAAAAAAACTGTCGAATGGCAACAATGTCGAATAGACTTTAGAGATCACGATCCGACAGTAGCTTCAAAACCTTCAAATCAAATGATAAAATTGCTCCCTTTGGTAAGGTTCCTTCCTTTTTCCTTACACTTCTACGGCAATTGTTTTTTTAACAAAATTACGACTAAAGTCGAATAAGCCTAGCTGATTTTGTCGTTTTGTTTGTAACTTATTGAGTTGCACTGGTAATGTTTCAAAATTGATTACGTAGTTAAAATCAAGTCACGTTTGCATGTTTGCGAGTAATTTATCTAATATAATTATTTTATTCGGAATAACCCGAACTATAAATACACTTGACAGATATGATAAATAGTACTTTGTTCTAATTTATAAACCAAAATGTGCAGGGAAAACAACTGATTACAAAAGTCAAGAGGAATGACGCCTTAATTCCGGTGCTCATATTAATTTGTGGTAGGAACAATTACATGCTGGTATCCCTATAGAATACTTCAAATTCGCACACACCTCACTCGAGAAACCAACTAATGGCCAAACTTTACTAATTAACCAATATGCTATGTACACTGTACCTAACATAGGCTTCCCCAATCACCCGCACCCACGTAACCACAAAGTGCTCATTTACGCAAAAGTCGATAAGAGCTTTTCAATTAAAACACCAACCCGCGTCGTAAACGCGATGTTCATGCAAAATGTTTTACAATTTAATTAACTTTGATACTCTTGTGTACCTGGTTATGATAGCTGATATTCACTTCTATACTCCCACACACACACGAAAAAGTTTGTTCGATAAAAATGTTAAAATTGTTGACAATCACAAGTTCAAGGGGACGAGTCTGATAATATAGTCATTACTGTGAGTGGTTGTTAAGTACACCTACATAAATAGAAACATTTGATGTTTTAATTGAATTAATTAAAATGAAATTGTAATAATGAGAAATCGCAAAGGAAGTAAAATCAAGCAAACTGCCACATTTTTTTCTAGACCGCGCTCCAGTAGGTTGTATAAAAATATTTGAAATACTATCTTATCAATGTTTCTCTTGTCTTTGTCGCCGTCTTGTGTTTTAATAGCAAAAAATAAAGTGAATGCAAAATTTCACTTGATAACGATATTTGTTATCTTTGTACCTTTGCCTTTCTTTCATTTGATTAAGTTGACTCATTGAAAAATGCGACGCCACAGAATGAGTTTACAAATAATTTCATTTCAACTTTAAGTCCCGTGGAAATTTCATGAATTCATCAAATTTTTCTTCATGTAATTTACGAGTATCTCTTTAAATAATTTAAGAGATTGGCCTTCGCAAATAATATAAGTCACAACATCGGGCTGTCCTCTGGATAAGTCAAAAGGCGAGTTTGAAAACGAACATTGAGTTCATATGACCCACTAGTAGAAGAGCTTTTCTCAGGGTTATACAAGGACTAATATCGAATACACGATGTTCACAGATTCCACTTACTGATCGCAAAGAGAAGCTAATAAGATATGTGGCTCAAATAAAACACAATCCACATAACCCTCAGTCAGGTTCCCACTGAGGGGAAAAACAGTAGCACCAAAGACTGCTTTTACAATACAAGCCTCTCAGGAAGACCAATGAACAATGGTGCAGATAAGACATTGAAATGATGTAGATATACTTGGGGATTTTAAAAGCAAAATCTAAGAGAAAACTTCCTTAGTAACGCCATTGGAAATAAAATTTGTTATCACTTCCAGAAACTTGCAACATCTTAATTTCTGTAAGACAATGTGGTAGTTGCCCAATCAACAGACCACCAACCAAACTTTTCAATGTACTAAATCTACAAAGCTTCAAAGGTGCCAGCGTCAAATCGGACCATTATCTAATGACAGCGAATGTACGCCTACCAATATTCAACATCCAGCGTCGAAGACCTGCAATCTTTCAAGCTGTTCAAAAGTGCAACGGAAAATTACCAGAAAAAAGCCCACGGCGACCCAATCGACTGATTTACGGATTTACTTCAAATATCGTATCTAGGGTCTGTGAGATTGCAATTCCAGGCGAAATTGGAATTTGTATTCTAACCCCGGAATTAATGGTACTTTCTAATGCCCGATTTTGATTTTTGAAAATGGTTACGTCTTTGATATGCCTCAAACAATTTTGTTAAAAATCGACAATTTTGATTTCAGCTATTAATTTCTATCGGAGATTTACCTAAATTGCAAAAAGGCTTTCTTGTATTTATACCCAAGTTCTTTGAAAACATTGTATACAACACGATGTTCTTTACTGCTACATGGGTTTCTAAAGGGTAGATACAATACAACTACTAACTTAATTGAATTTGTTTCAAGTACATTGCTTTGGGGAATGAAAATTAAGTTTAGATTGTGGTCACGCATTTCAGCAAAGATTTTGATAAAATCTCTCACCAAATCATTCTCCTCAAACTATTAATTTTTATACGGATTTTGGAAGTATATTGTGGATTTAATCCTACTTGGAAGCTCATCAATATAGAGTTATTTTCAGATCATTTGCATCAAATCTAATTAGTGTGATCTTGGGAATACCACAGGGCAGACATCTAGGACTTATTATCTTTATTTTGAGTCGTTAAAGAATCGAACCTCGTACGCAGATACATGCCGAATCTCTCTCTCTCTCTCACTGCAGAATGAATTAAATCAATTCTGCATTTGGTGGGAACAATATCTTTTAGAGATTAATGTGAATACGAGTAAATGTCAAACTATCGCTAACTCTCTTAAGCGTCGTCCCCAACCACTGAGATATTATTTTCTCAGCAAAGAGGCTGTTGTTACTAAACCCTAGTAGCTTTGGTGTATCTGCGATAATGAAATTGATTCAGATTTATATATTTTGACCTACGGGGTTTGGGCTGATATGATACTTGCAACTTACCTCTCTATGAAGACCGACTGAAATTACGTCTTGATGTCGCCGGCATACTCTTTATAAACCAATTGTTCACAGAAAGTATTGATGCTATGCTGCTCCAATAGATCTCATCTAATACTAATCCTCGCCATCTAAGGTCGGAACCTATATTTTGTCTTACCCACCATAGTAAATCGAGAAAAATACTGGTGTCTTGACTAAGGTGAAGCTTTAACTTACGCCAGATTAGCATTTGTAATTTAGTATGCACGGATAAGTTTAGTTTAGTTATGGTTTCGTTTTCATTTTAAACATTTGTACAAATTAAAACATACACTTTTCCTTTTATAACGTGTCATTCATAGCCACGCCTTAACTTTAACACAAAATTTGAAATGACAACGCTGTCATTTTGTGACGATTGTGTTCTGTTATAGCAGTCACTTAATCATGGGAAACTACACCCTTCAACAACGGGTTAAAATTTTAAAAAATTGTTATAAAAATTCGTGCTCTGTTCACTACACAAAAATCATCTAGTAAATAATCAATATAATCAGATCTGAGACGATGCCAATCCAGAACAGTTCCAGGCGCTTCCTTTGCATCCAGAAAAACTCAGTGTTTGGTGCGGATTTTCGTCAGGCCGCGTCACCGGGCAATACATCTTCCGAAATGAGAGAGGTGAGCCGGTAACTGTCAAGGGCGAAAGGTATCGAGAGATGATAACCAATCTTTTAGAATTAGACATAGACATGTGGTTCCAGCAAGATGGTGCTACGTGCCACTCAGCGAACGAAACAATGGGGTTGTTGGTCAAAAAGTGTCTGGGTCGCGTTTTTTCGAGAATAGGTGATGTCAATTGAGCATCAAGATCCTGCAATTTAATGCCCTCAGACTTTTTTCTTTGAAACTACGTTAAGTCTCTGGGTGTTAAACCAGTAACAATTTACGAATTGAAGAACAATGTCGCGTTTAAGTCCGATTTATGCGGAAGACGCATCCAAAATTGTGTCTCTCGGATCGCCTCCAGGAAACCGCAATAAAGATTTCGGTCATATCTCTTTTTATTCAATTTTAAAGAGCGAGCACTGTTCTACGTGCCAGTCAACAAAAGAAACATTGGCGTTATGGAGCGAAAAGTTTCCGGGTCGCGTTATTTCGAAAAGAAGTGATGTCAACTGGCCATCACGATTCTGTAATTTAATGCTCTTAGACTTTTTGAAGCTACTTTTTTGAAGCTACGTTAAACCAGCAACAACTCACGAATTGGAGAAATCCAGCCCGATTTATGCGGAAGAGACATCCAAAATTGTGTCTCTCGGATAGCCTCCAGCAACCCGTGGAGGCTATTTGAATGATGTTATTTTTAAAATATAATTGTACTTCACTCTGCAGTAAAGATTGAAATGTATAATGACGTAGAAACAAAAATAGAATGTACAGCGGGGGAATTCGAAGTTAAAGTTGGAGTACACCAAGGCAGTTGGCTACTCTGCTTTCTTTTCAATGCCATGCAAAGGGACACGTCGATTAAAGTGAAACGACTTCTCATCTTTTCGCCGAAATATCATAAGTAGCGACGCGACAGCCCTTCAAAATATATTTAATAATTGGATTAAGGCGTTGGAAAACAACAGTTTTAGAATTAACCGCACGAAAACTGAACATTTGCATTGCTGTTTTTCCAAACCCAGAAACACCACCCCGGATATCTAATACATAATAATCGTAAATGATCAGGAAAATAGTCGCGACGACAGTGCACATCGAGCGGTTGAAATGGCGAGAATACTCACCAGTCTTTTGTGACCGAAAAATGCCACTTTAAGTTAAAGGTTTGATTTATAGGAGAGTGTTGGGCGATGTATGAAAAAATATAAGGGAACAATTTTAGCGACAGAGGTCAAAATATTACGGATGTCAGCAGGAGCATCAAAACTAGACCTAGTTAGAAGAATACTTCTTCAGGGAAACCCCCATATAAAGAAACCGATTATGGAAAAGCTTCTGGCTGAGCGTATCAGCTGGTACTGCCCCATATACAAAGAAGATCGTCGGAGAATCCGGCCCGAAGAGCAAAAGCAACTCAGGTTTCAGTCGAAGCTCGAAGAAGAGGCAGAAAAAAAAATAAGTGAGCTTACTTAAATGCAACAACAACAGCAAATAACAAAATAGAGCGGCCACAAGGTTAGCCAACCCCACATGCGGCGCAGCAGCAAAACAGATACGTGGTAAAAGTACTTAACATAATCGGTACGAGTTCTTATGCTTTATATATTTCACTGGTTAATAAAAGAAAAAGAAAAAAAAGGGGGCAAGTATTACAAATCAAAAAACAAAAGTTCACAGGAATCTAGTAAATAGCCAAAAAAGCCATTTCTAGAATAAGACTTTTGACGAAAATCGGAATCTGAAATGTTATAGAATATGCTATGCAAAGTTTTGGAGTAATTCTCAAAATCTGTATAGTTATTACGGGATATAACATTTTGTGCAAAGCATAATTCCTATATAAATATCTACAAACAAGACAGTGAGTAAAATATTGCCAAAGTGAAAATTTCACACCTAAACAATATCAAGGCATTTTTTATATGCTTTAATTACTTATTACTAATTACTTGATGCCATAAAATAATTAGGGTAATTCTAGGTTCACTTCCATGAAAATGAAATATGTGCACCGGAGTTAATTAAATCTTTTCGGAATGGATATTACAATACAGTTTCTCTAAAAATGTTTTGAACCTCATATTTTGCATGCAAAGTGATATAACTAAAATAAAACAATAAATGAATTCACAACATTTATTAAATTAATACGATATAAAATCCAATTTATTTTTCGGCCAATCGGGAGCATTTCACGCTTTACATATAGCTTTACGAACACATCCCTGCGGAAGCGAACAATTTCGCAGTGGCACCAACGTCTTACTTACTTACTTAAAGGGCTCCCAACCCGTGAAGAGTCTCTGCCTGAGACACTGTAGCCTTCCATCCTCTGCGATCTCGGGCACGTTGTTTCCAGTTATTCAGACCAAAAATCCGCCGAAGAATTTTTCTTTCGAAGGAACCCAGTATCAGCTCTCCCTTCCTGCTTATCGTCCAGCACTCGGCGCCATAAAGCAGAACTGGCAGGATAAGGGTTCTGTAGAGCATACATTTTGTCCTTCGAGTTAGGAGTTTTGAACCCAATTGTTTTGCCAAACCGAAGTAGCAGCGGTTTCCAAGGGTAATTCTTCGCCGGATCTCCACTAGGATGTCATTTGTGGAGTTCATGTTTACTCCGAGGTAGATAAACTCCTTAACTACCTCGAAATTGTTGCTATCAATAGTGACGTTCTGTCCTAGGTGGTGGACAGATGCTTGTTTGTTTGTTGATAGTCTTATCCTCATTTACTACAAGGTCAACAAATTTCGCCTGTTCTTCAATCGCCGTAAAAGCCTCTATCACGGCACGCTGGGAGCGACCGATGATGTCGATATCGTCTGCATACCCCAGTAGCTGGACGGATCTGTTGAAGATAGTGCCTTCCATGTTGACACCTGCCCTGCGCACTATCTGCTCTAACACAAGACTAAAGAAGTCACATGACAGTGTGTCTCCTTGACGAACTTCGGTGCATGTTTGGAATAGTTCGGAGGAACTACTTCCAAATTGCACGTTGCAGCGCGTGTTTTCCAGGGTCACGCTACAAAGCTGGATCAGTTTTGCCGGGATCCCGAATTCGGCCATTGCCACATAAAGCTCCTGACGATGAATGCTATCATATGCGGCCTTGAAGTCGATGAATAGGTGGTGAGTCTCGACTTGAAATTCATTGGTCTTTTCCAGGATTTGCCTCAGTGTGAAAATTTGGTCTATAGTCGATCTGCTGGGCCGGAAGCCACACTGGTACGTGCCGATTAGTGTATTGCAGAACGGTTTGAGACGTTGACACAGTACGTTGGATAGGATGCGACATTAAGCAGGGATATGCCTCGATAATTCTTGCAAGACATAGGATCTCCTTTTTTATAGATGGGGCATATGGAGCTGATCGGGCATGCTTTCTTCCACCCATACTTGGTTGATAATTTGGTGCATGCGCCCTACCAAAATATTACAACCGTATTTGAAAAGCTCCGCTGGTAAACCATCAGAGCCGGTGGCCTTGTTGTTATTAAGCTTTTTTATTGCTAAGCCAACTTCTTCTATACTGGGTGCTGGAACTGATTCTGGACGTGGGTTCTCTTCTTGCCCTATCACTCTCTCTACATGATGCCCATTTAGCAGCTGCTGGACGTGTTGCTTAAACACATCTACTATTCCTTGCGCTTCGGTGACTAGATTTCCTTCGCTGTTTCGCTGGAAGACTGTGTAGGCCCTCTTCTTTCTACGCAGTATTTTCTTCTCCTCCCTCCTCCTGGCTCGATACTCTTCCCTCGCTGCCCTTGTTTGGCGTCTGTGGTAGGTGGATGCACTGCGGAGAGTTTCTCACTCAGGCGCTCTCTGTAGACTCTGGCTACTCCAGGTGTGCTAAGGCGTCCAACGTCGAATTTCTTCTTCTGGGCGGTTCGCAGCTTCTTCTCGTTGGATAGTCGAGCTCTGAACTTAGCCGCAACAAGAAAATGATCAGAGTCGACGTTAGTGCCTCGGAATGTGTGCACGTTGAGGATGTTGGATGCGTGCCTCGCATCGATTAGCACATGGTCGATTTGGTTGGCGGTTCGACCATCTGGAGAGCGCCAGGTTGCTGTGTGGATCCTTAGCCTTGGAAACCTAGTACTACTTATCACCGTATTAAGAGCTGCCGCAAAGTCTGTAAGTCGGTACCCATTATCTGTGGTCGATTCATGGATTCTGTGTTTACCAACTAACCTGCCAGAGATGTTTTCCTTTCCAACTTTGGCATTGAAGTCCCCGAGCACAATTTTGACATCATACTCCGGACAGGCTCCGTAGACTCCATCCAGGAGGTCATAAAACTCCTCCTTGATAGGGTCTTCAGCCTCGCCGGTATGGGCGTGTGCACACATTAGGCTTATGTTTTGGAAAGTGGCTTTGATGCGGATCACAGCTAGGCGATCACTTACCGGCTTAAAGTCAATAACTTTTGTCCTAAGACGGTTTCCCACGACGAATCCGCATCCTAATACATTTAATCTTTTATGGCAGCTGTAATAAATATCGCAATTTTTCCTACAACGTCTATAAATAAGAAAATTGCTTTCAGCACCGCCTGGCCGTAAGGTATCATAAAATTCCTAGCCAGTCGCATTTGGCTTCGAAGAAAATCAAGTGTTGTAGGCAGTCGGTTGTTGTATTTGCTTTTCGTGTGAAATTTAACTTACTGCCAACTACTGGCCAGCTAACTTTCAAAAAAAACACAGCTAGTATTATTGTTCTGTGCAGCACAACCCACTATTTTTGTCCCAGTGTTTATGAAGAAATGAACGCACATCATTTCTTTTCTTGTTAATTTATAATAAAATATATATTCTAAACTCGTATGGCCATTTATTTACAATAATTAAAATAATTATAATTATTTGTACTTTTTTCTTCTATCAGTAGAAAAAAAAAACACTCTACCTTCTACACTTGGCCACTCAAGCGTCGTAATTTCTTTAAACCATTCATATTTTATTTGTTTCCAATTTGAAGTAAAACATTAAACGTATCAAACATACCAATACACTTTCGATTGCTTTAATTTGAATACAACAACGGTCATGGTTCTTCGCAAAGAGGAGATTAAAACAGTCTAAAAGTAGGTTAAGATATTGACACTCTATGTTACTTGCGATTAAGATACGAAAAATCCTTGATAAGAAAAAGTTATTCAACTGTACTTCATTACCCTAGTTTCAAACCGCATAATCGAACAATTTTTACATCACTCCCCCGCTTAATGACACTCGACAAATATTACACAAAACTTCATTTTGTCCATTATCTTTTCACTGCACGAACCGACAATATTGTACAACTTTGAACATATGCAACACTTAAAAAGTCACATTTTATCTATTTCCATTGTTTGCGGGAAATTTGCATAACACCAAAACCATGCTGTTACACTTTACCGGGTCCCCCTTCATTTATTTAGCCAAGACGAGCGTAAAGTTAATGCTGGTTGAATATTTTAATGTACGAGTACGTAAATATTTACGCGTTTTATTTTTTTGTTTTAACATTTAATTTGTCCTTCCGATATATTATTGCAACTACGGGTATGTGCCAGTATTGTGCAACATTATTTAATGATTGTCCAGTAATAAAGTATAATTGCGTCTTTAAAAAAAAAGAAGAAAATAATGACAAACAAATATGATTAAATAAAAATATAAATATAATCATTTGAAGGTGCAGCAATTTGGCAACACAAAGCATTTAGCGATGGTCATCAAACCGTCCGTCCGTCATCATCATCATCAACATCAGCAGCAGTCAACATCAGTACCATCGATACAAATTGTAATTAATTGCGACTCATTGTTGTATAAGCAAAGAATGCCTCAATGCCATATATTGTAGAAAAATTACCTACTTTTCGTTAAGAAAATAAATAAAATCAAACAAATTGATAAATAAATCTTTTAAAGTGCATAAATTATAAAGTTATCGTTGTCATTTCTTTATAAATGTATGAGTTATGAACTTTAAATTAAACCCCTTTTTTTTTAATTTATGAGATTTTCATTGTTATGGTAGGGATGGGAAATGTCAGAAAACTTAAAGACACACCTAGACAAAAACTTATAAAAAGAAGCTATGAATCGATCTGGAATATTGGAACCATTCGAACACATTCAGAGTCAATACAATACGAGTGCGTTATACCAGGTCAAATTCTGAGAGATTACAATTTTTTTCTTTGTTTTGTTAAACAAATTAATTAATAATTTACAAATTAAAATAATAATTTATTTACCCGAGCGGAACTGGAGAAAACTAGATCTGAAACAAAAAAATAGAAATTATATAAAATAAACAATATGTAAATTAATAATAAACAAACAACAATGGTTACATTTTACTCAAATAGCATAACACATAACCAACAAAGATATTCTTAAATTAGTTATTTAAAAAAAAAAATCATTTTACATAAAATATCGATATCGATATCGAAATAGATTTCCCATATATTTTTTAATCTCAAAAAAAAGCTTAAGCTTAAAACTTCCTAAAGAAATACTTTCAGGTGACTAAGCTTAGTTCTAACTTTTGTAAAAAAGTTAGCTAAGAGCTAAATTTTTTCACATCGAATTAGATAGTTTAAAGTCATGAAAATCGCTACTAGGACGAACTAAGTCAGAAAAAGCGCAAGTCAGAAAAAAAAGATGAACTTTGATGTGATAGTTTTGTTTATTTTAGAGAAAATCTTTGCTTAAGCAGGAAAGACCACTTAGACCCGTCTAAGATTCGACCATCCACCTCGTCATAAAACTCAACAAAAACAGACTACCTACCCTAGTCCTAACTTTACCTTAAGAATATTTACAGCTGAAAGACTCAAGCTAAGCAAAAATAAACAAACATCGTAAACAAACATAACAGTGCAGCGAAAGATGTGATACAAACCCGGAGTTTCGTCGAGTCACTACTGTTAATCCTGGAAGTTGAGGGTTGCGAAGTTATCGCTTATGCGGACGATGTTGCTATAGCAGTCTCCGATAAACACCTCAATACCTTAAAAGAGCTCCTACAAAACGCTTTGAATAAGCTATCTATATGGACAGCTCGGTGTGGTCCAGGAGTGAACCCCCACAACCTGAACTAGTCCTCTTCTCACAGCAAATACAAAATCCCACCTATTGAACACCCTTAATGGAACAAGTTTAATTTTCTTCAACGAAGCAAAATACCTGGGTCTTATTTTGGATACGAAACTAAGCTGGAAACCTAATATATAAAAAAAAGTTAAGAAAGCCACTGTCACATTCTTCTCTTGCAAAAAAGCCATTGGGAACAAATGAGGCTTACAGCCCAGACTATCTCACTGGCTCTATATCTCGGTCACTAGACCGATCCTCATATACGGGGTAGTTGTCTGGTGGACTGCCTTGGATAAGGCAATAAACCAGAAGTTATTAAGCAAAGTCCAACGTTCAGCTTGTCTGTGCATTAGTGGAGCACTGCGGACGACACCTTCCGCAGCTATGGACATTCTTTTTCATTTAACACCCCTTGATATTTATGGCCGGCAAATGGCAGCTAACTCAGCTAATCGCCTTAAAGCTACTTCACAGTGGAATAAAAAAATGTATGGCCACGCCTCCATCTTAAATAAATTTAACATATTCCCTGTAGACTACACCATCCCCAAGTTAAATTTTGACAATAACTTTCAAGTTACCATCCCTTTCAGAGCATTCTGGGTGGTTTCACGGAAAATAAGTTGGTACATTTTTATACCGACAGTTCAAAAATTAACGACGGGGTGGGTGGTGGTGTCTTCTCTCATAGGATTAATCTAAACCTCTCTTTTCGTCTACCAAACCGCTGTAGGGTGTTCCAGGTGGAGATAATGGCAATAAGGGAAGTCTTGCCTTGGCTAAAGAAAAACGTGATATCCGCATCTTTTCAGACAGCCAAGCCGCAATCAAATCCCTAGAATCTTCCTCAACATATTCTTTAACAGCTCTAGACTGCCGATCGTCTCTTATAGAGATGGCGGAGCAGTGTAATATTCACCTAATTTGAGTGCCGGGGCATAAGGATATTTCAGGGAATTGTAAGGCTAACGAACTTGCCAGACATGGAAAAACAATACCCATCCTTCCAGGCAAAAGCTTACTGGGTATGCCTATCGCTACATGCAAACTTAAATTAAAACTGGATGCTACCGTAAAGATAAATTCTAGGTGAACAAGGAGTACAACTTGTCTAGCGACAAAACAGATTTGGCCCATGCTGGATCTGAAACGCTATAGGAATTTGATTTCTCTAAATAGGAAGCATATTAGTGTTGTTATAGGTGTCATTACTGGAAACTGTCTAATAAGCAAGCATGCAACAAGGCTTGGTGTATTCTCTAACGAGCTGCATGGGCGAGGAGGAGGAAGAGACTATTCTTCACCTTCTTTGCACCTGCCCAGCTCTCTCCCAAAGAAGGAAACTCCACTTAGGAGCCTTCTGTTTCAATGACCTAAATGATCTGAATAATATTGATGTTAGGTACATTCTACGCTTCATCAGAAGCTCTAAATGGTTCAACGAGTAGGCTAGAGGCCGCATCTCAAACACATGTGGTATCACAATGGACCTATTATTGGTCCAAGTGTGTTGGCTTCTTTTGCTGACAGCCACTTCAACCTAACCTAACCTTCGTCGAGTCCGTTGTTGTGTCAAGCTACACAAGCAAGAAGTATTTTCCAGAATTGACCTAAATAGTCATGAACTACAGATAGAATCGAGCTAAGTGGAACTCATCTGTTACCCTGTGGTAATCGTTTTAGAACACAGGCAAGTATCTCAAGCAGTGTTGCCAGAACATTTTGAGAAAAAACCCGACAACATTAAAAAAAATATGTAATGTAATGAATATTTTTCTATTGAGATCTGCGAGAATATATTAGGTTTTATTGCACCTAATATATAATAAGTATATAATGGAATTAGGTAAAAAAGAAATATTTTGGCGTTAACAGCCCAATGCATGGCCTGGCCTAGCTTCTCGCAGCCACTCGTGCCTTGCGCCTTACGAATGGTTGAAACCTAGGGTTTTATGCCGTTTCCGAAGGGCAATTTATTCGATTAAGAGAAGCTTTTCATGACAATTTTACTCTCGTATATTTGTCAGACGTTCGCGAGAGGTGGGACCGTGAGAAAACTTTTTTTTTTTTTTTTTCTGGGATTCGAACCTTGAACCTCTCGCTCAGTGATCGCGCACTTAACCACTGAGCAACGGTTCCCACATGCATATAATGGAATTAATGCTAATTTTTTTTATAAAAATGTTTGTATTAAGCATTTTTTACCTAGGGTCAAATGCTGTGATTTCATCACTAATTTCAATGACTTGTCGAACTATGAGTAAGCTAGCTAAACTATCTTTATGCAGCCGATTACAAGAGCTAGTTTTTATGTCCTTTATCAATGTTCTAATAATAACTTTTAGATTTGAAAACAATAAATCTAGTACTGCTCGTACTGTGGATGTATACTCATCATTAAATTGAACTCATCAAAATCAAGGGTAGCATGTTTTCGCCTTTCAATATCAAGCAATTGGTTGCTAATACGAGTATTTAGAAATGCTGGTCTTTCTAACATAAACGAAAAATGCTTTTTTTGAATGACTGTCCTACAAGTGGATCAACAATGCTTACAAAATCAGATACTTTATTTGAAAAACTTAAGTTTAACATTTTAGACATTTAACACAAATTACACTTAAATATACATGCTTAATAATTCTACATAATTTTTAACTTTCTTACCATCTATCTCAAATATACAAGTTTTCTTAACATATTCAACATTTAAAAATTTTAGACGAGGGTGGCCGTGGTGTAGTGGTAACATCATCGCTTGTCACGCTGTTGATTCACGGTTCGAATCCTGATGTCAAGAATCATCTATTTATTTCGCATGAAATAAATAAAAAAAGGCGATCACTTGCGAAAGCTAAGACAACTCTACTGTGAAGGCATAACACTGGCAGTAGGGTGGTCATACGGCCAAAATGCAACTTGATCATGATGATGACATCAGGACGGAAAAAAATACTGTGAATCATAAGCAACGACAATAATAGCGAAAACAAAACAAAATACTCCCCAGTTATCTGGACAGCCACCCTTGGAGTTTACAGAAAACTGAATACCACCTGAGTTTCAAACCACACCACTCTGTCTTTCTCTCTGTCCCTTCCTTTCCACAAAAATGCACGTGTTCTAAAAATTAGTATAAGGGTATTCATATCCCCTTTAACACGTGCAAATTATAAAAAAAAAAGATTTATAGTTAGAACTGATCAGTGATTACATTTAACAACGTTATGCCTCTAATAGAACATGACCCGAGTCTAGCGATATCTTCAAGAAGAGCTGATTGATGATCTCTGCCCAAAAATTAAATGTACTTATAGGCTGCAATCCACTTGGTTCATTGGCTTTAATTTGTGATATTGTGGTGGGAAAATCCATTCATCGTTACTTTATAGAGACCATTTAAAATTTGGCTTTCTTAGTACAGACAGATGCTCTTATTTTATTTCCTCTAGAAACAATGGTGAGTACAATTCACTCCCAACATGCGCCACCACAATTTGTACTCCGCCTCTTTCTATAGCTGATTAGAGCACCTTCAACTGTCTTCAGGTTACTGCAATGTAAACTGAGTTTGATTCGAGACCAACAATAAAAACAAAAAATCTTCATTCACTATTTCCGTTTTTCCTACAGGTAAGTCAATAAGCTTCCTATGAAACGATTAATAATGTTCTCCATGATCTTGGAAAGCAGGCAGAAGCACTGACATTAAAGCTATGGGTCGGTATCTAGAAGAGGAGGTTTCATCGTCCTTTTCGAAATTGGCTGAACATGGGGAATGCCTATGGAGTACGATAAGATCATTAAGAGGCTTGGCCAGGTCATTATTCCTATTCAGATCTCTAAGAATTTGGATTAGCGTATGTGAAGAAAGAGACCTTCAAGTAAGGTGATATTTGCTGAGAAGACTCGTAACGTAACAAGCAGATTAGATATCTCTTTGGATAGATAACTAAACATTAAACAAGAAATGTCTGTCAAATAGGTGCCACGGCTGACCTTGCAGACTCCCGCTCTTTTGACGAAATTTTCCCTTATTTTTCGACACCAATCTTGCGGTAATTCATAACTCTGGAATCGTTTGCGGGTTACTGGCATATACCTTCTGCCTCACATAACACCAAAGAAAACGATCCAATGGCGTGGTATCGCACATCTTGGGGGCGAATTTTGCTCATCGAAATGAGAATTGACGCGGCCGGGAAGCTGTATTGTTTCTCGCGCTGTGTGGCAGATCGTACCGGTTTGTTGAAACCACATGTCAACATCAATATCGTCCAATTGATGCAAAAAATAATTTGTTATTATGTCCCGACAACGTTCATCATTGACTGTTGCAGCAGCACCATGACAATTTTCGAAGAAGAACGACCCAATCGCGCCAAAATCCGCACAAAATAGTGACTTTTTGTAGATTCTCTAATGTGGTTCTCTAACACCGAATCAACGAAGTCACGACGCTGTCCCTCCCAGTAAGGAGGAGGAGATTATTACCGCAATCAAAGCACTTAAAACTAATAAGGCGGTAGGACTTGACGGCATACCTGCGGAGCTTTTTCAAGCTGCGCCAACAGCATCGGCAGAGCTACTGTTCCCACTTGTCGGGAGAACATGGGAAGCCGAGAGTTTTCCGGATGAGTGGAAAAAAGGGATGATCGTCAAGCTCCATAAAAAAGGCAACCTAATGCAGTGCGAAAACTGGAGAGGTATCTGCGTGCTGCCTGCTGTGGCCAAGACAATAGCTAGAATCATCCTGGAGCGAATCAAAGAACACCTTGAAGACACACTCGACGCTGAACAAGCAGGTTTCCGCTCTGGATCCTCCTGTGTCGACCACATCAACACCCTGCGAATCATCATAGCAATGTGTTGAATATCGATCACCACTTCACCTGTTGTTCATCGATTTTGAAAAGGCGTTTGATAGTGTCAATTGGGAATTTATTTGGCGTGCCTTGCACAGGAGAGGCATTCCGGATAAATTAGTATCAATTATCAAGGCTACATATGATGGGTCCACATGACACGTTTTGCACAGAGGGAGGCTGTCTGAGGAATTCGAAGTCCAAAGTGGGGTTCGGCAAGGCTGCATACTTTCACCAATACTGTTTTTGTTGGTGATTAGCGATGTGCTGAATGCGGCCTTATCAACAGGAAATGGAGGAATTCGATGGACTCTCACATCTGAACTCAAACACCTCGACTACGCCGACGATGTATGCCTACTGTCTCACAGAATAGTGGACCTTCACCAAATGACAGCAAATGTTGAGAGGGAAGCAGACGTGCAGAAATGATCAGCCTAGGACCAAACACATCAAACGGTTGAGAGAGTAGAGAGTTTCCAATACCTTGGGAGTATTGTCTCAACCGATGGCGGAACCGAACTGGATATAGCCAGCCGAATAGGTAAAGCAAAATCTGCGTTTGGGATGCTATCCATAGTTTGGCGAAGTAATGCAATTAGCTTAAACACCAAGCTACGACTGTTCCGTTCCAACCTTGGATTTGTGCTGCTATATGGATGTGGTACCTGGAGAGTGACCGTCACTATCACGAGGAAGCTGCAAACGTTTGTCAATAGGTGTCTACGCTACAACTTAAGGATATTCTGGCTAAACCGTATCTCTAACGAACAGCTTTATCAGAGAACGGGCCATGAACCTATAGGCACAACCATACGACGACGAAAGTGGCAGTGGATCGGTCACACTCTCTGAAAGGATGACAGGTCCATAGCTATCCAAGCGATGCAATGGAACCCGCTTCCAAGAATGGCAGGATACGCGGCGGTCCTAGGAGTACGTGGCCCTAGGACCCACCAGGGGATACAGGACATAAGTGAGTAAGTAAGTGATGAGTAAAAGTAGGCGTGACATTATACAACATTAGTGCGATTTGTAGAGAATGTGAACGTCGGTACATTTTTTTAAAAGGCGAAATTTTCCAGTTTCTAGAAAGTGTTGAAAAAAGGGCTATTTTTTGTATTTAAGGTGAGCGTGTCTATAGGCGAATTTTTAAAATGTTTACACTTGAACTGCTTCAGATTCTAATGAGCTTATTTACGAAATTTAATATTTCTAGATCACAATTTAAGGCCCGAAATCTGGTGACAATGAGATCACCCTTCACCCTTCTCCATTTCGAACAAAAGAATTGTTATTTGAATTGGCGGTGTATGTATGTACTCGTAGGAGAAGAAAAGGGAGAATTCGACTTCGATGAATCCATTCAGAAAGACTTCACTTTATACAGATAAATGGAAAAGGGTAGCAATCGGCTTGGTGTGCGTAAAACCCGAGACAGTTCACAGATCATGGTTACTACATGGACTTGTGCAGTCAATTTAATCTCAATACTTAAAGTTTTCTATCCAAAACCGCAAAAAGATATGTGATCTTATAGATAATTTATTTTGCTTTAAATTCATTTCGTTACCTTGTGATTATATTTCATGTCAGATCGTTATATCATTTTGCAAATCAGATAAAACCAGTAAACAGTAGACCTGAACAAAGATGGGAATCAAGTGAATCATTTGCGCTGAGTACTGTGGTTTCAGTTGTAAGCAGTAACCCACATTTATAGGAAAAAAAAACCTTCATCTTACCAAGCTATCATTTTACCAACTGAGCACTAACTAACCTACCAACACAATGAAATATGTAACAAAGAGCAATCTCTCAATGCTTATTAAGAGAAACACTACTTATAACCATCATGCTAACCACAATTATCGCTTACTCTCATTTGATCACAGTTTGAAGGTTAAAACACCCCAAATCATGATTGGTGAGATCATTTGATTCACCTTCAGTATCACTCATGAAGGTGGTTATGATGGGTTCAATGGTCTCTAAGTTTGACTGCCATCATAACCACGAAACCAAGCCAGCAGTCGCCTATTAACAGATTTTAAAGCCGATTTCATTGTAATTTTATTTCTAAGGTTACTGTGTCAAGCAATCGACAATCCCCACACAGTCAAACAGACACAATAAATATAAAATTCCAGCAAGCATTCACTTTTAATTTGTTAGACATGAAATCAATTAAAGAAGGGGAGACGCAGAAAAAAAAATCAAGTAAAAAATATCCGTGCTGTGCTCTATAGGATTGCCGCCACCATCGTGCACCACAAAAAGGTCATCGTCATCCGATTAATTAAGTATCTTTGTATCTGCTTTCAATTGTTCAGCTAAAATACTCAGATCAATCTTTCTGAGTAATTGGATTAAATCGCTCTAAAACAGCTTTGCTACGCCAAAATTGAGTACAAATCAAAAAGTATCTAAAACTTATTGTGCTGATAAATACAACCGTCATCGTGTGATTTTGATTAATTATTTAGCTGAATAGTGATACCAATGCAATCCAATAGCAGGAAACGTCTAGGTCATGCTGGTGTAGAATAACGAAAGTATAAAGGTACACCGATCCAAGGCCGATTGTAGGGCGCGTACGCATTAATCCCCATATGCGTTGTGTTGTGTTGCATATAAAGTATTTGCGAGTGTTTTTTCTTTTATTTCCTTTCGAAATACTTGTAATCCGACAGAGACAAAATCAATGAAATTGTGCATGAAGAGTTTTTCATGTTTGCACTTTACAAATGATTCTAAAAGGTTTCTCTGGTGGTACGAGTCAGGAAAACCTAACGAGGGGGAGATTACCTCGAAGCAGGAACAGGACATTAATTACTCAGCCAGAAGTTTTGGTTTGATTTGCTTTTATTTCTAAAATACTCAATTCAATTTAAAAGGCCGGTTTTTATTTAATTGGAGGATTTATGCAAAAGCCCGGAATTACGCGATTGGTTTGCTTTATGTGCCTTTTCTAAAAGATATAAGCCGCATTGAAATTGCATTATTCGTCCTTAAACATCTTTTTTTTTCTTTGCAAATTATTCAATTGTGATGAAGAAACTGTATCCAAAATTATTGCATATTAAGGAGTATACAAATGAAAATCTAGCATTTTAAAGCAGAAATCGAAGAAACTTGATAGGTATCTGCCATATGACTTTTAGCTATAACAATTTAGATACGTAAATTATGATATATGCTGCCAGATAATGCTTTGTCTCCACCTGTATTTGAGAGCGTCAAATTTTCCATGGGACAAGTCCACTTTCGCACTCGTACAGTTGCAGGAGTACTCAAAGGTCTTAACATACACAAATCCGCTGGTCCAGATGGTATCCCCCCAATAGTTCTGAAGAGGTGTTCTTCTATGCTGGCAAAACCTCTGCGTAAGCTTTTCTGTCTATCCTACTTTTCAGGGCTCTTTCCGAGTAGATGGAAAACAGCATTTGTCCAGCCCGTCCCCAAAAAAGGCGAATCTTCCTCCCCGTCCAACTACCGACCCATTGCACTTACGTCCCTTCTTTCCAAGGTCATGGAAACGCTGATAAATCGTCAGCTTATGAAATATCTAGATTCACGAAAACTCCTTAATGAACGGCAGTATGGTTTTCGTAGCAACTGGTCCCCTTGTGATTTGATAGCATATCTCACCGAGAAGTGGAACCAATCTCTCCATCACTTCGGCGAAACCAAGGTGGTTGCACTTGATATTTCAAAAGCAATTGACAGAGTTTGGCGTCAGGCTCTTTTGTCGAAAATGCGTGCATATGGCATCGATGAGTCTCTTCTTCAATGAATTAGAAATTACCTTTCGGGGCGTTCAATACAAGTTGTTTTGGACGGCTTCAAGTCTGCAATTCACCAAATAAATGCTGGTGTTCCCCAAGGCTCTGATTTGTCTCCGACTCTCTTTCTTATTTTTATAAATGATCTCTTGTCTGCAACTTCTAATCCAATCCATTCCTTCGCTGATGACAGTACCCTCAGTTTTTCATATTCGTTCCCTAACTCACGTCCTTGCTCTTCGGCCGTAGAAGGGGAACGGCAACGTATGTTAAACACATTAAATTCCGACCTGGACAGCATAATTAAATGGGGTTCAACCAACAGAGTGGAATTTAATGCTTCCAAAACACAATGCTGTCTTCTGTCTCTCAAGCGAAACCAAAAGCCTCAACCATTATCCATGGATGGTACTTGCATCATTGAAACCGAAAGACTTGCCATTCTCGGTATGTGTATTAATAACCATCTTCGATGGAATGATCACATATTCGAGGTCGCCAAAAATGCTGCAAAATATCTAGGATTCCTTAAACAGTGCAAGAAATATTTTACCCCGTCTGATCCGACCTCAATTTATAAGGCATTCATCCGCCCTAAGCTGGAATATAACGCCCATATCTGGTCTGGTGCACCCAAGACCGTTTTGCACATTCTTGATAGGGTACCAAATCGCGCGTTAAAACTTATAGCTGATAGAGACATTGTGAATTCCATTCATTCACTAGAACATCGGAGAAATGTCTCCTGTCTCTCCCTGTTTTATCGTTTTTTCCACAAAAAATGCTCCAGCGAAATAGCCAATACCCTCCCATTTCAAAATTTCACCCGCAATACGCGACATGCTTCGAATGCACATCAGTTTACCCTAAAGCCAAACTTCGGTCGTACTGTCAAATATAGGGATTCATTTATAAGCCGAACTACACGAATGTGGAACGATTTACCAGGCTCTGTATTTCCCCATCACTACAACCTTCAAACATTCAAAGCCAACGTGCATAGGTACGTCCTATGTTCCTCTACCCCTTTTTCCCTGACGCCCGTGCCCTGAAACATTTAAAGGGTATTAATACTCCCTTTGACGGGTGCAGATTTAAAAAAAAAAAAAAAAAAATTTAATGCCTTTGATGTATATATAGTATACTCTGTGGGTTGCTGTCTTCATAACAAATTCTATAAGAGTTAGCTGAAGAAAATAATTTGCTTAATTTGCTTTAACGTTGGGGTGCCTTCGGGTTCAATTATGAGACCAATCTTATTAAATAATCTGTAAATATTTAATATGGTAGTTTAAAAAATAAATAAATGCATCCTAATTCTAATGTTTATAGAAATTGTGTGAAAGGTTTCGGAACTAAAATACTGACAGCTAAAATGACTAATTTCAACCTCCAAAAATACTGAATTCTGCTCAGTTAAATATTCTAAGTGAGCTATAGATGTAAACTGGACAGCCAGTCTAAAGTAGACATTTTGTTTGTAGTATGGTTGTTTGATCGACTAATCAACACTGATTGGCTCTCTAAGTTGTTTTGTTGGACAATACTACTTAGTTTCAAATGATTTACAGCGATGGTTTCAGCCATAGAAATTGTATTCAATCTGAAGAAAGACTATACGACTTCTTAAATTAAAATCCCTGCACACGCTGTGAGTTTGAGTGTATTTGTATATTCGATGATGAAACAATCGATTAGTTGTAATCAGTTTTGTTTTTTAAAAATAAACAAATCACACTATCGATCGAATAAAAATTACATATTATCGCGTAGACTAATCCGTCCATACATTAAACGATAATATCAGATTAATCCGCAGGTTCATATAAGTAGGCAATTTATTATACTCGTATAAGTATATAGTATGAGAGAAGGCACACCAGCAAGAAGTTATTTTGCTGAGAAATTCAAGTCTTTGGATTACTCAAAGGATCTAAAGACTGTCGGAGTCGATGCCAAAGTGTGTGGCTTTCTATAGAGTCGCATCGGTGCTTTGTGTCAGTCAGAGAAAATGTTCGGCTAGAAGCATAGCCGGTAATCTCCATCCGGCAAAATTTTAATGGAAGAATGAATTCCTTATAACTATGCCACTAAACGGAATAAGTTAATTGGATTTTGCCATTGCATGTCTGCAGAATGGAGAAGTATGTCTTTTGGCATCGCCAGAAAAACACTGCCGTTGACAGTGTTGTTATCCTAGAAGTCGTGGGTTCGAATCTCCGTCACATGCATTTTTTTTTATATTTACTTTTTATTAGTTTATAACTAACACTTTTATATTAACAAATCAGCCGTGCCAGCCATTCTTAAATGAGTGAATCTCATTGCTTCAGATCTGAAACAAGTTAATAGTTTTTTTTAGGCAACAAAGTTTATAGTCAGAACACATGCACATTCTAAGACACTTTTTTTTAAATAGTAAGCCTATCTGTGGGCGGATTTAAAAAATTGTTACACATCTACTCTTTTGGATTCCAAAAAGCATGTGTATAAAATTTCGAATTTATAGCTCAAAACGTGAGGCCTAAAAACTGGTGACATACGGACGGACATGGCAAAATCTACTTAACTTTCGATGCTGATCACAATAATGTTTGTGTTCTTTTGAGGATCTATCGTTATTATTTCTCTATGTTACAAACTATGTTTCAAAATTAATATACCCTATCTGACATAGCATTACTCATAAAGTAACATACTATACAATTCAATCTCAAGCGCGGAAAAGCAACCCAAGCATAAAAATGGCTTATGCCTAGTAAAATGGGTTGCTCGTCGGTATTAAGACTTAAGTACTTTCAGGAAATCTAATGAAAACGGAATACTCCCTTTCCCTTTCCCTTTCCTGAAGTGTCAGGACCAAGGTCCGAAAAGAATCATGTCATAAAACTGGCAATCTCAAAATGACTTCAATCCAGCGGTAATTCACTTGTCGAACCCAACAAGAGCGCAAAGACGAATATATCCTTATTTGATGAACCTGAATCAGCATACTCTCTGGGATACTTACACAAACTGTACAGATTGCATTTAAGGAAGCAGACGCTAGCATAGTCCGTACAATTTTGCCTTGTAAGAATTTTGCATTACGAATGACTGAAAGCGATAATCTCTCCAAACGTTGCCTTTTAATGACGTACTTCCTGGCTTTACTCTGCGAAACTTTTTTGAGGACCTGGATTTTCAGCAATTGCATGACATGAAGAGATCTCAATTCAGAACCAGAAAGCATCCCAAAATGAGGCCACCTGAAACCGGAAACCAGGCTATGCAATCATTTACCACTCAACACTCACTTGAAAGGCATTTCCCATGGTGGACTTAAATTTGTTGGCAATAAAATTAATTTCTCCATGGAATGGATGATATTCATTCAGATATGGATGTATGTGGAAACTGTAATGGCCTAAACATCCTCAAGGACATGTGAATGTCAAGCAATTTAAATGACTTGAAGATGATATCCAGAGATCGCGATAGGCCCATTATTGTGCCTAGAGTGTTATGAAAGCCCAGCTTCATAGCCCCACTTAACCTAACTTAACCTAGAAGACATGAATAGCAGAAGAAACATCAGTATGACGTTTTCCTGCCACTTTAATATTTACATATGGCTTCTTGTTATTGATGAGATTCTTATGCTGATGATGTTTTTATTTTATTATCAGAAAAATTGTTCTCACTACGAATTGATGTTTGTAAACTATTGTATCAGCGGTCGATGTTTGTAAGACAACCCTCCAAAAGCCGAGACCACCGATTCACTACGAATCAGTTTAATAATGAATCACCAGAATTATAAGCCATTCATTCATTCTTGGCGGAAATCACTCTCAAGGCAGGACCATGCAATGCATCATGAATCACAAATAGAAATTTGTATTGAAAAGTCAAACATTTGAGAGCAATCTCCCAGTACGAAGAACTTTGCCTATTGTTGGAGATGTTAACACTTCTCACGATATATAGTAGCCATCTAAAAATTCTTATATTTATTTGCTTAACCCAATTCATCAATTGAGAGTTTTATTGTAGGTATATTCAACATAAACATAAAACCGCACCGAACACAGTTTATTTCCAAATAAGAAATAAAAATATACAGAGAAGTTACAATCCGTCTGGAATGGTTCGTATGATACCCTATTCCTCATTTTGGCGTGGCACTATTACCTTTTTAATTCAAATGCAATGACGTCTTTCTACTCAGAGGATAAAACATCGATTTTTATGACATTTTATCAGAAAACTGTTGTCAGATTTTCTTTTAGAAGAAAACGGTGATTTTTATGGAATATTCACAATAAGAATTAACCATCACAGTAGACAGCTTTGATGAAAACGCCCTCAAAAATTGGGCGTGGCTCTGACATATAGACCGATGTGACATACAGACGGTCTGCCTGACGGATATGATTAGATCGACATAACTTACGATGCTGTTATACGTATATACTCGTACTTTCGGAGGTCTATCGTCATTATTTCTCTATTTCAAACTATGTATGTGTCAAAATTAATATACCCTATAAGATATATGATAGTATAATAAAAGAAGAGCAATTTATATGCATAAATTCATACATAACTTCTTCATTCTTGGCGGCCTTATCTTTGAAGTTTTCACTTTCTATCGAAAAAAGTTATTCACATCTTCCGACGAGTTCCAGTCAGCTGGTGGGTGGACACAAAGGGTGTTTTTTTTTTTTTTGTTTCTCTTGAAACTTAAAAGCTAACAATGGCCGGTGTTTGTTCGAATAAAATTGTAATAAATGCAAACAACCTGATGAATAATATTAAATCACGTGCGGCTGCTGTTGAACCGCACCATCTATTTATATTTATTCAAAATGCGGTACATAAATTTTAAAAAGTTACCATCGTAATTTTTTTTTTTTTTTTTTTTTTCATTTATGTTATGCTAATTAAGTAAAATATGAAAAAAGAGTGGAGGAAGAAAAAAAAAAAAAAAAACGGTGCTGTGCCGCATGGCCAAAAGAGAAAAGTTTACGTTGATTGAGGAAGACATTTTGATCAGTTCTTTTATTTTAATTTATTAGAGATTCATAGAGATTTGTATCAGTTGGTATCTGTTGGAGGAAGGAATTTTCACTTACTTAATTCGTATATATGTATATCTAATGAGAATGAAACAAATTGACATATGTGATTTAAATTCATCGCATGAAAGAGCGGAAATGAGAAGGGACAACAGAGATGAAGCTTTGAATGAATTATGGATTTCCGCTTCGACTTCAATGCAAAAAAAAAGTGAATATTTCTCAAAATGATTTATCGAAAGTTGTATTCGATGTCCGGTGAGTCTCTGCCCTTTGCATTGATTTTAAAGCGTCCCCCCCAAGAGACTAACGAAATTAATGGCAATTTAGGAAACACCAATCGATTTTATGCATTACATATCCTCTGACAGGTTGAGAGGATCCCAGTCCGAACCAAGTGCCTCTTGTGGAATTTTAAATCGACAAAAAAAAAACTACAATTTCCTGTGTTCATGTGAATGGAATTCCGTACTGCTGATCGGATGATTTTCATGGATCCTGCAACGTTTGCAGTTTATGCGACGCGTTTTTGAATGAATGCAACTTCTGTTCCTTTCGCACGGTTTGTTGATGGCCCAAATAAAATTGTTTATGTTTTTCGTAAAACTGCGAAACTAACAAATCAGTTGAGGAATGTGTCAATTAAAGAGACGTGTGAATGACTTGGACTTTGTATTTTCGATGGAAATATTTGCTTGCGGTCATATTAATCGGTTTAACCACATTCACATGTGTTTTACGATGTCAACGATCACAGTCATTCTCTGAAATGTGGGATTACTTCGTGTCATTTGGTTCACGTTCCATGAAAGTGAAAATTAGTCGCTACACAAACACACATACGCTTGGTCTTAATTTAGAATATACTTATTACGGATGGAAATTTCTGGAATTGGTAGTTCTAGCTATGAGTCAACCTGTGAAGATTTTAATGAAAATAGGTACTTTGCAAACTTAAAATGAGATTTCTGAATAAGATACGTAAATGAGCAGGGCAAATTATTAATCTTATATATTTTATAAATATTTAAAATAAGTTAGATAACACTGGGGAATTTAATATGCACTAATGTAATAATTACTCGGTGTGTAGTTATTTTGTTTGAATTGTATCTAGTACTCATGATAAACCGTACTATTTATACTTTATCCTAAGGGTATATTAAGTTTGATACATTTTGCCGATAGACCCCACAAAGTGTATATATAAATGATCAGCATCAGTAGACGAGTCGATTGAGCCATGTCCGTTCATTCGTCCGTGTGTCACCAGTTTGTGGGCCTTAAATTTTGAGCTACAGTTAATCACAAAAGTCTGCATACATCGATTAAAATTATGATATGAAAACATGGGGGAGGCAATGTCATGATTTGGTGTTCGATGGCGGCTGCAGGAGTGAGCAAATTAGTGTTTATTGAGGGTACCATGGATCAACACAAATATTTGGACATATTGCGGAATAATTTACACGCATCTGCCGAATGTCTAGGCTTAGGAAACAATTGGGTGTTACATTAAGACAATGATCTAAAACATACGGCAAGAACAATTAAGGAATGGCTCTTGTACGAGGGGTGTTTCCAAAGTTCTAGGAATTCATTTATAAATGCTTTATTTTACTCATTTTCGATATTACATTTTAGTTTTGTAATATAATTTTCATTCAACTGAATACAAGCTTCTTTAACACATCTTCAAAGAATGTTTGGGAAGTGTCTTTTATCCACTGGTTTATGCTGGCTTTCACCTCATTAAAGTCCTCAAAACGAACGTCACGTAAAGGTTTCTTCAATTCTGGAAACAGGTGATAGTCACTCGGCGCTAGATCAGGCAAATAGGGTGAATGTGGCAGCAATTCCCACGCAAATCGATCACAACACCCTTTGTTTTGCGAGCAGTGTGGGTCTTGCATTGTCTTGTTGCAGCAATGGTCGCTCGTGCAGCTTTTCTGGCCGTTTTTTAATCAAAGCTTGGCATAGTGGACCTTTTAAAACATTGGAATATTATTCTGCATTTATTGTTGCACCTTTTGCCAGGTAGTCTATCAATATTATGCCTTCACAGTCCCAAAAAAACCAGGTTTCATCCGTTGTTATTAACCGATGCCAAAAAGAGTCCCTATAAACGGCCAATAACTCTTGTAGGTGACGGCAAGTTTCGACTCCGTTCAGTTTTTGTTCTGGGCCCAACGGACGGGGCACCCAACGTGCTGAAACCTTATTCACTCCCATATGATTATGCAGAATTTCATGAACTTTCTGGACACCAACGCCAAGTTTAGCATTAATCTCTCGAGTGGTTATTCGTCTGTCTTCCATCAATAGGTTTTCCTCAGAAGCGATATTTGTTTCGGTGACAGAGCTGCTTGGGCGGCCGCTACGGGGATCGTATTTGAGCGATGTCCTTCCAGCTTTAAAGCGATCAACCCAACAGTAAACTGTACTTTACAATTATGGAGAATCGCCAAATACTCCTTGCAAACGCATTACAATATTGGACGATTTTACTCCCTCTTTCCATAAGAAAAAAATTATAGCTCTTTGCGATTTTAAGGCACCTTCCATTGTTCAGCTTTAGTATGGCGAAAAAACACTCGTACGCTTTGACTACAAAAACAAAAGTGTTCTCTTACTAGATTATGTGGATAAACAAAGATGTAAGAACATGTTCAAGAGCTGTTCAGTTTTTTTTTTTTTTTTGGAACGATTTGCTTAAATGAGAGAGCGATTCCCAGAACTTTGGAAACGCCCCTCGTACCATGTGCCTAAACAGCTGCATCCACCCCCACAATCACCAGATCCCAATGCTATTGAGCAAATTTGGAATAAACTTGAACGCAGAATCCGTAAATACACAATCAGCAACAGAGAATCCCTAAAGAGCGCTTTAACGAAGGCATGGTCCGAAATAATACCGGATGTTACAGAAAATCTAGTTCTTTCGATACCTAGAAGACTGCAAGCAGTCACAGACTCAAATAGAGGGCCGACAAAATATTTCTTTCTTTTACTGTATATAGACTTTAATTTATTTGTTTGTTTTACTTTTTCTTTTCTTTTTTTTTTTAAATAGTATTTTTCTTTAAAATGTTTTTTTATGAAGTAAATTATTATTTAATAAAGAAATTGATATTTAATTTTACGCTGGTTCTTAAATTCTGCACTTTTTAAGGGTGTATGTAAACTTTTGTGACTAACTGTAGAAGGTGAAATTTGTCACTTGGACTCCCTAGAGCAAGAAGCAGGTTTAATTTTTACACCATTGATAAATTGATAAAAAATCATTCTTTCGCACTTCATATTAAGCTTGGGCTTATAAAATAGTTTGTCAAAGCTTTGGATAAGAGTGGTGATTGTTTCAAATATATTTGTTAAGTGTTTCTTTGACCCAGTATGGACAAATTAAAAGCAGGCATGTTTGATGGACCACAAATAAGAGCTCTTATAAATGACAATAATCTCACAAATCATATGATTCAGGTTGAATTGGAACCATGGACAAGCTTTGCATGAGAGTCGGATATAATCCCGAAAAACATAATCCCGAAAACCCAAAATCCCAAAAACGCAAAGTCCCGAAAACCCAAAATTCCGAAAATCCACAATCCCGAAAGGCCAAATTCCCGAAAATGAAAGTGAAAATTTTATTGCAAGTAACGAAAAAATCAGGAAAATTTATTCAACATATTAAAGGGATCCCTACGAAATACCTCGTTCCAAAATCCCCTGTAATCGAAATTCCCCTGTTCTGAATTCAGACATTTGCTTAAAATCCCCCGTGACAAAAACCCCTGTAAAAAAATCTCTCGTTCCAAAATTCCCTGGAAGAGACCTTGCTTTCAAAATTGAAAATCCCCTGGCTTTTAAAAAAATACCACATGAATGTAAAGAAACTTTGCATACACCCAACCTCGCACCCACTCCAAATCCTACAGTGACCCCAAGCAGGAGGGTTGCAGGGGGCAGCATTTGTGACCAAATTGGAAAAGTGCTTATCGAAAATTTATTTTGAGCTAGTGTATTTAGTAACTGCTTTAGTTCCTTCACTAACAGCATGCTTAGCAAGTTCACCAGGCAATAACAAACGGACGGCAGTTTAGATTTCCTGACTTGTAATTGTTGATCGCTTGTTGTAGTGTGCCAAACGAGATGCTTCGGCGGCGATCCTTTCGAATATATCATTAACGAAACTGTTCATGATACTCATTGCTTTTGATGAAATTCCAGTATCAGGATGAACTTGTTTTAACACTTTGTAAATATAGATGGCGTAACTTTCCTTCCTCTTGCGCTTCTTCTTATTATCATTTTTGGTGATATTTTTTTGTGCCTTTCCTGTTTTCTTGGCAGCTTTTCCACTGGTTTTAGGTGGCATTTTTAATTTTCACTTTTTCACAACACTTCACTGTTTGACGTTTATTTTGTCTATTGTTAAATAATAATATCTATTATAACAATTATTAGGTGTCGTTAAGACAGATGTAATTTTTTGAACTTTGGAAATAAAAAAATAAAAAAATAAAAAAGTGTACATTCTTACAGCAAATCTTTCCCAGGTCATTCTTTTTTCTTATATATATTTATAATTAACAAATTAACGTTATATTTTTTACATAAAACTTTGTTATTTAAATAAATATCTTAAAGCCTTGCGTACGTATGATAACTATAAATAGATAAACAATACAAGAAGACAATTCAACAAACAAAACACTGAACTAACTACACTAGTCCCAGACTTATTTATATGACTACTATGTACAATGTCCTACTTGCAAATAAAAATTTATAAGAACATAAAAACAATTATATACACTGCAGCAAAAGACACAAAATCATCTCAGTTAAGACAGAAGTATTTCTCTGGTCTAACTTAAACTTTGTCATTCCTTTCAGAGACAGACATGTTTTATCTTCAAATAGCATCATACATACTTGAGTCTATTTGATATACTACCGACTTATCCATTGCCCTGCGATACGCGTGATGGATAACAGATATGTTGTGCCAAGGCTATCAAGATAAATGAAAGCTTCTGATGGAACATGACCCAGTTCTAGCGATCTTTTTAACAAGAAGAAATAGATACTAAGTTGTTTTCTATAACCTCTGGAGATCTTACAAAATGATTTCTAATTAAATTGTTTATAAAGTTATCAAAGCGCAAAGTCACCGCTCAAAATTTGGTGCAAAAAATCACTTTCGGGGGACCTATATTTAAACAAACACGTCCTAATATTTTCCATATTATAAGGACTTATGTTGAACAATATAGGAATGAGAGTCAAATAGCATTCTACTTTCACGTCACAGGTGAAATGTACATAGTAAAACAATTTTTAAGCTCATAAAAAAACTCTCCATACAACAAGCCCGATTAACGTGATCGGGCAGGACGGGCTTGAAAGGTGCGCAATATTTAAAACTGTCAAATACTACAATAACTGGTCGCTTTCAAAACTGAAAAGTTTATTAACAGCAAGTAAGCAGCTGTGTCCCTCTTCATACAGAAATATTTACAGTAAATAGAAAGTGAAAACCAATTAATTTTTGATTTTTTGTAAGAGCTAAGGATACATTTAGTGTTGTATTATGTTTGCCAAAATCACATTGAAACGACATCAGCACGTCTGACCGATCAGGAGATTCTCGTAGCTTTGCTGGAAAATTACGATGGTGACGAACTTTCTGCAATGAAAGCGAAGATAAATCCGATCACAAAAATGATTTATGTACATGAAGAAGCTGTAAATCAAATTCCAGACGAAAGAGAGAAAGAAAATGTCAATTTAGCAGATACAAAGTTGCCTCTACCACAAGTCTTTGTTGGTTACGATGATATAAAATATGAAGCAGCACCAGATCCCTTAGGCCATAATATTGTGAAGTATACAAATGTCAAAGAAAGACCAAAAATGTTACTAAAATTGAATATATGTTCTTCAATTTATGTACAATAATTCACATCTGTGTATGCAACCATAAATTGAGAATTCTCGCAAAATAGTTTTAAGTTGCCCTTGTTTTACATATATTAAGGACCATACTCCTCGAATCTGTTAAATTATTAATTAGCTGAATTAATTTAAAGAAAAAGTTTTTACTTGAATTTCACGAAATGACGCCGTTTGTAGAACATTTCATATCAGTGGCCTAGTTTACACCACTGATTTGGTCTGGAACCAAAACCAAAACCAGATATTGCACAACACTGGTTGGGTCAGTCCAACAATTTAAGTACCGTAGACTATATTTTGGTATGGTCTACGTACTATTAAGTTTTCTAGCATGCGCCAGATGACGCTTTTTAAATAAATTGTAGCGTCACCAACAGTAGTCAACGCTCGGCTGTCAAATAAAAGAAAAATTGCTGCCGCCAATCCAAGATGGCCGAAAAGTGAGACATCACTCTGATTCCAGCCAGCAGCGCATAAGCAAACTTTTCTTCAGCTCCAATATTTAAAATACGCAATAAAGAAAAAAATACAGAAACGCAAAAACCTATGTCGTCATTTTTCCTCTTGTTTTTAATAGTGGGTACAAGTTCCCACAAAATGTCAAAATGTGATTTCAAAACACAATATTTTATTTTCTCATTAACTTAGCAGCTTGCGAGGTCTGCGAAGTTTATTTTGCAGTGATAAAATACAATGGAGATGCACAAAAATAAATATAATATAAGGTTATAATTGGACGAACTTTGTGTTACGAAAATCAATCGAGGGCCGACAGATGGCATCTTTGAAGGCAACATGTATGGACTAAACACTCATATTGTCCTGTTTGCTGTAAACTCAAAGGCCTTAGACTACATTTTAGTTCTAGTCCAGACCTAATTGAACACTGCAAACTAGACCAGACGCGAGAATCAGGGTTATCAGAAAATATGTGTAGTATAAGTACGAGTATGGCTGGAGAGGCCCTAAACTAATTATATTACGACGATGGGATGCGATGGGATGATACCAGCACGAGAAGGATGAAAAAATGTGAATTCTATCAGACTGACAGCTGCAGCTATTTCGATTCGGATTTTTAAGGTTTAGATGGCAGAACGATATTAAGGTTAAATACATATCAACAATAAGCTCTCATGGAATATAGGCGCCTAGCGGGTAAGTCTTGGGGACTTAACCCTAGCATTCTAAGATGGATGTATATCGCCTTTGTGAGACCAATGATCGCATATGGAGCGATATCGAGGGCCAAACGAACTAGTTTATTCACAACGAGGAATACACTCACTAAAGTGCAAAGACTGACTTGCCTCTGTATTACTGGGACCACGAGAACATGTACAACTACTGCCATGGAAGTATTCCTGGAACTAACTCCGCTTCATATTGTAGTTGAGCAATACGCAAAGTGGACTATCCTAAGGATGGCAAAAGAGGGCATCAGGAGGGAGAAATGCATCAATTCAAAAAAATATGATGTACTTCTCAAGAAACTCCCCCTTCTAGCAATTCCTAGGGACGATAGTATCAGGAAATTTAGCTTTGATAAAAAAATTCCGTATGAAGTTAAGTAACAAAAAAGCTTGAAGCAATGAATCCATAATATACGGATTGAGTAACCACACAATAAAGTGATATACGGACGGCTCAAGAACTGAAGAAGGAACAGGGGAGCAGAATCCTTTATTGAACCTGAACCATCCGGTGGAATAGGAAACCACGCCATACGCGAAGAATTCAGGAAGATGGAGAAAGAAAACAGGGCGGGAGCCCGGGTCAATACACCAGGTCTGCGGCAAGCTAAGAAACTTCTGGGACACTACAACTGGAAGAGATTCAAAGCGTTCATCTACCTTAATAAGAATAACCTACGTATCCTAACAGGCTTTCTAACCGGGCACTGTAAACTCGGAGAGCATTTAAGGAAACTAGATATAACAAACGAAGTCCTTTGCAGATTCTGCAATGAATCCAGTGAGGCTCCAGAACATCTTGTGGGGCATAGACCCACAAAAGATTGAAATGCTTGAAAGTACCAACTATCAGATGAGGATATGCCAACCATACATCCACTTCTCATTCTCAGATTCCTAAGAGAAGCTGGATTAGGGAGGGTGCTCTAGCGTGAACTATCCTTGCTAAGGCAAAGAAAGAGTATTTGACCCTCGATAACAATTTAGAAATAATTATATTCTGACGGAAACTCTAATGAAGGAATAAACCTCTCCTAGGTATTAGCAGAGGGCACAATAGACCATTACGTCGCAGTGCAAGTTAACCCTTCACAAATAATAATAATAAGACCATAGCAACAAATTGCTGTGGACAAGCTACGGCTTGTAGATCCATAGTTCACCTAGGCATGACGGATATACTTTCAGAACCCATAAATTGAATAGATCCATTTTGCAACTTATGATTGTTTCAATAAGTCCCTGTCTTCGAACCCCTTTCTCAGTATCTTATTGACAAAGTCAACCAAAGAAACAGTTTTCGTCAGTACAAATATCTCATATTCATTAAAACTGAACAAATAAATACGTCGACCCATGAAAACCATCAACAAATTCAGGTCAAATAAATAAATACCACAAATGCATCCGTCACCGAAATAAGTCAACTCACCATCACAGGCACCTTCTCACTTAAGGTTCACCATTCAAAATTTCTTAACAAGATCTTCTTTCAAAATGATTTTCGGAACGGTTTACATTTACTCATTTTATATTTTCTGTTAGATCTTATTATACCGGTATTTGTCTTCTATAAACACAAGCCTGCGTGCATAAATTACGAAATTTTATTTCATTGAGTCATGCTATGTGGCGCGGTTACAACAAACTGAAAATGCGTTTTGAACTTGAAGTGCTGAGTCGAACCGATCGATCGGTGCACACACATTCTTGAGTCCGATCCTTTTAAAGAGTTGGCTCCCGATGGTGGAATGAAAAAAAAAAAAAAAAAAGTTTGCTTAAGAACTGACGGTCCTCGTCTACCATGCATGGGACAATTAAGCTGCTGTGACTCATTGACCAAAAGTGTTTTTTTCTTCGTTGTGTATGCATTGATCTCAATCACACCAGGTAATAGAGATGTTTTACCCTCTCTTAAATGTTTTATTCATGAACTAAAGACTTTGATCGTAGCTATGGTCGAATTCTAAATATGAGGGTTGGTTGACAATTAAGAACTAATACGATTAGTGCAAGTCACAACAAATTAAGGATATTTTATTTCCCAAGAAATGACACCCTGGTGCCCATTGAACTCAGGTAAATTTTAAAAGAGGTAGACAAAGAATGGGATACGCCCAGCACCTACGCCAGATGTTTTGCTATAACTATTTGACAGAAAAATAAATTAACTTCGATTTGTAGAACCCATTAGCAAAATCGTGTGTTTATTTTGACTAATGAATGTGAGCGATAACATCATTCATCCATCAATAATGATAACATCTTAGGCACGAAAACAAAAAATGACTTCTGAATAACCGATGTTGTAACAGTTCGATCAAAATTCAACATATTCGCTCAAATAGAGGACGCATATTGTTTCATCGTTCAACAAAGTGGCTACGACTTTGTGCAAAAGGAGCTTGAGCACCTCTAAGCAGACAGAAACAACACCAGACGCCAAAGTCAAACGGACCCAGTTCCACCTATTCAACAAGGAATTGATAAGTTTGGGTTAGAAAAACCTGTAGCCTCACTCGAATTTCTCTCTCGCTTAGAGTTTTTGAAGACAGATAGTCAGTGGGCATCTAGGGACCAACCTGAAATCAACACATATGTACCTTACAAAGATCCATTTAAGAACTGTTCCCTAATCTCAGTCTTTTGTTCTACTGTTACTGTGAAGCCACCAGACAGATTTGGACGTGCCTTACATTTATTGATTGCTGCCTGATTCGGAGCTCAGTTGTCCAACCAGAAAAAACGTCTTGTCCAGTACAGAAAACACTTGAGTCAGTGTACCACTGCTAGCCACAAATGAAAACGAAATAGCCGAGTTCATATTGGACTGCAGCCTAATATTATGAAAACCGCACACAACGGAAAAGTGTAATAAACCCTGTGTATGCAGCCACCAAGCAATGCAGTTCCTTGACGCATTTCTGTTGAACCGATTGAGAGAAATTAGATCATACCTGGTTTCCTGAATCACGTTAGGTTAGGTTAGGTTAGGTTCAGTTAGTTCGATTAAACCTTTAATTGCCCTTAGCGTTACCTACAACAAAATTAGAGTTCCCTGTCAGCAGTCCGCCTTGGATATAATTTCTTCCATTATCATTCAGCGCAGAATCTTAATACTGACGTTACCGGTTTGTTTGCCAGGTAATGCAATACTCTGAATGAAAAGTTTCCAAAGTGTCTAAAATGTCTGAAAAGTCTGCCTACCCCGGTTTGTTTGCCAGGTCATGCAATACTCTGAATGAAAAGTTTCCAAAGAAATTGTCTGCAGACTATGATAAGGCTCCAGAAGATTACCTACAGTAAATATTGGCATTTTCACGTACAGCAACAAAAGTCCCTAGTTTCATGCTCAGTTACTTCGCAGGCCATTCAAACTTCCCACTCATCTCTCACGAGGATGACAAAGCAATTTAACATTCACCTAGTTGTGCCACGCCACAGAGGTATTCCGGGAAACTGCAAGGCTGATGAACTCGCCGGAAAAAACACAACCTTCATTATTCTGCCAGAAAGGCAAAATTTAGGTACACCTCTCGCTACATGGACGAGTAAATACTTACTCATGCTGGATGCAATCAGCAAAGGCAGCCATAAGTTAAGTTAGGTTGCGGGGGGGTGGGAGGTGGGGTTTCTGTGCATCTTTAAAGGTGCTTAAACGGGGGTCTATTGGTTCATTGTGGTTCCCCTTGAATTATGTTACCACATCTAACACTATTTCTAGTTCGCTGGTTCCTGCTCCAACCAGCGTGTGCTCCTTATGAATCTCGTTAAGTCCATCAGCGATACCTATGCCAACTCACCTAGTTTTCCGAAGAGTCTGTTTCCCATATGGAGGAGGCGACGGTTGGGGAAATTTGGGTGGTCGTAGAGCAGGTGTTTGATGGTTTCTATTTCTGCTTCATCTTGACAGCCTTTTGGCCGTAGTGCCGATCGCGCAATGTCCTGTCAATATACCTATAAAGATGCAGATTTCTTTTCCTCCATAGCTAGTAAGCATTTAGTTTTCCTCTCATTTAATTGTGGTCATAGGCTACGGGACAATCACCTCTTGATAACCACGCAGTGTTGGTTCATTCCCTGGGCCTAAGATTTATTTTCTCTTTCACTATACTAATAGAGATGTCTATTTGTGTGTGAGTATGTTCTGTGCCTAGTGCTGATCCTTTCCTGGCTAGTTCATCTGCTATCTCATTCGCATCTGTATCACTATGTCCCGGGAACCCCACAGAGATTGACCACGTGGATATTGCTAAGTTTGTATACGGTTTTACAACATTTACATACTGTCTTAGATCTCATTTTCTCTTGCTGTTCAGTGCCTTTATTGCTACCTGACTGTCCACAAAAATTGTAATCCGAGATGGATTTATTTTCTTTGTGATGATTGTCAACGCTACTTTATCAATGGCAAAGATTTCAGCTCAAAAAACACAGCATTCATTTGGGAGTTTCTATGATTCTTTAATCTGTAAGGGTTCTGAGAAAACTCCTGCTCCGGTTTCTATTTCCATTTTAGACCCATCAGTGTAGAGCTGGATGTCCTGTTAATTTCTTAATGTACTGGTCTCCCATGCTTGTCTTTTGGGAATAAGAGTGGAGTAATTCTTAATAAAATCCTGAATAATGACCCTGGTCAACAATTCCATATCTGTGAAGTATAGATGCGTTACGGTAGGAACATTGTTTCCAAAGACGGATTGTGGTTTTGCCTGCTACTGCAAGGGAAGAAGGTGAAAAATTATTTCTAATCCTGCTTGTGGTGTTGATCTCAGTGCTCCTGTTAATCTTTGTACCTTAGTAAGTTTGTTAAGCCAACCATAGATAGGAAACTCTGGCGAAGTATCAAGTCTCTAAACAAATCTGGCTTAAGCTAGATCAAAAAGTCTCTTAGAGATTGGCTTTGCTAAATCGATCGCAGATCTCCACCATCATCGGTGTCCTCATGAGCAACTGTCCTATAGATTTATACGGTAAGAGGCTAGGTCTCTTTTCAAACGACTTCTGCAGGAGCTGCAATGACAAAGAGGAAAAAAAAGAGGAAACAATTATCTTCCATTTCTCTTTTTTAACTGTCTAGGTTTGTCCAAAAGAATACTGCACCATCTTAGAAGCTTAGTTAGAAGCATCCTCTAATTCATAAGAAGCTCGGGCTGGTTCACTTAGCCCTAACATAACCTAACATATCAAAAAATAAAAGTAAAGTGATAAGTTTTTCGAGAAACAGTGCTATAAATAATTTTTGATACTCGTATTACTTTGAGCAAAGTGATGTACCTGATGTGTAATAAAACCTATCATCTTCTACGGAGTAGTTGCCTATGACAAATAAAAAGTACGCAAGAGACTTGTTGCGGTGCAGCGTATGTCCTGCTTGGGTATCACAGGAGCATAATCCTCAACACCAACCGCGGCCATGAAAGCGATCTTAAACATCCTACCAGTACACCTCGAAAAGAAGAAGATTGTCGGTCTTTCAGCCCCAAGGTTTAGAACTATCGGCCATTTCAACGAAGGCGCTAACACGGGACATCGAAAAATCACCAAAATGATAAGAGAAATGACACCACTCATCGATTGTCCCAGTGATGTTGTTGAAAAATCTTATACGTTCACCAACAACTTCGAAACAATTTCCCCGCAAGAGAATCTTGGACGTATGAAAAAAAAGACAAGAAACTCCAACGGGTTATCGGTATATACAGTCGGCTCTAACATATCAGGGGAATCAGGGGCTAGTAGATATCTTCTGTGCAAACCCACGGATTGAACTTGCTATTCACTTAGAACCATTTGTAACAGTGTTCTAAGCAATTATGAAAGCAACTGAAATACTCACAGAAGATATCAGTGAAGAGAGGAAAATCGACATCTGCTCGGACAGCAGCAATTAGCGCTATCACAAACCCTATGTTAAAATCATGACTAATAAAGGGGTTCAAAATTGAACTTACTTGCCAGGCGCAATAGAATCCGCCTAACATGGGTACAGGGGCATAAAAGTGTAAGGGTAACGAAAAGGCAGCAAGGAAAAGAGCGAGTGATTCAGAACTGAATCCTGTAAAGACTCTGACAACTATTAAAACGATAATCAATGAGAAGATACGACAGGAGTTAAATAACTACTGGACAAATCTAGACACATGTTGCAATTGAACCGAGTAACAAGCAAAAAGAGCTCTCAACACAAACAGAACACAGTTAAGAGTGATGGTGGGACTTTTAACAGGTCATATCAATCTACACTCGTTCAGACTCGGGCTAGTTGATACAACAATCTGTGCCAACTGTGAGGGGGAGGAGGAAGATATAGAACACTTCCTCTGCCACTGCCCTGCAATAGCTAGGTTAGGACTGAAGATACTGGGATCCCCAAGGATACCGGATCTAACACACCTCAGAAAGAAAGGAATCGGTGATATAGTGGAGTTCGCTAGACGAACAAGACGATTTCCCGATCACTATTTGACATATGATCCCATGATCCCAATACCTACATCTTTTCTCAACACAGGCAAACGAGGAGAACACAACAGGCCTAGTGGAGGCCTAAGTGAAGAGCATAAGCTCACTTTCTAAAACCAACCAACCAACCAACCAACCAAATGATGTACCTAAGGCATGATCAATCTTTTCTTCAAAATGGTTGAACAACGTCATAACTGAGCACAACCTACAGACAATCTAAGTTGTGGTGGATGAAATGCACCTAGAGTTTGTAAATGATTTAAGAAACTTATGAGTACCATGTGAACACTCCGTTAATTAGTTTGCGTTAGAAATTAAAACTGACACTTAAATTGTTATCCATCGCATTTAACTATATTCGTTCGAAGAAAAGATTGAAAGTAGGTATGTAAGATCTTTTTCAATCTGTTGGAAGTATTTTTTTCCTAAAACTATTATTTAACGTTATATCAAATTTCAATCCGTTTCCAAACTATTTCCATTCATTCAAGCATTTGAAATTAGCAAAGTAGTATGGCCTTTGATTTCTATCTTGATTACGTCTTTATAATAGCTGACAAAAAAAATTCATAAATTTACATATACGTGCTATGGTCAGGTCAAAACTGAACTATGAATATTAATTTGTTTTCACTTCACGTTCTTCATTTCATTCCCATCAAATTTGTGTTTTGAAAATCAAATACAATTTAAAGTTTCTTAACCTCTTCAAGGCATTGACTTTAGTTTGCTATAATGAAAGGATTTACAATAAAAGTAAATATCTCACTCGAAGTCAAAAGAAATGGAAAATTTTATCTAAAATACCCACGGGGAAATCTGTTCAAAACATACATTGCAAGATGTTCCGTTCATGTCAATTTGTCAACCTTACAAAAAAACGTGATACTGAAATCTACAATTTACCATAGTCCACTTCATAAAAAAAAAAAAAATCCCGCAAAATTTCCTTTCATTTTAAGGAGCGGTAAACACCATAAAATCAAATCTCATAGTAAAAGTACACAATAGAAAATAATAAAACTATACAAAGAGAATATATTGCACCTTAGGCGCCAGGTATCAATTCAGCAATTCACCAATAGGTATCTGTACCATTTGTACCTCATATGAAAGAAACAATGTGTATATAGTTTCTACTATCAGCTAAGAAGTCAAACCCCATTTTCAGTACCTGATCGGCGACTGCATAACAGTTTGTTCACTTACCGATTGTTACACATTAAATTCTCATTAAAAAGATTCAGATAAGGCTATACAGAACAATAGAATTCGACAGCTATCTCTCTATTTAGTTGCAATCTATAGGTGTGGTGCAGACCATGGAATGGACAGACACGACACGTCAGTAGTAGACCTGTCCTTGTTTGTTGTTTGAATTAAGATTTTCATTATTTTTTTAGAACGTGGTAGACATGTGTGTAAAATCGTTTTCGAACCGAACCACAGCAGACTTTTGGGTTTCCACTTACATACGAGTATTCTGCTGTCCCCAGGAACGTTTGGTTCGAATGCACAAATGCTGACTCAGCACTCTCTCTTTGCCAACGGCAGCGACTACTAAATGCAGTCGGCAATTCCACTTCCAATTTCAAAAATTATGTGCAATTTAGAAAATGAAAATAAACGCAGAGCAGGATTATGAATAAAAAATAATTATAGGGTATCTATTTCATGTCCAGTCAATGGTCGATGAAACCGCTTCCAGCGCAGATGCAAGTAAGTTGAAGGAGAACTGAAGCCATCTGTCAAAGTTAATTAAATACCAACATTTTCAAAGTTTGGGGAGTGGTTTAATTTATTTGACTTCAAAAACAACAAAATGGTTAATAAAAAGTTTATGATAGTTTATGTATGCATGGTTGGATTAAATAATAATAACTCTCAGGGTCCCACATGCTTATGAGTGTAAAATAACAGCAATAGCAATTGCAATGTCACAGTATTTCTTTACGTGATGATTTTAAAACTAAGGCTCACTGAACTTTCATGTGTAAAAACTGAATAGTCCGCTTAAACGAAGAAAACCAGATAAACTTGGCAAAGTTGTTAAATTTTGACTGATTCTTTTCGAATAAACATTGTTAAAGCCGCAACGCTGCGAAACTATGCTAAATTATAAAACTTCATTTATCACCGAAAAAAGTTTAAGAATTTGAAAACATATTCTCTTCATCTGCTTGTTGGGAAAGTAGTTAGAAAGTATTTAGATTCAAAATGAGCCTCCACATAACATGAAACTACAAGTCAAACAAAATTTCTACGTTTAAGCTGAATTTTGGTAGCACACAACTTCAAACCAATGCGGACAGATTTGTATCCGAAAAGGATAATAAACTAGTCACATTAGAGAGTCGATCAATCTTGGTATTACTAAACGATGTCCCAAAATTCACGCAAAATTTGAATTTTGCGCCATTTGTGCGGTAAAGTGTTGCCAACGAAAAAAAAAAAAAAACACCGTGACAGCTTACAGTTCAAGAACAACGCGTTTTAATTGTTGAGCAATATTTTAAAAATAATGAAGGTTTGGCAGCTACAGTTCGCAATTTTCGCACAAAATATAGTCGGAATAGTGATTTAACTTCATCAAGTGTAAAGAGATTAATTCAAAAATTCTGCGAGACTGGATCAATTAGTGATCTTAGACACTCTGGCCATCCTTCAACAAGTCGTTCAACACAAAACATCGAAGCAGTTCGTGAGAGTATTGTTGAGAGTCCAGGAATATCAATTCGGCACTGTGGTCAAGAACTACACATTTCGAGAACCTCTCTACAGCGTATTCTCACGAAAGATTTGCATCTTCATGCATACAAAATGCAATTGACTCAAGAACTGAAGACTACTGATCGCGCACTTTAATGCCGTTGGACTTTATCTTTAGGTTTTTTGAAGTCTAGGGTTTATTCCAACAAGCTCACGACTTGAAGGAGCAAATTGAGAGCTGTATCAATGAAATTCAGCCACATTTATGCAAAACGGTCATGGAAGGAGGCCATTTACTGATATGCTCTTCCATACATAACCCTATACTGTATACTTCATGAATCAATAAAACATTTATAAAAATTAATTCTTGCGTGAATTTTGGGACACCCTTTAGTTCCACATTAGGAACTCAAAATAGTCTGTCTGTCCGTCTGTTTATACGGATTTGCTTCAAACTTTATATCTGAAGTCAGTGTGGTAATGCCCAGAGGCAAAATTCAAATTTTCATTCGAGCCTCAAAATTAACGGTACTTTACTAATGAACAATTTTGAAAAAATTTATTTTCTCGAAAACAGCTCTAACGTTGTTTTAATATTTGTGTTGGGTTGGATATATTCCACTAGATGGCGTACAAAGTTTTTTTGAAACAATTATTATTATTTTTAATTTTTAACGAACTTTCATTTAAAGGTTACTCTAGTAGGCTCAAATTATTTTCTTGCAAATCTATGATACATCTAAGCAATATGTGATATAGCAAGGACATGACCATGTTTTTTCTTTAACGGATTTTTCAAGCAAAATTTAATTTTAACAATTTCGCTTAAATTTCAAATCAGAGTGATTTGCAAATCAACAGCACATAGGTGCAAGTACGTGTGACCCAGTCATGCACTTTATTTATATGGGAGCAAAAAAAACTATTTCAGTGGATATAGGGTGGAAAAGTTTCCTTAATTATAAAATTTTGTGTTGACAGGGTGTTTCGAAAAGGTTTTCTTTCTATACGTAGTAATGTTTCTTTCATTATAAACGCTTGTTCAATCTCTTACTGTTATGGAGATATAACCATTTAAAGTTTCTTTGCAAACTGTTTATGAATATATTTTTATTCCACTTCACCATAAGTTTTGACAAAAAATACCACAATTTGAAAAACCATATTTTAAAAGTTAAACGAGTTTTAAGGTGAAACTTCGGCCATTTTGAAATTGTTTCCTATTTTTATGCATTCGGTCAATTTCATTTGTTTTTTTTATCAACTTTACTAAACATTTTCATATGTCTTGATTTAATCAACTTGAATACATAGTCAACCAAATATTTATTTATTTTATTTATAATTTTGACTCTAAACTCAAAACGTTTCATGGCCTTCAATGTCCTAAGTTTAAAGATAAATGGGGAGAGATATTTGACAAAACTAGATGAAAGTGCAATAGAAAAGATGTCAATTTTCGCATGGAGACAGCAATCAAAAACGATAATTATTTTTCTATGTTCTACACCCTGGTAATCTCAAAAGTACTCATGTCTATACAAATAAAGTCTTTTGTATATAGTCTTAAAAGGAAGGACATTTAAGGACATAGGTTAGGCTAGGTTAAAGTGGCTGTCAGCAAAAGAAGCCAACACACTTAGATCAATAATAGGTCCATTGTGATACCACACTTGTTTGAGACGCGGCCTCTAGCCTACTCGTTGAACCATTTAGAGCTTCTGATGAAATGTACCTAACGTCAATATTATTCAGATCATTTAGGTCATTGAAACAGAAGGCTCCTAAGTGGAAAGAAGGTGAAAAATAGTCTCTTCCTCCTCCTCGTCCATTCAGCTTCTGCAGAAATCGTTAGAGAATACGCCAAGCCTTCTTGCATGCTTGCAGTAATGACACCTATAACAGCACTAATATGCTTCCTATTTAGAGAAATCAAATTCCTAGAGCGTTTCAGATCCATTGTTCCTGTCTCTACCGTATTCGAGGAGGTCTATTTCGATATAGAGCCCCATAACTCGAAACCACCGGTATAAATGTTGCCCAATCCATTCCACCTGATATCATCCGTGGAAATTCTGCCTATGGGCATAAGTCTCATTTTTGATCAGGAGACCCGAAACTACTACATATAAAAATGTAGGGCAATTCGACCGAAAACATTTTCCCACACATTTTGTGCGGTGTACTTTGCTTTAAAGACTGCAGTTTCATATTAGGAGAAGCAAAATAGCAATAAGGTGCATAAGACCTTTGACGTTAGAAATTATATGTTGTTTTGCATTTGAAAACTAAAACCTTTTGAAAACAATAACAAAGACTCAAATACTTTAAAATCCAAAGTTGGGTGTTAAAAAAGGTTACTCTTGGTTAAAAAAGGTTACTCTTGGTCGCATTCCGCGAGCAACCCTTACGAGTATAAGCAAGCGAATACAATGCACATTGACATCTTATCTGAAACATCTATGTACATAGACTACACTTACCAGATTTGTTCTCTGTCGTGTAGAATTATGGACGAAATAGCTCATGGTTTGGAAACAGAAGAGAGTAAAGTAATGTAAACGAAAATGAATACGTTCGAGACAAAATCACTCAGCCATAACCAGAAGTAAATAAGAAAGTAAGCAAGTAAGTAACACATGTCAATTCCTGTCAGTTTGGTATAATTTACTCGTACATATTTCAAATAATCGTAGGCAGTTTTTGACATATTATTTTTCAAAGTCATCTCAAAGATCTTTGGATTCATTTTTTAAAACAAAGTTTTACAAGTATTATAACTTTCTGGAATAAATTCAGTATTAAAACGTAATAAATGAATATCTCTGGGCGTGGCTCATTAGTTGTGGATTCAACGTTGCCAGATTAACAATTTCACCTTCATTTTGACAATTTTTGACCTGAATGACGATATGATGATTTTTGTCTCAAAGTAGTGCAAAAAATTAGGATTTTTGCTTACTCGTACTTGTCTAAATTCAATTCAATCATTCAAGGTAACAGAAAGAGAAATTTAGAAGTACTTCGGTCCATTAGCTGAGCTGAGAAATACAGTTTTTTAAACGTTCTTTTGCGGCAGAACTTTGTCGGCAGGAGATTGTCATGATTGAAAATTGTAAGCCTATTCACTTCTAGTCACATCATTTATTCAACATTTTAAATTTGCCGAATTTATTAGCAAATATCAAACGCATATCTTGAAAGTAAAACTAGGAATTGATTTGGGATTGATTTTTTTAAAATTTAACAAAACTTCATGCTATCATATAATTTAAATTGTTGCACAAATTTGACTCAAAAAATAGCAGTCTCACCTTAAGAGTGATTAAAAAGAAAGCAAATAATGTATTCGACAATTATGTTTAAATTCGAAATGACATAACAAGTTTTAGAAAATTACGAGTATTAAAATATTTTTTTTCCTCTCTTCATTAATTTAAAAGAAAAATAACAATTTCGCTTCATTCTCAAATTTTAGTGATTTTCTGAACGTGCACTTTATTTTCACTGTTTTCACTAATTTCAATGAAATTTTTGCAATCCAACAAAATTTGTCAAATGCTACGAGTAAGTTCGAAGGAAACACAATTTTTTAAATTCTTCGAATTCTTTAAATTCAAAACCGATTTTTCCAGAAAAAAACAAACATTTTTTAAAGACTCTTTGAAATGGGAGCTATTTTACTGAAAATAAATCCAAACAGAGTGAAACAAAAGTAGATATGTATGTAGCAATAAAAAAATATAAACTGCTACAACTCCAAAGCGGTAAAGCAATACTGACCTTCATTTTACGCATGTACATTGCTTAAGAAGATCTCGACTTGGTATGGTGTTATTCAGTCTTCTGCAGTATTCCCCAAATATGTGTATGCTAAACAATTTGTATTATTATGTATTTTAAACTAAATTCAACCTCATTAGGGGCAATAACCTTTACAAAAATTAAAAAAATATTTACGTGTGCATGTTTGAAATATCAAATAAACTTCTTTTATTTAGGCACATATCTATGTATCAAGACATTATACATGGCTGGTGGCTGATGATGACACTTGCGAAAGCTAAGACAACTCTACTGTGAAGGCATAACACTGACAGTGGGGTGGTCATATAGCCAAAAAGCAACTTGATCGTGATGATGACATCAGGAGGACGGAAAGAAATACAGTGAATCATAAGCAACGACAATAATAGCGAAAAAACAAAACAAAATACTCCCCAGTTATCTGGACAGCCACCCTTGGAGTTTACAGAAACCAAATACCACCTGAGTTTCAAACCACACCACTCTGTCTTTCTCTCTGTCTCTTCCTTTCCACAAAAACGCACGTGTTCTAAAAATTAGTATAAGGGTATTCATATCCCCTTTAACACGTGCAAATTATTAAAAAAAAAGAAAAAAAAACACAAGAATTATAATAGCTATGCCGGTGTATTCATGGCATGGTCAAAAGCTGTATTAGTCATTCAAGCACGCAATGCACTTACTAATTAAATAATCATTTTATTAGTTAGTTATAGTTAGTTATAGTTATAATTTTAATTCTTATAAATTCATTATAAAATTTACAATTCTTAAATTCTGAATAAAACAAAAAAAAAAAAAAGAAAATTGGTGAAATTTTGTATTTAGGATACAAAGTAAGCAAATAGTTTTGAATGCCACTTCAAGGAACTTTTACAATTAACTATGGTGACCCTATAAGAAACATTTCCATAATTTAGGTAAAAAAATAAGAAAAAATGTGTTAAAGAAGAAGAAGTGAATGGATTAAGAATGTAACTTGATTAACTTGAGAAATTAGTTTTTAAAGACAAAAATAAATACAACAATTGAAATCATATAAACACAAATGAGCAGAAACGACAATTACAATTTAAATTTAAATTTAAACCGGAATATCAGAAATAATAGATTCTAAACGAGCATAGGTAAGACTGAAGAGCCAACGTTTTACATATTTTAAAAACTTTCCAGGTATAGATATTGCCCTGATCGACTGTGGAAGTTTATTAAATAAGCGATACGATGAAAAATGGGAACAGGTAAGATGTTCAAAAAGTTTCCACATAGATTAAAACTAGAGATTAAACGAAAATTGCGATTACCAGATTTCATAAAGAAAATCTCCAACACCTTAAAGAATAAGAGATAACTAGGATGTCTACCAGACTTTCAGCATATTTTCCTTATAACATATTTCTGCAAAATTAATAAAGATCCCCAACAAGCAATTCCATATTGCAGTTCAGAATGAAAGATTACATAATATATTGTTTTTAAGAGTATTGTAGAGCAAATATTACGCAAATGGAAGAAATGTCTGAGAGTGCAACGAAAATATTTCCGCAAGCCCAAAGTATTGAAATTCCTCAACTGTCTCGTTTAAAAAGCATTTATCACTGCAGCTTAGATTGCTGTAAAAGGTCTGAGAAGAAAAATCAGGCGTATAGGTATTTTATATCTTTGGTATTTTAAATTCGCTTCCAAATTGTGTAAGGATGACAAACTGAACAATTTTATTTTATTTTTGGAGCTTATCACCAAGTCATGTTCTGCAAATCAGTTTCTCAATAAATTTAGGTCCCAATTAATGTCTGAAACCAGATAGTCCAAAGGACTGTTCGAACCATAGGAGAAACCAACATCATTAGCAAGGTTTACCTTTAAAGTTAAGTGGAAAAAGTGAATTTATATAAATGAGAAATGAAATTGGACCTAGAACAGAGCCTTGGGGTACCTACATCCAAATTGAAGAACTTAATTTCGCTCCTAATCTCATCTATCTTGACACTTTGTGACCTATTACTAAGATACGACCTGAACCAATGAAGCATTTTTTTTCTTCAGTTTTTTCAACAAAGAATTATGGTTTACCCCATCGAAGGGTAATATCAATAAATAAACCAGCCGTACACTTTTTTCCATCGAGATTTGACATTTTTTAAGCAGTAGTGCATCCTCAGTCGATTTTCCTTTTTGAAAACCAAATTGAATTGGATTGAAAAACTCAGCTGTTTTTAGAAAACTCACTATCCTATTTTTTACAAGTTTCTCAAATAGTTAGAGATTTCAGCAGCAAAACCCATTTTAAGTAATGGTACAATATCTGCACATTTGAGTGCTTCAGGGAAGATCCCAGCAACTACACAACGATTGCAAATACATCCACTATAAAACATGCAATATTTAGATTTGAAATTCCATCAACACTACACGAAGTCGACTTTTTTGAAGTACCAATTGCAATGAATGTTAAAAATGCATCATAATTATTTTGAATATTATAAACAATTAATCCTCTTATTGACTTCCTTCTCTTCCTTACTTACACTCTCAACAAGTTTGGTGTTTCCTACAATACACTTTCCCAATAATTTTGCCGATTTTTTGCAAAAAGGAAAAAAGGGATTTTTCATATTTTTTTACTGACAGTACTGTGTGGATTTCTGAACGGGAGAGTCAGGTTCGAATCTCAGAAGCATCTAAAGTTTGTTCACGGTCTCACCTCTGGCGAATGTCTGACAAACATTCAAAAGAATAGAATAATAGAATGAAAATAATCCATATTTTCTCGCTCATGGAAAAGACAAGTGCTTTCCCCTGAACATTTTCCATCTCGAAATTTCTAACAATCTTGGTCCATATTAAGTGTAGGGGGTGGATGGTAGAAGGCACCCACGAGGCAAAGTAGTTTTTCACAAATGCATGAGTCCACCTTGGAATAAATAGGAAAAATCGATAGAATACGGAGCTCACCCCATAATTTCATGGACAACTTCACTACAAAGACAAAAAAGACGATGGACTAATAGGTGACTCACACAATTACGAGTAGCAATTCCTTTTTCTAGTTACTAATTACTTATCAAAACATTTTCAAAAACTGTCTATATCCAGGAAATGAAAAATGATTTCAACATTTTGGAATACCAAGTTTGGGAAAAATTTAAAGAATAAAAATATTTCTTGCTTATTAACGCATTCTTTCTTCCAAAAAGTATAATACAATTTTCCAAATGCAACATTTTTGTAGAAACATAAAATTCATTTTTTAACACTTACAGATTTTATCCTTTCAAGTTTTTTTAAAATCAAACAATTTAAATACGAGTAGTATTAGGTGAGGGTAAGTCCGTATTCAGGATTCAACTTGAGAAGGAAAGATAGTGAGGTGACAATGAGCATTACGAGTACATTTGACTTTAAAAAATATGTAGGAAGGCGAATTATTTTACATTCCTGAAGTAAAGAGTAAACTGTGTCAGAAATCAGGACACTAGAATTTATTTCTTCTTACGTTGCACGGAATCCATTTGCGAATGTTACGAATATACTTAGCTTTAAAACACGTTCACACTGGGAGAATGCATTCTTTTCTTTAGTAGACAGGTAGTTTACTAAATTCTGTTTTGTGATATATAAGTTTTGAGACAGTCAACGCTCTCCCTGAGCAGAACATGCCTAAAAGTATACCCAATCGAGTTATCCGCACAGTCCAAAATCTACGCATGGTCACCTAGAAAGTCTGTAGCCTGTAGCCATATGAAATCTTTGTTCATCAGGTATAGAACAGATAGAGTTCGAATTGGTTATTTAAATTTGATTGGAAAGTTTGAAAGTGTATTCGCACCTTACGGCCTTAAGAAGGATGAGCTTTTTTTCTTTAAAAATACATAGGTGCAGAAGATACGAAATATTATCTTAAAGATAAATTTTAAGTTTAACTATCAGTTTCTTAATAAATCCGTTTGGTCAAAAAATCTCTGATTTAAGAAAAATAAATGTCAAGGGTAGGTCGGATTAAGGGCAATCCACAAAAGGGCACAGAAATAAAATCGAATTTATTACAACTGAAATAAACCACATAAAAGAAGTAATTCTGTTAAGCTTTTGGGATGTTAAAATCTTGGGAAACTGATTCAATGTTAAAGCGACTTCAAGACAGCATGAAATCTTTGGGGCCAATAGTCCATTGAAATGTAAAAAATGGCCAAAAATTAAATATTTGGGACTAATTCAAATGGCTGTATGTTCTTAAATGCAGTATTGCATGCCTGTTGCTAAACTCATATGGCTCGAACTTAGAGTATTCTAAGTGACCATTGTATTTTCGCTTTGATAGGCCTAGCCGTCCGCCAGCGCTCTAAAAAGTATGTCATCAAAGGACAGGCCCGCTAAATTAATTTGACTACATCTAGATCGGAAGTCGTTATATTCCGCTGAGCTATTTACTTGGTGATTATCCATCTGCTAAGCAAAAAGAAATTCCGAAGATATACTTCAACGCGAGCGTATTCAGTATTAGTCAACTTATGCGCCCATTGCGTCTATTGCAAAGATTTATTTTTTTACGTTATCCCAAAAACTGCACCCAGGACTCAGTAAACAAAGTTACTTGAGATTCCACATACAAAAGAGTCCTGCGAGAGTAAATTTCTACAATTTGATTCGCACTAAAATAACTACAGTAAGCAATACATTGTTCCCTTAACTCCCTTGGTCTATGGATACTCCCCGACAATTCTGCAGAAGTTAATTTCTTCACCCTTGTCTTAGTATTTTGTGTCCTACAGTTAATCTTCTGGATTTCATCTTACTTTTTGCATGAATACTCGTGAGGTGACTTGCCTTGCACAACGCACATCCTACAAATCTCTGATTTAGAGTACTACAATGAGTGTGGGGTATTAAGACTGTTATAGGACAGACAAGCCCTTTTCTGCTATAAAGCAGTGCCTTTCATTAAAGACTGCAAAACCGAGAACAATATAAGGAATTTATTGTGATTGCCTATTTTCGTTCAATAAGTTAAAAAGCAAAATATTATGCAAGGCTTGAGAACACAATTTTTGTGTTAGAAAGATAAAGTGGTAGCCTTCGATGCACGACTAGTATCATTATTAGTACTAGAACTTGCAATATACTGGTCGGGTTTCGCGCGGTTTGTGTTCCGCACTGCCGTCTCCTTTTTTTTTGTTTAACAAACTTTAATAGAAAGAAAAATATTTTTTGAATTTTCATTTGATGGAGTTCAAACATTTTTTTTTTTTTTTTGAGTACATTATGTCCCCAAAGGCCTTTAAACCAAATATTTTTACCAATTTGTTGTTTTTTGTTTAACATTGAAGAAATGTGACTTAACATGTGTAGATATTTAATCAAAGCTCCTAGTGCAGCCAGACTTAATCAAATTTATGATATCGCGAATAACGAACGCATAATAAATATTCGTCATTGACAGAAATAACCAAGAAAGATTTTTGCGTAAGCACGCATAGATATGGCATATCTCGTGCCTTAAAAAATAAACGCTTCACTCACTTATCTTTTTCAAACGCATGTCTAGATATCCTCAAAAACAAAACTTGGTAACACAATAATTATAAATATACATACAACTCAATTAGCAATATCATTTAAATGAATTGAGTACTCACGAGTATTCCTTATAGTTTGCTTTTGTGGTTCTGTTGTATAGATTCAATTCCCATTTGACAACATGACACACTAATGATTTTTTTTTCTTCTTCTCTCTTCTTATTCCAGAATTGCTAAACAAAATTATGTATGTCACTTTCACAGCAAAAATATCTGACAACTTCCTCAATTCAACGAGGTAACAAGGAAAAAAGAATCACAAACTTATTCCAAGGGCAGTTTTGGCTGCAATTACAGTGACTATCCTTCCAATTAGGCAAATGATCAAAAAAAAAAAGAAAACACGGAGAAAAACAAAAGAGATAAAGATTTTTCAGCGATCACGGTTCGCTTTGATCAGTCCGACCGATCAGCATACAGCCGTTAAAAGTTCAAAGCATAGAAGGAGCAGCGCAGAAGCAGAGTAGATAAAATAACCACGAGATATACAGCACAGATGAATGAACCTCTGAACCTATTTCTCTTCTCCTGCCTCGCCTTGTCCTGTTTTACAGTGTACGACAAAAAAATCGTTCTGAACTTTTGTGTGAATTTCGTACACAAAAAACTGGTTTTTGCAGAACGTACTCGTAAAATTCGAAAACGACAAATAAAAACGACAGAAAAACAAAATCCGATACAATTGGAAGAGAATTATATCTTTTGATTAGGATACGTTCGATTTATTCAGCTGATTCGCATATATTTCCACAGATACTCTCAGTACGCACTTATTTTTTTTATCACAAACTTACACAAAACTTCACTTCTCTTTAGCTTTTCTTTCGAATAAAAAAATTTATCTGGATTGGTTACCACTTTTTGTTGAGATGGAATTCTTAATTTTTCACACAAAAAACGTTCGTATCCGTGTATCTTTTTGTCGATAAAAGATGGAAAAAATGCCGACTTGTGTACCGAACCACCGAAAAACTGGAGCAGAAATTAACACAAAAATTTCAATTGACTAACTAGCAATTTAGAAAATCGATATAGTATAATCCGCCAGGTGAAACACAGTGCTGTTGCTCTCAGACTCGTCTCACACTTACTAAATGTTCGTCTTCGTCGGCTAAGTGAAAGACAGTCTATAAGCCAGCACCAATCCACTACAGTTGTATTCGTTTCTCTGACTGTGAATACACAAACATTTTTGATCACAGCTGAGAGCCACACTTTCTTACCTGTGCTACCTTTGTGTCTGCATTGAGTCTCAGCTAGATAACACAGGTAAAGAACTAGTATCTGTGTGAAAAGTAGTGGGCAGCAGCAGAGCAGGTAGTTTCTCTGATGCATGAAAATAAGAAGAAAAGTACTCTTTTATTTTATTGGCTCTCCCGAACACCAATGCAATGGAAAGAAATCTTACAATCGTTTTGGCTTACAGTCTACGTAAGAGAGTTGGGTCAGTATGACGGTTGGTTTAAGATTTTCTTTCAAAAAGTACTCGTAACTGCATGTTTAAGGAACAAAGTATTTACTTATTGTCTGCTATCTCATTGAAGATCTTTAGATTTGTTTATCTTTTGGCAAAAAGATTTTGTTTCTGCAAGAAGATTATAGATTAGATTTAAATAATGTACAAGATCTTACATAGCCCTTTTGTAGTGAGATGCATATAATTTATTTGTATTTGGATTACTGTTTGGGTCGTGTGAGCGGTTACATGGTTATAGTGGGCCTTCAATAGGGTACCGAGAGTTGCACAGGGTATCAACGTTTAGTACTGTTGAAGTCTTTCACTTCGCTTTTAGCAAATTTTTGAGAAATCACTTATTACTCTATGAATCCAATTTAACGGAATAACTTAAGCTTAACAAAGTTTATACTAGGATTATCGAGTAAGGGTGCAAAGGTAATTTGAGACGCAAGGCAGACTTGCATACTAATTAGAAGTTACATGAATTCATTACGCGAAAAAAAAAAAAAACAACATCTATGTCCAGATTAACATAAAGTAGATAGCGTCATAAGAGTAGCCGCAGTTTACTTTTTTAAAGATGGGACATACCGCAGATAAAGGTTCAAAGCCTATTGGAGCACTGCAGAAGGTCCAAAACACCGCTTCTGCTGATATGTGACTCCGATGAACATTTCAAGGAATCTGGCATCAAAGACAACAATGATAGGGATGAGTACCTCCTTTAGTGTCTTTTAATTTTAACAAAGAGAAGCCTGACGGAAACTGCAAGAGTTACACTGTGAAGTTAAAAGGGTACAAAAAGGAAACATAAATAATTCTAAAGCATTCTGTCTATCCCTGCTGCAGCCAGACTACGCCTTACTTGTCGATAGGCAGAATAGATTTTTGCGAAACATTATCAATCGCCCAGAATTTGTGGGCCTATTTTCATAATGCAAGAAAGCCCAAAAATGGGTGAAATATCACCAAATAATTTGGGTCTTTGATCTTAATGAATATTTACCCAAAAACTTAATGAAAAATAGCCCACAAATTTGGAAAACAAACTAAAATAAAAGTCTAACTTATATAATTTATATATTCTAAAGTTTATTTTAAGAATTAAAAACGCTAAATAATTTCTCAGGAATTATTCAGACTTTTCAAAAAGTCGCCCGAATTATTAACTATTATTTCCTTAATTTTTTAAAAATTATTTATTCCTTCTTTTATAAAACAATTAACCAATTAACTAATATTTTAAATTTTATAAAAAAAAATGTTTTCCTTTTTTATATTTATATTAATTATAAATAGCTATAGTGCAGGGACGGGTTAAGAATATCACTGCAGCGCCCCCCACAAATAAATAGCGCTGTCGTAGAAGGCGACTAAGCGCAAAATCACATCTAGGTATTTTTTAAAATACCCAGGTTAGCATAGCGGCACATATATCATCTTAAAACTGTCCCGCAAGTTTGCATGCGAATCCGTGGGTTGACACGACTGGAGATTACCGGTGTTGTAAAAGTAAGATCAAACATAAATCCAAAATCAGGAGCATGCACGTGTCAAAACCAAAAAAAACGCTTAAACCCTAGCATTATGGAAAAGTACGCTAAAAAGAAAAGCACTACCCCGTCAGGCACTACCAATGCTAAGCATGGCTGTGATCCTGGGACGAGCACAAATACTCGGATCAAAGCTATTCGGTTTCCGGGGGTTTGCAAAATAATGCAACGGCCTAAGAGTCGCGAGTTGGAAACTTAGAAGTATGAAAAGTCGCAGCTATGAGCTTGAAGAAATGATGATTTGAAGGCGAGTGGAATTATCCGGGTGAAGACATCTTAAGCATGTGCAAGTCATACGGTCTTATTGTGCTAAATACCATATTCGTCAAACAAGAGCCGGCACCTGATCACTTACAGCAGTGGTGGAAATGAAACCCAGATTGTCTACCATTTGGTAGCCAGTTTCATGAAGCCCCGGGTTAAAGATTGCAAAGTGATCCTGGGAGAGGCGATGGCCCAGCAACACCGTCTCCTCCTGACGGAAATTTTTATGGAGACGGGGAAGAAAATCAATTTGTACAAGCTGGACAAAGGAAAAGGCGAAGTTCTTATTACCATCATGACAAATTACCTCTTTACCATCATCGGTGAATTCGTTGATGAGGAGTGCAGAGCACAAGATATGTGGGATTCCCTACAGCGATCTTGCTTGGAGAGAGCCAAATCACTACTTGGAACGTCGAGAAGCCCCTGCCAACACGCCAAAGAAACATGGTGGTGGACAGATGAAGCTAAAGTAGTGATACGGGAAAAGAAAACGGCTTTCAAGGCTTGGTCAAAGTGCTCTTCTACTAACAGAGATAAAAAAGCTCGCCTTGAAGTGATACATAGATGTTGCAAAGGTCCCGCGAAGAAGAAGTGCGCCCAATTTCAAGCAAAAAGTATGGAAGGCCTCTATCGGGAGTTGGAGGAAATATCGTCTTCGGCGTCTGGAGCTTCGACAAAACAACTTGAATAAGGGAACAACTATCTTCAAAATAGCCGCCCAGAGAAGAAGAAATGATTAGAAGAGTCGTTCCCCAAAGTTCATTAACAATGCTCAAGGCCAACTTCTTGTGGAAGGCGAAAAAATTCTCCATAAATGGTGACAGTATTGTAAAAGACTTCAGAACGAACCTTTTCCCCGGGTATACTTTCCAAGAGCTGCTCCTAACCATGACGGAGTATCCGACATTACTGTCGAAGAAATTAGGAATGCGGTCAAATACTCCAAAAAAATGAAAGCGGTTGGGCCAGACGAGATACCCTCTGAGTTCTGAAAAAAAGATGGGAGACATCGGGTCCAGATGGCTTATGATTCTTATCTCCAAACTTATGAGCGGTGATCCAATCCCTAATCAGTGGAGAGAAAGTTATCTTCTTCCTTTGCACAAAGGAAAGGACGTTACGCGAAACTGCGATAACTACATTTCTGTCAAGCTGATGAGCGGGTATTAGATGGCCGACTGCGGAAAATAATATGGTTATCTGATGACCAGTGCGGGTTTGTCTTGGGTAAATCAACAACAGATGCAATCCAAAGTAGAAAAATATCGTGATTCCTTAAAGGACTTGCATAGTTGATTTTGAAAAAGCCTTTGTTAGATAGCCAAGAGATCGCTTATGGATGGTGATAAGACAATGACGAGTTTCAGAAACCTACGTGCGCATGATTATGGGCATGTATGAGGGAGCAAGGACAAGAGTAAGATGTCCCGCAGGAATCACCCAATCAAAGTCGATGTACACCAGGAAAGCGTCCTCAGTCCTTTGCTATTTATTGCAGTCCTTTATTATCTGCTTTAAGGAAAAGTGACGAACCCCAAAGTGCATCAGTTATTGTTTGCTGATGATGGAGCTATCATAAGCGAAGATCAAATGGCCCTGCAACGAGCACTTGATGTATGGGTGGATATTTTGGAGGGAAATGGGTACCGTATTAGTTAAAAAAAGACAGAGTATCTGTGCTGCCCGTTCTCTGATCCACACCGGCCTATTCCAGATATTTACTTGAATGGAAAAGTGCTTCCCAAGTGCGAAAAGTTCAAATATCTGCGATCTATGATCAATAGCGAAGCAACTTGTGATGATGACATCAATCATCGAGTAAGCGTATGCTGGATGCCACTTCATCCAGGGAAAACTCCGCTATCTTCTGTGATCGAAAAATGTCCCCTTAGCTGAAAGGCTCTACACCGCAGTTGTATGGCCGGCGCTCACACACGGTTCACAATGCTGGATAATGTATAAAAATTATGAGGGGGAATTAATGGCAGCTGAGATGAAGAGGCTTCGCATGACATCAGGAGTAACGAAGACTGATAGAATAAGAAGTTCAAAGATTTGAGGAAGCCTTCATGTAAAAGAACCCATCACAAGCAAGATAGAGCACGACCGGCTCAGTTTGTATTGTCATGTTCAAAGGAGAAATCCTTCTAACCCCGTCAAAAAGGCAATATCAATCAACGTTCCTACGCAATCGCACAAAAAAGGCAGACCAAAAAACAACTGGATCATACAAATTCAAAAACACCAGCATTCAATTGGCCTCAGTGACGAAGTGATCCGAAACCGGGAAACCTGCCAGTACTTCCTGAGGTCAAACCGGCGAACCAGTAGGGATGCGTAAAGTGGTAGGGTTGTGATCCTTCTACTCCGGATCATAACTTCGCCGTAAGAAGAAGAAGACTCACTTACTTTAGGTGGGGCTACAGTCCGGAGTGGTCCTGGGCCTCAAGTAACAAGCTTAGTTGAGCCTCTTAGCCTTTTTACCGAGTCGCCCGAAGAATATTTTTTTCAAAACAACCAATTGTGTTTTCATCCGGCTTTGATAACGTCAATGCTTCGAATTGCCTTCTTAGCCTAAAGAAATTTTCGCTTGATCTAGGCGCTGGTACTTTTTTTTAATTTACAGTGAAGTCTACGTAAACAAAATAATTCACTGCCTATCTTGACGTTCTGTCTAAGTTCTTAAAGTTGGTTGTTTTTTTTTTTTGATGAAAACAGACATTTTGTTTTGCCCTCAGTAACTACTATAACCATTTTCGCCGCTGCTGTTTCAATACTCTCGAAAGCACAACTGACAGCCCACTGCGTTCTTCCAATTATGTCAATGTCGTCGGCATACGCGAGTAGTTATACAGTACGAGTAGTTATACAGTACGAGTAGTCCTTTTCTGACATCAAAAGCCTAGGTAGTGTTGTTAGCGACCTTGGTTGAGCAGCGTCCACAGACGGCTTTGGTAGCGATGCTAAAACTAGTCATAGATTGGTATAGCTCTTCTCTATAGACTGAACATAAGCGACTTTAAAATCGATGAAAAGGTGGTGAGTATCGATTTGCAGTTCCGGGTTCTTTCCAAGATCTGCCGCAATATGAATTTGATCTATAGTGCACTTTCCTAGCCTAAAACTACACTGAAATGGACTTATCAGATTGTTGACTGTGGTCACTCTCCCACTGTGCCATCCACCTAAGGTGCAGACAGACCGCATTGTCCTACCGGGGTAGACTGATATACTCTCCGGGCCGGTACGTTGGTATCCAAATGTTCTACATATCCTAGCCATTTTAGTCTCTGAATTCGCTCGTTTTTGACCAGCTGGTCGCTGAATCTTCTCCTGCAATCCCCGTCAATACAAACTGGAAGAATCTACCTTTTGAAAAAATCAATCATCTGCTTTTGTAAACGTACATGCTTCTACAACTGGGATTACCAGGGCTGGGATAATAGTGTCTCTTTAGTCGTTCTAGAGACTACTTTACTTCCCAATTGCCTTCTCAGCCTAAAGACTGCAGTTGGGGAGAGTAATTCTTCGTTTAATCTCAGTACTGTTGTTATTTTCAGAGTTTACCGCGGAGCATAGATAGACGAAATCCTTAACCACCTCAGAGTTATAGTAACCTATTGCGATGTTTTGTCCTATTCGTCTATATACTGGTATGCTATCAAAAAGAAGATAGCATACCAGTATACTTCGTTTTGTCATATACTCGTACCCATTTTTGCTGCGTTCTTTAAATAATGCCAATATCGTCGCTATATACAAACAGTTAAACTGACTTTTAAAAATTCTACCTCTGATGTTAGCTTGTTAGTTTCGTCCTTTCAAGTAAGATATTGAAAATGTCGGATGATCAGATTTTTACTGACCTTGATTGAGCAGCATGCATTCTTCACCGTCATCTTACATAAGTAGATGAGCTTAGTAGAGATTATCAAAATATTGATCCTAATGAATTGAACAACGAACTTGCCAAAATGCAACCCATATCCGCTTAATGAACTGACAGTTTAATGAAGAGACATTTCTGTCATCAAATTTGTTTAAATAGGTTCGAGTTGAACACTCGGGCATGGTCCAAGCCGTCGTGAAGATAAAATCCAAATTTCTAGGTCTTGATGAGATCCATTCATGCTTTGTTAAAATCCTATTACAACACACTGTGGATTGTAGATTGATTGGAGGGGTGTACGCTATATGTTGAGCTATAGCCGATGAGATACTCGACCTAGAGCACCCATTCTAGTCCAGTTGCCTTGATGAATTGGAGTGTCTCGAGCGGATCAAACGAGGGTAAATCTTCTTCTGATAGCTGGTAGGCATCCAGATGATTCCTTCCTTTTTCTTTAAGCAGGTATCCTGGGATTTCCTCTATATCTCCGCAAAATCTGCAGTCTCCATTTTTCTCCATAGCCAATTTTCTGAGATGTTCTTTACGTCTACAGTGATCTGTTAAGGAGCCACGGCTCCTAGGAATTATATAGCTTCATCTTCTTCTTACGGCGAAGTTATGATCCGGAGTAGAAGGATCACAACCCTACCACTTTACGCATCCCTACTGGTTCGCCGGTTTGACCTCAGGAAGTACTGGCAGGTTTCCCGGTTTCGGATCACTTCGTCACTGAGGCCAATTGAATGCTGGTGTTTTTGAATTTGTATGATCCAGTTGTTTTTTGGTCTGCCTTTTTTGCGCGATTGCGTAGGAACGTTGATTGATATTGCCTTTTTGACGGGGTTAGAAGGATTTCTCCTTTGAACATGACAATACAAACTGAGCCGGTCGTGCTCTATCTTGCTTGTGATGGGTTCTTTTACATGAAGGCTTCCTCAAATCTTTGAACTTCTTATTCTATCAGTCTTCGTTACTCCTGATGTCATGCGAAGCCTCTTCATCTCAGCTGCCATTAATTCCCCCTCATAATTTTTATACATTATCCAGCATTGTGAACCGTGTGTGAGCGCCGGCCATACAACTGCGGTGTAGAGGCTTTCAGCTAAGGGGACATTTTTCGATCACAGAAGATAGCGGAGTTTTCCCTGGATGAAGTGGCATCCAGCATACGCTTACTCGATGATTGATGTCATCATCACAAGTTGCTTCGCTATTGATCATAGATCGCAGATATTTGAACTTTTCGCACTTGGGAAGCACTTTTCCATTCAAGTAAATATCTGGAATAGGCCGGTGTGGATCAGAGAACGGGCAGCACAGATACTCTGTCTTTTTTTAACTAATACGGTACCCATTTCCCTCCAAAATATCCACCCATACATCAAGTGCTCGTTGCAGGGCCATTTGATCTTCGCTTATGATAGCTCCATCATCAGCAAACAATAACTGATGCACTTTGGGGTTCGTCACTTTTCCTTAAAGCAGATAATAAAGGACTGCAATAAATAGCAAAGGACTGAGGACGCTTTCCTGGTGTACATCGACTTTGATTGGGTGATTCCTGCGGGACATCTTACTCTTGTCCTTGCTCCCTCATACATGCCCATAATCATGCGCACGTAGGTTTCTGAAACTCGTCATTGTCTTATCACCATCCATAAGCGATCTCTTGGCTATCTAACAAAGGCTTTTTCAAAATCAACTATGCAAGTCCTTTAAGGAATCACGATATTTTTCTACTTTGGATTGCATCTGTTGTTGATTTACCCAAGACAAACCCGCACTGGTCATCAGATAACCATATTATTTTCCGCAGTCGGCCATCTAATACCCGCTCATCAGCTTGACAGAAATGTAGTTATCGCAGTTTCGCGTAACGTCCTTTCCTTTGTGCAAAGGAAGAAGATAACTTTCTCTCCACTGATTAGGGATTGGATCACCGCTCATAAGTTTGGAGATAAGAATCATAAGCCATCTGGACCCGATGTCTCCCATCTTTTTTTCAGAACTCAGAGGGTATCTCGTCTGGCCCAACCGCTTTCATTTTTTTGGAGTATTTGACCGCATTCCTAATTTCTTCGACAGTAATGTCGGATACTCCGTCATGGTTAGGAGCAGCTCTTGGAAAGTATACCCGGGGAAAAGGTTCGTTCTGAAGTCTTTCACAATACTGTCACCATTTATGGAGAATTTTTTCGCCTTCCACAAGAAGTTGGCCTTGAGCATTGTTAATGAACTTTGGGGAACGACTCTTCTAATCATTTCTTCTTCTCTGGGCGGCTATTTTGAAGATAGTTGTTCCCTTATTCAAGTTGTTTTGTCGAAGCTCCAGACGCCGAAGACGATATTTCCTCCAACTCCCGATAGAGGCCTTCCATACTTTTTGCTTGAAATTGGGCGCACTTCTTCTTCGCGGGACCTTTGCAACATCTATGTATCACTTCAAGGCGAGCTTTTTTATCTCTGTTAGTAGAAGAGCACTTTGACCAAGCCTTGAAAGCCGTTTTCTTTTCCCGTATCACTACTTTAGCTTCATCTGTCCACCACCATGTTTCTTTGGCGTGTTGGCAGGGGCTTCTCGACGTTCCAAGTAGTGATTTGGCTCTCTCCAAGCAAGATCGCTGTAGGGAATCCCACATATCTTGTGCTCTGCACTCCTCATCAACGAATTCACCGATGATGGTAAAGAGGTAATTTGTCATGATGGTAATAAGAACTTCGCCTTTTCCTTTGTCCAGCTTGTACCAATTGATTTACTCAGCCACCTTTGTTTGCTTATTTATTTTCTTCCCCGTCTCCATAAAAATTTCTGTCAGAAGGAGACGGTGTTGCTGGGCGATCACCTCTCCCAGGATCACTTTGCAATCTTTAACCCGGGGCTTCATGAAACTGGCTATCAAATGGTAGTCAATCTGGGTTTCATTTCCACCACTGCTGTAAGTGAACAGGTACTGGCTTTGTTTGACGAACATGATATGGATAAGACCATATGACTTGCACATGCTTAGGATGTCTTCACCTGGATGATGACGTACCCCAGTCCTCCATGGCAATCTTCATAGTCTTCATTTGTTTTCCCGAAATGTCCGTTCAAATCTCCACCAACAAACAAAAGCTCTTCCTTTGGGATGTTTTTGATGAGGTTGTTAAAATCAAGCCAGAATGCATCTTTTTCTCTCTGTTCGCATCCGACTTGGGGAGCATATGCGCTTACAATATTCCACACTTCACTCTGTATCACCAATTTGAGAGACATCAAACGGTCACTGGATTTTGAAATGGTCAAGATGTTGCCAAGTAGCTCTGCTGCGAGGATGATAGCAATTCCGTTTTTACCTTGTTCCGATCCATAGTTTTTAATCTAAAGTAAGTGAGTAAGTGCTCGTAAATACTGCCTTGATAGGAATATGCGTATTGAATAGATTTGCAATAACACTATGTAATAAATTAATTTGTTGCCAGTTAACTCTCAACAAATCCTGCTAAAAGTTTCTTTAGATATTTGGCAAGTGACAAGTGGCAAATAATGAATCATGCTTTCAAAATACAGGAGCTGATACTTTAAATTGTTTCATAAAATTCAAAAGACTTGTATATTTGTGCATTCCATTAAACAAATTGTAAAAAGCTATCAAAATGACAAAAAAAAATAGAATTTTTTTTTTATAATTTGCACGTGTGAAAGGGGTTATGAATACCCTTATACTAATTTTAGGACACGGGCGTTTTTTGAGGAAAGGGGAAGAGACAGAAAGAAAGACAGGTTGGTGTAGTTGGTTTGAAACTCAGCTGGTATCAAGTTTCAGTGAACTCCAAGGGTGGCTGTCCAGATAACTGGGGAGCTTGTTTGTTTTTGCTTTTGTCGTTGCTCATGATTCACAGTATTTTTTTCCGTCCTCCTGATGTCATCATCACGATCAAGTTGCATTTTAGCCATATGACCACCCTCCTGCCAGTGTTATGCCTTCGCAGTAGAGTTGTCATAAGCTTTCGCAATTGATCGACATTTTATTTATTTCATGCGAAATAAATAGATGATTATTAACATCAGGATTCGAACCGTGAACCTATAGCGCGACAAGCGATGATGTTACCACTACACCACGGCCACCCTCAAAGAATAAAATTAAAATTAATATAATGTATTAATTAATGGGAACCATTAGTGATTTCATTGCTTTATAAAGTCTTTTGTATGATACATGTTATATAATTGAATTGGAACGGATCAGATGTATCTTAATACCCCAAATATTTAACCATTCCCAAGGTAAGATGACTTCATTAACTAGTACATTAATCAAAAATCGGCGACCCCATTGGAATCCACTTATGTCAGAAGGTAAACTTATATAAGCTTTACCCAATTCTTCTATAAACTTATTCTCTGAGAATTGATCAATGTCAAATTCATAGATAAACTTCCACTGTACATAACAACAATTGACCAAATTATGATTCCACCTGAATACAGTGACACGAATACCGACCGTCTTACCAAAGATTAATTTGCAGCATCCAGATAGAGAACATTATGGAATTCCTCGCTACGAGTATCTATAAATCTTTTGTAAAACCTATTTCGTTCTCCAACAATAGACCGAATTAGTACTGATGTTGATCACCAACTCGTAGATGATGTATCTTTTTCTCAGGCAATAAAATAAGATACAGCTTCATCTCGAAAAAGCGATTGTGAGTTAATAATAATGGCTTATCTCTCTTTAAAGATCAATTTGTTAATTTAAATTTTGATATAGAGTTACAGATTTATTTGAGATATTTTATTAAGTCCCTCGTAGTGTTTGCTCTAGGGCTTTGTATTCTGAAAATTTCTATCGTTAAGTAAGAGGTACGTCTAAGGTTGAGCTTTCAGCTAATGTACGAGTATCTTTTTGCCGATCATTGTAATGTAATGAGTTAGAGTTCGTTAACCGCCTGTTAGCGAATACATAAAGTTAATTATAAAATTTAATTGGATTTTCTTTTTAGCGTTTTGTTTTGTTTTTTATATCACAAAGTCTTACGAAAAAACTGTTAGTTTCAGAGATTTTTTTTCCTAAATGTGAAATGATTCCAAGATAAGACAATATACTCGTAGGTCTTTGGATATTTAGTTTGGCAGCCGCATTAAGAGAACTGCATAGAATTTCGAAGGATAAAGTTAAATACTAGGCTCTCCTCTGGTACACGAAGCTGGTGTGTCAATGTAAGCAGAACGTGAAATGATAATAAGTGATAATAACATAAGTAGCAGTCGATAGCAAAATTACTGACTCCTCAAAGCACATTATATTGTAGGATATGCCTTCGAAACCGAAACAAAAATCCAAATAAGCAATCCAGTTGTATGCTCCACCTTATGTAATGTCTTTCTCTATGGTGGCCATGATGTAGTGAGTAGTGTATTTACTTGTGACCCGAGCTGTGCAGGTTTGAGCTCGAAAGGGGAACAGTACTCGTAACCAACAGTCATCCGAACATAAAATAGAAATGAATAACATTTTTCCGACCACTACACCAAAAAGGGGTTTCTGTCTGGTAGTACAATGGTGTGATTACTGCTGAATTTAGAAAGTTACTTTATAAAAAAAAGTTCTTTCTTTTTCGTTGTCCATCCGTGAGGAAGTAGGATGTTCTCTGGGCCGGAGCTTTCAATTCGATCCGCATTTCCTATTTGCTCATCTTAAGCGATGAAATCAAACTTCTCTGACTAAGCAGATGTACAAGCTGTAGACCTCGGATATATGACTCGAAGTATATAGAACTCTATGAAAGTATTCACACTTTTCCGGTATCGGATATGAGAAATAGCCGCTGGATACACGACTGCCTGCCTAGTACAGAGTTTCTGCGTTATTTACAAGTACCCGATGCCGGACATACTATTCGTTTGTTACTAGAAAAGTAGTTCTACCTTAACTAAAGAACGAACAGATTATTATTATTATTATATTGACAAAATTTTGTTTCTAAAGCTGGTTGGTATTGTGTGTGTATAGTTCTGTCTCAGAATCATTAAAATTGTGAGGATTAGGGATAAAATATGAATGGTTGAGCGACAAAAATGCTGAAAGATGTTCCAAGATCTAGGAGAAGATATGAAAGAAACATTGATTTTTCCGTGAAAAGATGAAGTTGCATCAGAAGTGTGCGGTTGGGGCCATAAAGTCGTGCCAAGCATGCCAAGGGGGTTGGGGCCAAAATCCCGAAAACTGAAATCCCGAAAATCCAAAATCCCGAAAAACCAAAATCCTGAAAATCCAAAATCCTGAAAGGCCAAAATCCCGAAAACTAAATCTCGAAAAATTATATGAAATTAAAAATTTGTCAAATGTTCAAATATATATGTATATGGGTTTTCGGGATTATGTTTTTCGGGATTCTGTCCGACTCCCATGCCAAGGCTATAAGGCCCGAACAGAAGAATTCAGAGACCAACAAGGAAACCTCGTAGTGCAACCGCAATCGGTGCTGTGAATATAGAAAGAACATTTTTTGTAGACTGTTTAACGGCGCTGATCTAGACGGTGACAGCCAACACGTCCACCTAACCAAAATAAGCTCATAAGGCCGCTTTTCTTTTTTTTAATAATTTACGTGCACCAAAGGGGATGTGAATGCGCCAAAGGGGATGGATGGAGAGAAATAAAGATTGATGTAGTGGGTTTGAAACTCAGGTGGTATTAAGTTTCAGTAAACTCCAAGGGTGGCATCGAGATATTTGGAGAGCATTTTTGATTGTCATTGCTTATGATTCACAGAATTTTTTTCAGTCATCATCACTGTCAAGTTGCATTTTCAGCCATATGACCACCCGTTGGAGCTGATGGCCTACCAGCCAAGCTATTTAAAGAAGCAGGAGATGATTTGATAACGAGTATTCACTAACTCATTTGTAAAATCTGGTCTGATAAGAGTATGCCCGATGAATAGAACCTCATCATGCCCTCGAGGAGCGTTATAGCGATGATAAAAGTTATATTTGTCCATTCTACAGACATGCAGTAACAAAGTCTGCTTATAATACATATGTGCTGATGCTATGTATATGATTTTCACTTCATTGTCTATGAATTACTATTCTTAACTAGTTACAACCCGAATGGCAAATAGCACATATGTATGACAACAAATTGTGATGTCTACCTAGGCTCCGCAGTTAACTCTGAAAACGACACCAGTGCTGAGATTAAACGAAGTTTTGCCAACCGCTGTTTCTTTGGGCTAAGAAGGCAATTAAAAAGTATAGCCCTCCCTAGAATGACTAAGGAGTCACTCTATAAGACGCTCATCAACCCAGTCGTGTTATATGGCTCAGAATCATGGTCGTTAACAAAACCAAATGATAGTACTCTTGGTTGTTTCGAAAGAAAGATTAAGTGTTATATACATATACCCCATCTACGTTGCACATACAATGCTATATTTGAAAAAGACCATGCAGCTCGTTGTTACATCTTGTCCAAAATCACTCAAAAAATGTTTCTTTCAAAACAACCAGGAGCAAGTATTGTTATAGTGAAAAAATTGAATCGGCTCCCTTGTACTTAGTTAACGCAGTTCAGAGGGTATTCTTTTCTGAGAATCGGTTAAATGACGCTGAGGTGCATTTAACTGGGTATACTTTAATCCATATTTTACAGATGAGTATGCTCCATACTAAATTATTATTAATAGTTCGACAGATAAACCATCTTAACTTCACTTCGGTCGGGTGGACTGAAATGTTGTTTGTCATCGCTCGGGTTGATCAGACCATTCTACTGGAGGTATGGAAATCATTGACAAGCTACGGCAATATTTTCCCTTGCCGCAGAGATACTTCTTCCAATTCTTGCTTTAAAATCCCCAAACACGATCATTCACGATCGTTAGTTCACTTCAGATTACACTTTTATACCCTTTGAACACCCAAAAGTCTAAATCAGCACTACAAAATCGTTAATAAAAACCATACGAAGCATGCATAATCGGTGGCCAGTCCACCGTAAAATAAATCTTTGGTTAGGATGGACTACGCGATTGGTGCAGATTGGTACTAACTATTGCAGGAGAAATTGTATCACCTCCGCTCTGGCTAATAGAAGTGTGAAGAATCAGGAATCCGTTCTTTGAAGAGCTGGAAGATTTAAGCAAAATTGATCTAATATCGACAGTGTTGAACTTCCTCTGAAATCGGACTGCCGTCAAGCATTTCATTGCGAGGAAGGCTCTAGCCTTAGACGTTCGGCTCAGTCGTATTTGCCTCCTCAGTAAAGCATAACGGTTGCCACAGTGTTGTTAACTGCATCCCAGCCATTGTTCGGCCTCGTCATCTGCCTGGTAATGTTTTCTGGGGTAAAATCCTCATCCAGTTTCTCCGATAGCAGATGCCGTTCTTCATCGGACCGCGGGCAATGAACCATGACGTGTTCCGCATTTTCGACTGCTTCCGTACAGGTGGGGCAATAGGGTTCGTCGTCGTGCCCTATAGCAATCATGGCCTGTAAGCATTTGAGTCCGATAGAAATTCAGCTTTCTTTTAATCCATGCGTCTATATTGGAGAACAGTCTGTGCATCCACCTGCCTTTGTCAGACTGATCCCTCTCTGCTGCTGTTTTTGCAGACTTGTTTCCCTTGGTGATAACTGGGTATTATTTGAGCAGTCGTTGTTGTGCTGCCGTGGTACTTCCGATGAGCTTCTTTTTCAAGAAGATCGATTGGCACCATGCCAACCACTACACTCACCGCGTCATAGGAAGTTGTTTCGAATTCGCTACATACTCTCAACGCATTACTCGTAATTCTGTGTGATGCCTCTGTCTTCCTTCTGAAAGTTTCGTTTTCATGACAACCGGCTCATATTTGGCTACAGGCTGCAGGTGTTAATTAAACGCCAGTCTTGCATCTATAATAAGCCAGTGCTTTGACTTCGGGTTGGAGAGCACTGCAAGTTATAGACGCACTAATGTCTTTGCTATGATGTCAGCGAGACCAATTATGTTTGACAACCTCGAGATTCTCAACTTAAGGATATCATCATATATCAGGTTTCAGAGTAGAAATACTAGTACGCCTGTGATGTTGTATTTCCTCATTCCATCGCAGGTGTCATATAGCAGTACCGTATTGCTGAAGCACTCCATCATAATCTTCTGAAGGTACTCGTAATCGAGCACTCTTTTGTCGGTGAGTGCTTTCAGGATGTTTCTTCAATTTGCAGTGTTGTAGGTGTGTTTGACGTCCAGTGTGATGTACTACTCTCCCCGCCCTTCCATCGTTTTCCTTCAGTGACTTTTCTCGCCATACTGACAACTTCATCGGTAGCGTCGATCGTGGAGCGTGCCATTCGAAAGCCATATTGGCGATCTGCGAGACCTCCGACAGTCTCTAATCTGCCGCTTATGAAGCGCTCCAGTATTTTTCCTATGATGAGGGATCCTGCGGGGCTTATTTCTTTTTGGTAGAAGGGCAAGTGTTTGCTTCTTCCACTGGTCTGGGAATACTCCTTCCTTAAGACACGAAATGTAGATATTTGCTAAAATGTGCGGGCGGCATCTGATTGCTGTTTTCAAAGCAATGTTGGGGTAAATTCGATGAAACAATATCGGATCGCCTTCAGAGGGCATTAAACCTAGATGCCAGGTGGTGCAGGAAAGTTGGCTTCAAAAGTACCATAATTGCATTCACTAAGAGTTGAAAGCTCGATAGGCTCAAGAAAAACCAGACTCTTTGGTGAAACAATAGAATTTTCAAAAGAAGTCAAATTCCCTGGATGAAAAACTCACATGGAATTCTCATCTTAATAAAGCCATAGACAAAGCCAAGATCTCTATGTGGACCAGCAAAAGTCTTCTTGGCAAGAACTGGGGACTCAATCCCAAAATGACTCTATGGATGTATACAGCCATAGCAAGACCTATTGTCACATACGCAGCATCCGTATGATGGCAAAAAACCAAACAAAGATCCACACAAGACAGGCTCAAAAATTGCAAAGACTAGCTTGTGCGTGTGCTACAGGAGCCATGAGAAGTACTCCCACAGCAGCGCTCTAAATATGCCACCACTTCATCTTTCTATCACGAAGGAAGCTATGGTTAATGCCTATATGCTCATCACAGAGGATGAAAAGAATACAAGATCTATTCATTCTGACCTTGTACAAGAAATCAAAAAGAATGAACTACTTGAAATAAGTATAACAGACAAATGTCTGCCGAAATTCAACTTCAGCCACAACTTCAAGGTAACATTTCCAGCTAAAAGTAACTGGGAACAGAATAAACCTACATTTACTAGACATTTTCATGTATGGTACGCAGATGGATCCAAAACAGATGAAGGAATTGGGGCCGGAGTATATGGACTGAGCACGAATACTCTGCTATACGCAAGTATGGATAAAAGTAGCTCACTATTTCAAGCTGAAATACGTGCAATGTGTGTGTATCTGGGAGAACATAAACAGATCTATAACCAACAAGAACATTTATATTCTCTTAGATAGCAAACCCGCGTTGCTTGCAATTAAGGCATATGACCAGGCAGCATATGATAGAGGAAATCACAATAGGCCCACCTGTGGCCCCAGTGATAAGGGACTAGCTCCCGCCTCAATCATCAATCTACCATCTAGGGCCGTTCTGTAGAAAGCCATAATAAAGTCGAATTATCGGTGTCTAATATTGCCACTCCTCGAAAACTATGATACATAGGCCAGTGCACAGTTTTCATACGTAATCGTATATATGAAAATCACATGGACTGGATGAAATTTTCCTGGTCTTACTGAGACCCTGGCTCCACTCAACCTTTAGGTGTTGTGTCTAATCTTTGGCAACACTCCAGTCTCTGGAGGAGGGTCATTTCTCTTAAAGACGCTAGAAAGACTGATTGACGTCTATGTACGAAATAATCTGGACAGTAATCATATATCGAATTCGCACCATGCGTATTGAAACTGCTCCAGTACCTGAATCCATTTTTGAGCCGTCTTCTCACTTTCAGGTGTACTTCTCATTGCCCCAGAAAGAAAATTATACAGCAGCAGGAAACTTCCAACTAAACTGACACTAAATATGAAAGATTATATTTAAAGCATCTTTATCCGGCACAATTAAAATATCTAACTGATAGTATGGGGTTTATCAATTTGATGCTGGTTTACTATGAACAAAGACTGACTCATAGTTTCTCACTAATAAAAAAGTATTACTTTTGATCACTCTTAAGCGTTTTACTTCATTGTTATAACCACTGATCACAAAAAAAAAACACCCCAATCCATTGACAGTGAATAAATAAATCATTTAATTTATTGTCTCCTCAAGGGGCATTACTCGTATCTTCTTCGGGACTCCTCATTGTTCGCTATCACAACAACACCATATACATTTCCAATTATTTTGTAAACATGGCATGGCATTATCGGATTTCCTTTCAATCGGTGATCCCAACGAAGAAATAAATAAAAAAAACACTTGTCCGATGACAAGATACACATTTCAGATATCAAAATATTGTCATAGCACCCCCAAGAATAATATCTACATGATAGTATCTTTTTCCCCTTTTTATTGTTTCCAGTAGAAAATGTGTACGAGTAAGTGCCTCCCTAGATTTCTACAATGAACCACAACTGAAGAGTACTTTAAAGAGAAAGAAAAAGACAATTTCAAGTTCCGATTGAACTGAGAAGATCTAACCAACACATGGGAAAAAGACACACATTTAATCGAATACGAAATTAAAATTGAATGCATACATCTATAAAATCTCTAATACCAACTAAAAAGAAACCATGTTTGGTGGATGAAAGATTAATGTAAGTCAACTTGATCTTTTTGGGAAGTCGAATGCGAGGTGGCGTTTAGGTCTTGCCTGAATTATTGTAAGAGTATTAGGTTCACATTTTGTACGCACACTGTGCTATTAGGCGACTGAAACTGCATTGGGTAAAGGGTGGCTAGGGTTGCCATGGTCTTAAAATTAAATTTGCAGTCAATCCAGTAGCAGATCAAAATGTAAAGGAAAAGAGTGGGTCGCATGTGCCTTTCTTTTATAAATTGTTAATCCGTTAAAAAACTAAAACAAAATCATCATACTACAGGGTCTTCCAATAGGGACTTCCGAACTTTGACAGTTGATAGCGGCCATATTGTTGAAGCTACATCTGTCAAATTAACTGTCATTTATTCAGTCTATTTTGCCAAATCATCATGGATGGATATAGTGATCAACAACAAGTGCAAATAATAAAATTGTTTTATCAAAATGGGTGTTCTGTTCGGGCAACGTTCCGCGCGCTTCGCCCATTTTACGGTTGCCATAATCGACCTTCCGAGAGGACTATTCGCAGTGTGGTGGATAAATTTGAGTCCACTGGTTCAGTAAATGATTAACCAACACCCGTACATCGACGAAACGCAAGATCTGCCGAAAACATCGCCGCTGTCCTTGAGAGTGTACAGGAGAATCCGAGGCAGTCGATTTCGCGTCGTTCACAAGAACTCAGCCTTTCGCAGACCACAACTTGGCGTGACTTGGGCCTGCACCCGTATAAAATTCAACTGACTTAGGAGCTAAAGGTAAATCAATATAGACAACGACGTGTGTTCGCTGAATGGGCTCTGGAGCAGTTGGAAATTGACCCTAATTTTCATCGAAAAATCATCTTCAGCGATGAGGCCTATTTCTGGATGAATGGGTACGTCAACAAACAATATTGTCAAATTTGGGACGATACCAATCCACATGAGATCCGAGAGCGTCCAATGCATCCTGAAAAAGTCACTGTTTGGTGTGGATTTTGGGCTGGCGGCGTCATCGGTCCAAATTTCTTTGAGAACGACGTTGGCCAGGACATCACCGTCAACGGCGAGCGCTATAGGTCGATGATTACCAACTTCTTTTGGTCTTAATTGGATCATATGGACACCAACGACATGTGGTTTCAACAGGACGTGCTACGTGCCTCACAGCTCACGCCACATTGGAAATTCTGCACGAGCGATTCGAGGGCATGGTCATCTCACGTGGAGGTGATGTGAACTGGCCACCGAGATCGTGCGATTTGACCCCGTTAGACTTTGGGGTTTTCTGAAGTCGCAGGTCTATGCGAATAAGCCACAAACCACAGCGGCCCTCAAAGCCAACACAACCCATGCCATCGGTCAAATTTAGACTGATTTATACGCCAGAGTCATGGAAAATTGGACATTTCGAATGCCCGCCACCCAGAGAAACAGCGGCGGACATTTGAACGATTTTATATTCCATACATAATGGCATTGATAGGCCTTTAAAACGAATAAAAAATTTCGATGAGAACTCATACACACTTTGTTTTATTTAAATTTAAAGACAGGAAGCGCTTAAAGAAAGACCCTTTATAAGGGTGACCAGATAAGAACGATAGGAAGAGAAATTTAAATAAAACAACAACGCTGTTAGATATCAAACGGATTCTGGCTTTATTTTGAAGCTGCATTCATGCCATTATGTATGGAATAGCACACCATATAAATGGCCGCCTCGGCTTCGCTGGCAGTGCTTCAAGCGGTCGGTCGAATTTTTGATGACTCGGTCCAATATGTGCGGCGTTATTCCGGCAATAGCGTCTCGCATGTTGGCCTCGAGCTCGTTCACAGTGGTTGGCTTGTTGCGTAGACTAAGGACTTAACGTAGCCCCAGAGAAAATAATCGAGGTTTGTCAAGTCGCATGATCGTGGCGGCAAGTTGGTGAACACTCGCCGTGAGATGACCCAGTCGCCAAATTTCTCCCTCACCACTTCGAGCGTTGCATCGCTTGTATGGCATGTAGCGCCGTCTTGTTGTAACCACAGCTTGGATATATCGATGTTGACGAGCTTTGGCTACAGAAAGTCGGCTAACATCGCTCTATACCTAGGACCATTGACGGTGACGGTGTCTCCTTCCTCATTTGGAAAAAAATTAGGTCCGATGATGTCGCCGTGCCATAAACTGCACCAAATAGTCAATCTTTGTGGATGCATTGATGCTTGGTCGAACTATGGATTGTTGTCACTCCAATAATGGTAATTTTGCTTGTTGACATAGCCGCCGAGATTTTTTACCAAAATCCGGATCTTCGACCAACATTTCCAGTGCCCAATTAGCGAACTCACAGCATTGTCTAAGGTCGTTTGGCTTCAATTCTTGCGTCAACACAATCTTATATGGATGTAGGCCTAAATCCAGCCGCAAAATAAGCCTCGTTGACTCTCTGGTGATGCCCAATTCACCTGATCGGCGCCGAATCCACATTTCTGGGTGTTCTTCGATACTGGCCGCTACGGCGGCTATGTTTTCTTCACTTCGCACCGACCTTTGTCTGGTTGGTGGCTTAAGGTCCGAAAGAGTGCAATCACTCTCAAACTTTTCCACGATGCGACGAATTGTATGCGCACTGAAGCCATGATGACGACCGACCTCACGACGAAATTCACGTTGCGTATTTACAACTGAGCCGGAATTTCGATAATATTTTTTAATAATTTCCACACGTTCGAGAAAGTGACAAACCTTACTGAATATTTTGGCAGCTGGATGTTATTAATAATATCCAGCTGCTGAAACATAACAATTGGAAAAACTGTCATTGCTATCTGGTCACCCTTTATATGTGTAAAATGTCAATACCATATCCTTACGTTTGTCGGAAAACAATTTTGAATAACATCATCGTAGCCATTTTCCGGAAATAGCAAATTTTGGAAATTCGAACATTTAAGGAAAAACTGAGTACGCAGTTTTATTGTAAACCTCAGATATGAATTTATATCTAATTCGTTGGAGCCGTTTTCGAGAAAATTGCAATTTCAAAATTTCCTTTAAATAAATTCCGTTAATTCTGAGATTAGAATGAAAATTCCGGTACAGGCCCGCAGACTATAAGTGTGGGCTTAATCCTCCAGATCATAGGTATAATATTTTAAATAAATCCGTCTAGCCGTGTAGGCTGCAGTCCGAGGTACAGGCAGACAGACAGGCAGACTGGTAGACAGATGGACAGAATTGTGAAATCCACTTTTCAAGTTTCTCTATGATAGCCGAGAGTTTTCCGGATGAGTTGAAAAAGGGGAATGATCGTCAAGCTCCCTAAAAAAGGCAACCTAATGCAGTGCGAAAACTGGAGAGGTATCTGCGAGCTGCCTGCTATGGCCAAGACAATAGCTAGAATCATCCTGGAGCGAATCAAAGAACACCTTGAAGACACACTCGACGCTGAACAAGCAGGTTTCCGCTCTGGATCCTCCTGTGTCGATCACATCAACACCCTGCGGATCATCATCGATCAGTGTGTTGAATATCGATCACCACTTCACCTGTTGTTCATCGATTTTGAAAAGGCGTTTGATAGTGTCAATCGGGAATTTATTTGGCGTGCCTTGCGCAGGAGAGGCATTCCGGATAAATTAATAGAAATTATCAAAGCTACATATGATGGGTCCACATGTCACGTTTTGCACAGAGGAAGACTGTCTAAGGAATTCGAAGTCCAAAGTGGGGTTCGGCAAGGCTGCATACTTTCACCAATATTGTTTTTATTGGTGATTAGCGATGTGCTGAATGCGGCCTTATCAACAGGAAATGGAGGAATTCGATGTTAAGCAGGGAAGCAGACGTGCAGAAATGATCAGCCTAGGACCAAACATATCAAACGGTTAAGAGAGTAGAGAGTTTCCAATACCTTGGGAGTATTGTCTCAACCGATGGCGGAACCGAACTGGATACAGCCAGCCGAATAGGTAAAGCAAAATCTGCGCTTGGTTTGGCGAAGTAATGCAATTAGCTTAAACACCAAGCCACTACTGTTCCGTTCCAACGTAGAATCCTTGCTGCTATATGGATGTGGTACCTGGAGAGTGACCGTCACTAACACGAGGAAGCTGCAAACGTTTGTCAATAGGTGTCTATGCTACATCTTAAGAATATTCTTGTGAACCTATAGGCACAACCATACGACGACAAAAGTGGCAGTGGATCGGTCACACTCTCCGAAAGGGTGACAGGTCCATAGAAACGATGCAATGAAATCCGCTTACCCAGGATGGCAGGATATGCGGCGGTCCTAAAAGTACGTGGCGCAGAACAGTTGAGAAGGAAGCACGACAACTGGGAAAGAGTTGGGGAGAGCTGAGGCACATTTCCAGAAGCGTAGGCGTTGTAGAAACCCTATTACCCACAAGGGGATACATGACATAAAACAAGTTTTACCCCATATCAATACAGCCAATTACCTTGGAATGACTTTGACGATCAAGTTGCATTTTTAGCCATACGACAACCCTACTGCCAGTGTTATGCCTTCGCAGTGGAGTTGGCATAAGCTTTCGCAATTGATCGACTTTTTATTTATTTCATGCGAAATAAGTAGATGATTCTTGACTTCAGGATTCGAATCGTGAGCCTGCAGCGTGACAAGCGATGGTGTTACCACTACACCATGGCCACCCACTTTAAATATAGAAAAATGTACTGAGTACTGGGGAGAAACTCAGATATGTCTACCCTGAATAAAATCATACTACACAAACCTGGACGTATGGCATTCAATTATGGGGTAACATAAAGAAAACAAATATCAAAACTATACAGACATTCCAAAACAAGGTCCTTCGTGGAATAATAAATATCCCTTGGTATATAAGAAACTGCGATTTGCACCATGATATGCCTATACAAATAGAAAAGTTGCCAGAAGTGGTTAGAAAGCACGCTACTTGGTAACTGAGAACCACCAAGTGTCCTTCGGGATTTTCACCTTCGTTACAAAAAAAAATTAAAAATCTCATACGCCTAACTCATGAACCACCGAAAGAATTTCGATGGGATTTGGGTTTTGAGTTACATCTGACATGTAAATATGTTGGTTTGCCTGGAAATCATAAAAATCGAATGGAGACGACTTTTCATCCAGAAAATCTGTTCTTCTCCTTACTTCCTCATAAATTTACATTTTTTTTTTTAAAGGAAATTTCCAAATCCCCTAGCATTCAGACTCAATTTGCTGTGTCCATTGTACTACAAGGCAGAACTCCTTTTGGTGTAGTGGTTTAGAAACTTCGATTTTATTCGTTTCTCTTTTATGTTCGGGTGACTTTGGTTGCTATTCCCCGTCCGGGCTTGAACCTACACAATTCGGGTCACAAACGAACACACTGCCCACTACACCATGGCCACCGAAAATAAATTTGCATACCCCAATATTTTGTTTTCGGAAAATAATACGGCTATCTGATGACCAGTGCGGATTTGTCTCGGGTAAATCAACAACAGATGAAATCCAAAGTATAAGGATCATAATGGAAAAACATCGTGATTCCTTAAAGGACTTGCATATGGTGTTGGTTGATTTTGAAAAAGCCTTTGATAGACAACCAAGAGATCTTTTATGGGTGGTGCTAAGACAACGAGCAGTTCCAGAAACCTACGTGCGCATGGGAGCAAGGTAAGATGTCCTGCAGGAGTCACCGAAGAGTTCCCAAAATCGGTGTGCACCAGGGAAGCGTCCTCAGTCCTTTGCTATTTATTGCAGTCCTCGAATATCTGCTTGGAGGAAAAAGTGACGGACCCCAAAGTGCATCAGTTATTTTTTGCTGACGATGGAGCTATCATAAGTGAAGATCAAACGTCCCTGCAACGAGCACTTGATGTATGGGTGGATGTTTTGGAGGGAAATGGCTACAGTATTAATTCAAAAAGACAGAGTATCTGTGCTGCCCGTTCTCTGATAAACACCGGCCGATTCCAAATATTTACTTGAATGGAAAAGTGCTTCCCAAGTGCGAAAAGTTCAAATATCTGCGATCTATGATCAATAGCGAAGCAACTTGTTTTTTTTTTTTTTTTTTTTTTTTTATTTCAAACAAAATAAACTACAGGAATTACAAATGTTTGTTTACACTGCGACTAGTTATGAAACTAACGAGCAGTTTGCTTTTCAGTATTATTAGCGGGAGAAAAGTAAATGGCTAACAGTTTACTATTTTTATAATTGTAATTTGTTGTATGTTAACTTTTAATGACAGTAATAAGAGCATAGATGGGATTTAATTCATCCAAAGCGTTGGAGGTTAAGTTTACTCCGAGCGCCTCTTTTCGCTCGTAGTTGTCGCTCTGTTAGTATCTAGTAGAGTACGTGATAAGTCCTGTCACGGTTGCCTTGCAAGATCTGACGGTCTTATAAGTTGCAGTCGTCTCACGCCATATATGCTTCCTCGTTAATATGCTCCTGAAGTCTCTTCTCGTGTGCTTTGGCCCTAGAGTTGATCGCTTCAAGAACAGTAGGAATGCCTAGGTCCCAATGGAAGTCGCTGTTTCTGATGTACCATGGAACGTTCACAATACTTCGAAGGACCTTATTCTGGAATCGTTGGATGACTGCAATATTGGTCTGACTGGCATATCCCCAGAGTTGAGCGCCATAGTTCCACACTGGTTTTAGGATCTGGTTATATAAAAGAATTTTATTAGTAATTGATAGTCCTGACTTCCTGCCTATAAGCCATTCTAATTTTCGCCATTTAATGTCTAATTCTAGTCTTTTGATTTTAATATGCTCTTTCCAACGAAGCTTGGCATCTAGAGTCATACCTAGATACTTCGCTGTGTTTGCATATGGTATTGTCGTGCCTGATATTGCTATAGGGGAGTACGGATAGACTTATTTGTGAAGTCAATATGTACAGATTTACTCGAATTCAGTTTTATACGCCATCTTTGAATCCACCTGATAAATTGGTCTGCAGTAGCTTGCGGCTTTTGCGTCGATTCTAGCGTTGTACCTCCCACTTCTAAGACTGCTGTGTCGTTGGCAAAAGTTGCAGTCTTGGTGTAGGGCATTGTAGATAGGTCTTTAGTGTAAAGAAGGTATAACAGAGGTCCGAGGACGCTTCCTTGAGGAACTCCGGCTTCGATCTTCACTAGATTAGAGTAGTAGTTTTCTTGTTTTATACGGAAGTATCGCGATGTTAAATAAGATTCCATTAGGTGGAAGAACTATTCTGGTAGGTACACTTTTAGTTTATTGAGTAGACCTTCATGCCAACTTGTGATGATGACATCAATCATCGCATAAGCGTAATGCGGATGAAGTCGCGGAAAAACTCCACTATCTTCTGGGACCGAAAAATGTCTCCTCTAAGCTGAAGGGAAGGCTCTACACCGCAGTTGTACGTCCGGCGTTCACATACGGTTCACAATGCTGGACAAAGTACAAAAAGTATGATATGAGGGCAAATTAACGGAAGCTGAGATGAAGATGCTTCGAATGACAGCAGCTTGATAGAATAAGAAGTTAGAAGATTCGAGGGAGCCTTCATCTAAAGGAACCCATCACAAGTAAGATAGAGCTCGACCGGCTCAGTTGGTATTGTCATGTTCAAAGGAGAGAGAACCCCGTCAAAAAACCAATATCAATCAACGATCTCACACAATCGCGCAAAAAAAGGCAGACCAAAAAACAACTGGATTACACAAATGCAAAAACACCAGCATTTGATTGGCCTCAGTGACGAAGTGATCCGAAACCGGAAAGCCTGCCGGTACTTCCTGAGGTCAAACCGACAAACCCCACAGGCGGGATGTAGTAGGTTAGGTTAGGTTAGGTAACTGGGTGCCCTTGTTGACAGAGTTGTCAACAGTTTACTTAGACCACTATGAGTCCATTGTGCCCAATATTTAGATCCCTGGGAACCTAAAAATTACGATCTTCGACCGCTAGGCTAAACCACCCAGATAAATATATGAATCTCAGGAGTTTTCTTAGCTCAATGCTACCTAGCTCATCCAGCTCTGAAAAGAACTATCTGCCAAAGGCAAGGCTTCTTTTGTTGGCCAGAGCTGGACAGTCACACAGGAGATGATGAACGGATTCTATTTCATATACGTCCCTGCAGCTTCTACATTAGTCGTTATGAAGTGACCCTAGCTGTGCTGCGTGGTTGCCAGTGTCCTGTCACGACACCTACAACTATGCGGATATCCCTTCGACTTAGTTCTATAAGATTGATAGGTCTCTTTTTGTCATAGACTGGCCATAATGATTTGGCTGTAGCGCAAGTGTCTAATCGACACCAGTGTTCATTAGCTTCCTCATAAGACTCGATGTCTATCTCCCTGTATAGGGTGCTAAGCGGTACACTAGCGTCGGAAATGGCCCGCGAAGGGATTATAAGTGACCCTACTCTGGCTAGTTCGTCCGCTTTTTCATTACCGGGGATATTCATGTGGCCACCGGGCCGCTTGGCTATCAACATAGATGCTGATTATTTGCTCTGAAATATCTTCCTCGATAATCATAACCACAGCTTGTTTTATTGGAGCAATTTCGGCTTGGAAGACGCTGCAACCATTCTTAAGTCTAAGCGAGCGATGTATGTTTCGAGACTCACAGTAGACGCCTGCAGCACTACCGGCAGTTATTTTGGATCCGTCGGTAAAGATGGCCAGTTTGTTCTCGAAACAGACTCTCTTCCCTCATCCCATTCCCCCCTGCTAGGAATTCTAATAGAGAACTTTCGCTTGCAGTTTGGCATAGGAATGATGTAGTCCGTTTCCGTCCAGAGTCTCAATACATTCCATCGATTTAGAATTGAGGCATGACCGTAGGGTTTAGCTATCCATAGTGCAGTTTTGGCTGCGGTGTTGATCTCATCGATCTCGTCACCCCCAGACAGCCTGCCCTTTGAATCTTTGTAACGCTTTCAAGTTGGTATTTCTTCTCGAGCGTTTTTCACCAGACAATCGAACCATAGGTTAAAATGGCTCAAAACCCCAAGATTTCCCGACGGCTGTCCTGCATGCATATAGTGCAATATATGCATTCTTGATTCGGTTATTAATATTAGCTTTCCAGTTTAATTTGGAATCCAATATTACGCCGAGATATTTTGCAGTTACTTGAGGTATCAGCTCGACACCATTCATACGAGGGTAGTTGTATTCTGGTATCGATTTTCTCCTCGTGAATAGCACTAACTCGGTTTTCGCCGGATTCATTTCCAGACTCCTGCCCTTGACCCAATTATTCACTAAATTCAATGCATAATTGAATCGTTCGCTGAGTACCGGAAGGAGCTTTCCAAATACCAAAATGGCAACATCGTCGACATAGGCCGCTACGTTGAAACCATTCCTTTCTAACATAACCTCGCCGTAAGGAAAAAGAAGAAGAAACTCCTTGGAAGCTCAACTGCAATTTGATACGTCGCATGATGGGGTGTAGATTTTTTTTTTTTTTTTCTTGAAGCATTTATACCATTCTGGAAGACAATACCTGCAAGTTATGCCTAGAAGATATGTGTCATGTCGTACACAGCACCCAGCCACGTACGTATATCCTTCAGGCAAATGCTATGGTATATTGTACGCGGTGACGTAAATAAGTTTCCCGTCATTTCGATTGTTGATCAGCCCATCAGCGGTTAGACATTAGATTTTGTTTAATTAGTACAATGCCAATGTCATTCGCAAATGCATAGTTATTTCACCTAAACAATCAACATGATATGTATAATTCATGTTATAATCAAAACTTTACAATACAACACGAAATATTATTACAGCAGACAGCGTATCCATGCGTACATTAAATTTCACTCCCACAACAAAAGACAATTTCGCAAAAATTCATAAAACAAAACAAATGCATAAATATGTAATAACACCTGCCATTGTCTTCTACGGTATCTCATCCAACTCTGATTTAATGCGACAACGCAAGGTGTCTAACGAATTAATACAAATTCCACTTCAAAAACCAAATTTTATTTATAAACCAAAAGGCTGTAAACCAAATGCCAAGAAATTATCTTTTGATTAATTGCTGATATATATTCAGTCATCGGAGGAGAAAAAAAAAGAAACGAAATCAACAGAGAAACTCACTCTAAAATTTGATGACTTCTCGTGTCAAATCGAAAAGAAATATTTTTAAATTATTCACCTCGGATAGTAGTCTCTTGTCTGTGAACTAATGTGCGTGAGCTTGAGCCAAAATGTTCCCATAGTTTTAGCAGTAGTTTGATGATTTAATAAATTGAAAATCTATCAGATTTGGAAAGTTAAACTTTATTGTGATTAAAGTAAATGAAGAACAGCGGAAGTTACGTATACGTCAGAGTATTACATTAGTGTAAACTTTAATCATTACTTTTTAACATGATGGGTGGGCAATCTTTTCATATAAAATTAAAACATTATTATAGCGGGTAGTTTTTAGTTGATTCATTTTCAGATGGCCTCCAAACTTGTAGACCAGTTTTAGGGTTAACGAACAGGACATTCAAGACTTCACCCTTAACACTAGGTTTACGGGACGCGTCATTTTGACGCATTTCGAATTTTATAAAGAAAATCACAAATCCATCAAATTGACGCGTGTATATAAGAAATGTCCTTAAACCTAGTGTTAAACAACTCACTCGCGGACAAGTTCAACACTCCTCTGGGAGCTGTTAAGGAAAATATTCTTTCACATTCTTTATCGATGGTAAACCTCAGATAGCGTAGGCTAAATAACTGTATCACATCCAGAACAATCTACAACTAGATCAGAATAAATGAATTCCTAAGCAAGACTCACATATATATTGCCAGAATTGTAGCAATTGGTTAATTGGAGACCGCCATACAACACTTTCTACCGCAGCTGCAGAAGTATGAATGAGAAAGGGACTCTTGGTTACAAAATTCATAAGGCAAGCATAAGGCAAATCCTTCCTTGATGACCTCAAGGAGGTCTTGGGAAAACAGTTGCAGAAATGATTCTTGTATATTCTTTGTTCCATAGGATAGAACTACTTCTCTCTGGTCACTCTAAACGTCAGATATGGAATCAAAGCGATCATTTCAGCGCTAATTGGATTCTTTTTGAGCCACTGGTACACGAATGGACTCAACATGGACGCAGGGACTGGATTTGATATTTTCAGTGATTCACACTGCACAAATCCATTAGTACATTTCAGTAACTGCTCGACCACATTCCAGGTAAAGTTATTTGCTCTCAACCAATGCCTGCAAACCAATAGCTAGAGTTAGATCTGCACTAAACAATTTTCTCCAGAAATTTTCAAAGAACAAATCCAACTTTCTGGAGAAACTGAACGGGGATAACTTCAGAATTTTCAGATCTACTATGAAGATCTTACCTCGTAGGCGATGAAACATATCGTCGCATCTTTACAGAATGTCCAGCCCTTATCCATCTTTGAAAGAAAATTCTGGAAAAGGAGATTGTTACACGAAAAATCTCGGTGGTCTCCACCCTAAGATGATGTGCTCCATCCTAATTCGCTGAGAAGTACAAGAACTACTTTTAAAAATTAATGGGATGGCACAGTATGCTTTTTTTAAGAAACTGTAGTGCCTGGCCTACTCAGATGAATCTCCCGCCCCTACAATCTAACATACTTAGCTAGAGGCAAGATGTACATGATGTTTAACTGCTTTAACTTACACACTTCGCTTGTAAAATCATGTCTTGCTGTCGAAAATTGGTTGGATTTTCTGTTAAAATGACAGGATACTTATGTTACAACTGCCCTACACATACCATTACGCTGACTTGGATCAAGGCTTTTTTTTCCGCTGGGAGGTGGTAATCTTTAAAAGACGTACTCAGTAACAGTGTGGGATTTTTACCCAATAACCCCTTCTCCCTTCTTCCCTTATCCCTACGGTACCGCCTTCTTGGCATTTCATCGTAGGGAGGGTTATCTGACATAGTTGTCATCTGGATTCGTGTTAGTCCCTTTGATTCTTTTGTTTCACGTTCCAGCATTCTAATTGGCTCAGAATGATGATTACGCGTTCGCGTGCCATTGTGGCCGCATATATGCGCGTATGTCCGCCTGTCTTTGCGTCTGCGTAAGAAGCCCTCTGGCTTCTACTCTGTTGCTTCTTGCGTTTTCTTCGCTCTCTTTTCTTTCTCGCTCTAGCCTCCTTAGCTCTTGGCATACATCCTTGGCATAAGAGCTCACTGCGTTCCACTTGTTTTCAGATTCTAACATGTGATTAACTAAATTCTCCGGAGTTGGTGTTCCTCCCAGTGCTGCTTGTAGTGCTTCTCTTTGTAGAAGGAAACGTGGGCAGTGAAAAAATATATGCTCCACGTTTTCGGAAGTATCACTGCACGATGGACAAGCGGGGGAGTCGACGTTCCTATACTGATATGATATGCCCGGAAACAATCATGTCCCGTAAGCAGTTGTGTTAAATAGAAGTTAACTTCACCATGGCTGCGGTTTATCCAAGTCTCTAAGACATAGAGGAAGAAAGACTCCAGCCTTGCTGCCACTCTATCAAACTTGTGCTTCTTCCTATAGTGTCCAGTTCCCCGTGAGTTAGTCGCCCCTCATGTCTGCACTCTAAAAACTTTTTCTGCAGTTCTTCCACCAATATATCAATTGGGAACATTCCTGCGATAACCCAGGCTACGTGGTCCGAGGTTGTGCGAAAAGCGCTACTCACTCTTAGTGCACATAGTCGATTCACTGCTATGATTCTTCTTTTGTATGAAGTCACTTTCATAGCTCCGGCCCAAACTGGTGATCCGTATAGGACTACGGATGTGACTACTTTAGTTAAGAGTAGCCTTCGGCTGTATATTCGGCATAATCCGCGCAATGACGGCACCCACACGCGAGGATTTGTTGCCTACGTACTCCAGATGGTTTTTAAAAGTAAGTCTTGAGTCAATCTTAACGGCAAGTTACTTAATAGCTGGTTTCGAAACTATCTCATACCCACCTACTGTGAGCGTGATAGTTTCCAGTTATTTTCTACTGGTAATAAGTACCGCCTCTGTTTTGTGTTCTGCTAGCATGAGGCCAACTGATGTTAACCACCGTCGGACAATTGATATGGTTTCGTTGCTAATTTGATCAACTTCTTCCAGTTGTTCTGCAGTTACAACTATAGCGATGTCGTCCGCAAATCCCACGATTTTTGCTTCGGCTGGTATTTCAAGACGAAGGATTCTATCGTACATGAGGTTCCATAATGTTGGTCCCAAGAACGAGCCCTGAGGGACTCCTCTAGTCACTGCGTATTCTTTCACACCATCCTCTGTTTCATAGAACAGCACTCTTTGCTGGAAATAGTTTTTTAAAATATCCCTGATGCTAGTTGGTATGCGCATACTTCGAAGTGCTTGAAAGATTTGTTTCCAGCTCGCTGTGTTAAACGCGTTCTTAACGTCCAGTGTTATGATGCAACAGTACTGTTTTGCGCCTCTTCTCCATCGTCTTCCTTCTATGGCCTTTTTCGCTGTGTCAACTACTACCTTAATAGCATCAACAGTCGAGCGTGCCTTTCGAAATCCATACTGATGTGCTGATAGTCCACCTCCTTCCTCAATCGCAGCTTCCAACCTGTTACCGATTATTCGCTCCAACACTTTCCCTGTCGTGTCCAACATACAGAGCGGGCGGTAGGCTGATGGATCTCCTGCGAGTTTATCTCCCTTGGGCAGTAGCACGAGCCTCTGCTTCTTCCATTGATCAGGAAAGACTCCCTCAGACGGGCGTTGTAAACGTCCACAAACAAGTCCATTCTTGTTTTAATTGTCGCTTTCAAGGCTACATTTGGGATCCCATCCAGTCCAGGGGATTTTCTATTCCCAAACCTGTTGCACGCCACTAGAATTTCTTCTGCAGTTATCCTAGGAATTTGTCGAGCTGGTGTAGGCGACTCGTCCTCCAGTGGAATCTCCGGTTGTCTTGGAAACAGACCTTTGACTGACTTGAATCAAGGCGGCTTTCTGTCTGTGTGTCTATCATACCCATATAATTTTTGAATCATTAAACCAACAAAGCTGAAATTTTGCAGAAATATATATAGAATGTGGTTATATACTCAGTTAACCACATTGTCTAGGAGTGTGAGGACAAACATTTTATTTTGGCTTGATCCTTTCAGGAAAGTTTAACGAAGAATGGAAATTGACCACTAATAGTAAGCTCGCTCTTGACGAATTTTGTTTCTACTCCAGTCTGGAATCTAGTCGCCAAAATCCTTTCACTTTGAAAAGCCCTAGTTTCTCTAGCCACTCTACAGGAACCCTGATTTCAACAGGAAACAAGTAAGAAGACTTTTGAATACAGATGCAAATGTAATTTGGGACAATCGGCAGACCCTCCAAAGACCTGCATTATCCCCGGACTACTAAAGGAACTGTCAGAATGAGGAAGAAATTGTAGCCATCAAGCATTTGCTCCGCCTTCACATAAACTGGGAAATAGATTGTTTGTGGAACTGGATGAGCTTGTGCAAGTTTCGCTGATGTTCGAGCGAACAAATAATTATTATTCCGAAAGTGAGAAAGAAAGACACCACCTCAGTGAGATTCTTAAGACCAATTAGCCTGTCTAATTAAACCTTTCAATAGAAAATATCACAAGTAATCACATAAAAATGAGGCTGTTAGAAAGAATGCCTCTCCACCGCAATCATCATGCGGCACGTTAAAAACAATTAATGTGCAGGATCACTTCAGAAAAACGTGATATGCAATCCAGCCACACAGTCATCACAGACGGGTCTGGCCTAGACGAACCAGACACCAAGCCACTTGAAAAAGTGGAAAGACTTGCTTTCATCTGGTTAGCAGAATCTATGATAATCTGTTACTCAGTGGCACACGAGGTGATTCCTTTCAGTGCTGAAAAGGATCGCCAAGTAGACAATACTAGAAACAATCAAAGAGGACAAGAATCGTACATAAAGAGCAAGAAATACTGCCACTTCTGTACTAGCCCAAAGATGATATGGTCACCAGACTCTAATTTAAGAAAAGATTTAGCTCAAAACTAAGCAACAGAACAAACTGGAGAGACGAATCCAAATCAAACAGAGCACCACTAAAACATCCACAGGAACTGGGGTGGATGCCATTTGACCCGAAACTACCTATAGATGCTCGAAATCCCTGGGCTTTCCCCAATATATTTCAAGCAAAGGTTTATACGGTCGAGCTTAATTCAACATCGATAGGAAGTAACGCAGCAAACCATAAAACCACTGAGCTAAAATGAAACCAAATCGAAACTGGTGTACAACAGAAGTCAACGTCTAATACCAGTTCGAATAGAATTAGAGGGAAATGAAAAGGTCCAAAAATTAGCTAAAAAATTACAGTCTATTGGTTTTGTTGGGCCCGAACCATTCTACAGGTTGGTACCGCACAAAGTACTGGAAAAGCAAAGGAAGGAAGAGGATTGTTAAAGGGCAAAGCTTCTGGGATAAAACAGACCAAAGAGATTGTTGGGGACTGTAACCGAAAGAAAATTAGGCCTGCATATTTATAAGAAAAGATCAGGTTCACATTCTAACTCAGAAAACTGAAACGGAAACAGCGAATTTTGCAGGAATGCTGAAAAAACCCCAGCGCACCTCCTCAAAGACTATGGACTTATCAACTATCAAAAAGGGACCTAACATCGGTAGATCCACTCCAAATAATAATAATAATATTTTAGCGCTAACAGCCTAATGTAGGGCCTGGCCTAGCTTCTCGCAGTCACTCGTGCTGTGCGCCTCACAAATGGTTGGGACCTATAGGTTTTATGCTGTTTCCGAAGGGCAATTTTTTTCGATTCAGAGAAACTTTTTCATGATTTTATTCTCGAATGTTTGTCAGACGACACCTCGCGAGAGACGACCGTGGGAACATTTTTTTTTTTTTTTTTTTTTTTGTTTTCTTGGATTCGAACCTTGAACCTCTCGTTCAGTGATCGCGCACTTAACCACTGGTCCATGGCTCCCACTCACGATACTCAGGTTTATTAAGATAATTGAAATCGAAAAATTGATTTAGATCAAGTATCTCATCGATCAGAGTTCCAGGACAGAGCAGAACAATAAATTCATAAAGGTCGCAGTGCATTTGCATCTTTATCTACTAGGAGAGTTTCATCCAGTAAATTTGAGTTTTCTGGTGTTTTTCGTTGGCAAATAGTGAGAGATAAAGAATATTTTAGACTTTCGTTCATAGTCCCAATTGATTTGTATTCTCTATCCTTAGGCTTAGAAAATATATAGTAGACTCATCATTTTACTAATCACTTACTGGACAGAGGAAAATTTCTCAATGCAACGAAACTTTCATTTCTCTGATTAATTACCCAACATGTTCTTTACCGTGCGCCTATCCATGTTCAATTGCATTTAATTAATTACTGCATTAATTACATTCGGCACACAAGCAGAGAAACATTGAACAATAAACTGCACCATAAGGTAGTCAAAGATTGCTTAAACGCGGCTTGCAGCAACAACTCTATTCACAGTGTAATGTATTTCATATATGTACCTATTTAATTAATTAATTTAAGTACTTCAAATCAAAACAATAACCGGCAAAGAATTCAACAACAACTGGCTTTTACGGTAGCCATATGTGGATTTAATTACTGAGTCTACCTACTGTCTCACTTGCTCCCTTTGGAACAAAACTCGATGTGAAAAGCTCAATGCAAGTAGTGTATACTTTAGTACAACTGAAAAGGAAAAAAAAATACATAAAATCAAAAAACAGACTTTGCAAAAAAAAAAATGCGGGGAACCCAAACGGAGAAAACCCAGAGCGGAGCTACTTTTTGTTTTGCAATCTGTGAGGTACTCGAATGCAAAACCGAAACCACAAAATAAAAGTTCAATGAGTGTTATTGTTGTTACGCTCAGCAAACGACACGGAGTAAATTGTTTTACCTGATTTTTTCGCAACTTTGAAGTTGTTACACTTTGATTGTGCACACATACAGTCGGTGTAGATGGGCGTTATTGTTCGAAGTTCGTAACCATGATTAATGGAGTAGCCTAGGGTAGTACCGTCCGTGACTTTGGTGAGTTTATAAGAGTTGAGTTGAGAAAAAAATTCGTGAAGATTTCATATCGGAAAGCACTTACGAAACTAAAAGTAAACAATTTGCATCTTAAACCAATATTCCAATTTTATGTGTACAGTGTTGCAATTGGCTTGAGGGTGGCAAGTTAATAATGCCAAACAACTTCCAAGGGTTCCCTTACTGTCATTCACAAACTACATATGTAGTTAGAGTCTTAAAAACTTCAAAGGGTGGATTGAATAGTTCGCGACCTGACAAAGAAAACAGACTCAGAAGTTTACAAATTACTTTTATTTTTCAACGTAATCTCCTTTAAGCTTAATACACTTCTGATCCTTAAAGCTATTACACCAGTTTTAAAAAATGTTTTCTCAAGGCCACAGCTGCAACTTAGACCTCTTTATTCCTTAGAAATCTCTGTCTTCCAAAATGCTTTTAGGGTTGGGGAAGATATTAAAGTAACATGGAGCCCGATCAGGCGAATACACACAGTTTTACCGTGCATTGTCCTGGTGAAATAAAACTTTTTGCTCAACTTTCCTGCACGCTTTTCCTTTATTTCCTCTCGTAGCCGACGTAAAAGACCACAGATAATTGTTTGAAACTTGAGAAAGGAATCAACCATGATGATTCCTTTTGAGTCCCAAAATACCGATGCCATTACCTTATGTGCGGATAATTTAACTTAAGCTTTTTTGGGGGCTGGTGATCCAGATCTACTCTGCTGTTGTTTGATCTCAGGAGTATAGTGGTGAACCCAATTCTCATCTGTCGTCACAAATCTGACCAAAAATTCCATTCTTACGAGATGCTGATGATCTCATCTATATCCCTTATTTTCAATCTGCGATGCAATTTTTTTCGATGTTTTCTGGTGGGGCCCTGATTAGGGCCCAGGACTGTAGCGCTATCTAAAGTAAAGTAAAGTAAGCTAAGCTAGCTCAGCGTGTAAACGGGTTCATAATTTCAGCCGTTCTTAACCTGGAGAAACAGACGCTGTTCGCAGGTGCCGATATTACATCATACGCTTCGGAGGGAATCATGGCCTGATGCTTATTTGAAGATGACATCTGCTCGCCTTATCAAGGTATATCTATGTAGTTTTTCTTAGAAAATCGCAGAGATAAACTACAAATTTGTCCACATTTACCCAATATATAATATATTCCCAGCTAATTTGCATACAGGGCGGCTGACATGAACTGTTACCAACTTCACGTCGCTATGCCTGCCAAACTACGAATGAAAGTGAATCCATTCGCTCTTTCGTAAGTGAGCAAAAGTGAACGAAACTTAACGAATCGAAGCAAAAAGCTATGGTCACACAATACAAATCCTTTGCATTCGCTCTGTTTCGGAAGTGGTCGTACGAAAGCATTCCACTATTATAGTTCAGCCTTAAAGCCTTAAAGTTCCAAAAAGTGCACATCCTGACTAAAAAAAAGGTAGAGTGGAAAGAGCAAAGGAGTTGATCCGCTTGCACGCAATTGGCCAATTGTCAAACATCGCCTTCTCTTATGAAGCACCATTTCCAATTTAGCAACTTGTCAACAAGCAAAATGATCGAGTTTACTTGCTAGAGAGGTCATATGATAATATCGACCAAAGAATAGCCACCAGGAAGCAAGCGCCACCGTTTTTGATGGTTTGGGCCGCAGTGACTGACGATAAAATACCGAACAACGGACGCGCTCAAGTTAGCGCTTCGCCGGGAATGGAAGCGCATTACACAGATACACTTGCGTGCAGCGTGCGATAAATTTATTGACCGTCTCAAGGAAATGTTTCGTGCCAAAGGTGGCCATATCGAAAATATTAATTTTGAATAAATTTCCAACATTTTTTTCTTTGGATTCAATAAAAAATATTCACAATTAAAAAGAAAATACAGCTATTTGAATTAGTAACAGTTCATTTCAGCCACCCTGTATGTAAAGGTCATTCCACCATCACACTTCTGGTAGCCTGCAGCTCCGCTTTCGCAGAATTCTCTATAAGTATTCCGCAATCTAAAGCTGAAGACTAATTTTTTGATGGATTAGGAAATATATAGCTCCAATCCAAGAAGAATTACCTCGCTGATAGCTTCTACGGATATGTACGTTGACATCATAACATCAGCCCACGGAAAAAGATGCAAAAAGTCCTGCAGACCCTCCCAGTTAAACAACTTGAAATTGAAAATCAGGTCATGCGCTTATGTTGTCCCATCATTGGTATCGTTACCAGATGTTTTGCTGACATTAAAACATAGACTGAATTTCATAAGAGGCAGTCATTTTGATCTCATAACTATCTGGCCCTAAAGATAGATTCTACAGTATTTCCTAAATTGTTTGGGGTTCTAAAAACCATGTAGGATCCTCAATAAACTACCTCATCACTTCTGTTGGAGTATTTGTATCTGATTCGAGAAATGCACGTTGATGGTGGCACAATAATTTCGGCTGGCAACCGATGTCTCTCTATCTAGTAGAAGAACTTGCTAAAACCATGTAGGATGAGTTTTAACATGGAGCAAATATGCAAAAATAACTTTTAAACCTAAACTGGGTATGTAGATGGTAGTCTGGACAACAGAGTATATATCTTTGTGGAGACAGTTTGTGAATTAACTCGAGTTTCAGTCAAGACTAACATGTATGGTCCAACTCTTCCAAAAAAAGGCAGCTGATATCCTAAAATACAGAAGAAATGACATAAGAAGGTTTGTGAGCTTCCTTACAAGTCACAGCCATTTACTTAATAAAATAAGAATTTCAGAGGATATCACTTGCCGCCTCTGCCTAGAAGAGGACAAAACTGCAGAACAAATACTATTTGAATGTGTAGCTCTGTGTAGAAATAGGAAAAGCTTCTTTCTTAAGGAGATAATATCTCCATTAGATCTAAGGAACTCCTCGGCAGCTGTAATTATAGCTTTCATAAGGAAAATTTAAGTACTGCTGCCCTAAAAAGTGGTCTCTGGAACAATAGATCTCTCTGGTAGCAGTGCCTACACGCTATTTAGGCGTGGCCACTTCTGTTAAAAGAAAGAAGAAAAAAACAAACATGTACGGTTTCTTCCATTTTATATTCGTATATCTGTGTAGGGATAACATCCATTCCAGGAAGAAAATATATTAACTAAACAAGAATTAATGGTCATGGTATCTGAAATAGTACGTACGTAAATTATCTACACAGACAAGTAAGAAGTAGTTACTACGAATAATCTTATCGTATCATATCAAACATTCTTGGTGTAATCCACCTGCCATATTTTACTAGAAACTAGCACTAACTTACCCCGAGTGTAAAATAGCGCTCTAATGATGACTCAGCTACAGCTAATTTGTCTAACCTTAAATTACAGCATGTGTGGTAAGTATAAGTATACTCATATTGCAACATATTCTCTAAATACTGTCATAAAAAACCACCTCGTTAATATAGCCTGTACCATCTCTAATGATGACTGAGAATAGTACTTTGCGGAACATATCCCATACTAACATCTAACCGGTGCTGAAATATCCTGAAAAGAAAATTGCTCGGTCATTTGTTACACATCCACAACGAACGAGAGAACAACTCCACCAGAGGAACATAATTTGCAAATAAAAGCGACAACAAATTACTCTTCCGAATCTTAACGTGTAATTCCATTTTAATTAGCGCTCTCGTCATCGTCATCTTCATCGATCTTTCAGTAAAACCAGAAAATCAAGAAAATCGCCATCTCAAGAAGAAGACGAGACACCTAACGTCACCTCTAACATTGCCACTAATCTTATAAACGCCAAATTGATGGCACTAGATGTGCACAAATGTAAAAGAAGAATCTTTCCAACTTTCTAATGCGCACACAAGAAGACTCTTTATCACCCATCCGCACTCGGAGTCACTTCGTACCCACATTGGATGGGAAAACGATCGATGTTGCTAATAATTAAATATTTATATACATACGAGTATAACTATCATCGTGTAGTATACACTATCAAACTCCCCTCTGCACAGTGCAGTTCGAGGAGATTTCAATCGAAGATCGCTTTCTAAACTTTTCCGCGTGTCCTAAAACCAAATCGCAGTCAGATGCATAGCCGAAGTGAATAGAGAATAATAACACGCGGGGCAACAGACGTCTCTCAGATAGGAAAAGTGAAGAAAATCAAAAGTTTTACATGCAATTTCGAATGAAATCGACACCCGGGTAACGACAACATTCACTCCTCCAAGAATTTGCAAACTTCGTCCACGTGTTTGTGTGAATTGCATCTCTACTGGTTGAAATTGGGAACTACAGATGCTCAGAGGCTCGATGCTGCCTCAATCTCTGGGATACGTGTGAAAGCTGTTCCCTGGATGAGTCATGGTTTACCTACAATTTGCATTCACGGTCTGCGAGTGCACAATCGAATGTGCTGGAAAGCGCGGATTTAGAATAACGATCTGGCTGCGTGATGATGGCGTATAATACAAAGACATATGGAATGCATGTAGAGTGATCTTGATGGGGAATACGGAACATGCCGTATCAGCATTTCTCACATTATGTGTTCAATAATTGCTACGGTGGGGGTTTGAGAATAATTTGTGTACTGACGACTATTCAAGATGGAAATAGATAGAAGAACTTTCGTTTTTGATAAAACGATGTGAGAATACTTTTGACACCGCAGGCATTAGAACACAACTTGTTTGAATGGCCTGGCCGTTAGATATAAATGCCGGAAATAGAAAGTACGGCATTGGTGTATAGTTTTGTTGTACGTAGTAGAGTTGTAAGTAGAAAGCAAAAGTCTTGAGGACTTTTCATAGAATTTGCGTTACGAGGAAAACTCGAATTGAATATTTGATTTATAGACTACTAGCTGATCTGTGCTCACCTTGCTTCGCCCGCTTGCCACTTTTCATACAACAAAGTATTTTCTTCTTTCTAAGGCCTTTCCATAGTCCATAGATACCCATACTGGATATTTACACACGAACTACTGCTGCGTATTGCAGATCAGCGACTGGTATATGCTATTGTCTTATGTGTACTGATATACCAGTGTTCCCATTTTCACTACTATCGTAGTGTTTCGCTACACTTTCTTGGTTTCCATCTATTTCACGAACATTTTTAAATCACTACTATTTTTCGGGAAAGACAGATCGATCAAAAGAATTGTATAGAGGTGTACGAGTTTTGATTGCCCGCCTATTCAAGAGTGCGCAAATGCGTTCATTTAGTCATGGTGTAGACGTTTCACTGCAGTTCAAAGTACTACTTAATACTAAATTTCTTTAAATGAGTCCAAGGGACTGTTCTGAAATGACCATTTCATGAGAAATAAAATGTTCATTTCCCTATGATTTATAAGCCGCTTTATTACCCGGTTCATTGCGGTTTTGAAAATAAAATATGAAGTGGAAACGTTGATCGTCACTTCCCAGTCAGAGCACTATGCGTTCTGCTCATCCGTCAGCCAATAGGCTCTGCTCTTAAAGAAAGCAAAGAGACACTGAAAGGAGAAAAAAAAGAGAACAAAATGATCATGATGAGTATTGAGTACAGATTCGAGACCATATCAAAGGAACAATTAATTAAATTCTGTATTTTGCAAAGTATACTCTTGACATTGTTCAGCTTCCTGATAACGTACAGATATGATTTTGAGTTTAAAATCGGGGTGCTTAAAAGCTCAAAACTAATTTCATTAAAATCAACAAAGCCGAACTTGAAGTTACTTGCATTTCCAAGTTTTATTACCTCATTTCATTGACCCTTGAACCTAAAACCCATAAGTAGTTTCGTACAAACCTGCTCCAGGAAATTTCCTACTTAATAAAAAAAATCATCAAAATCCATTAAGCCGTTTTCAGCGCAGCCGGTAACAAAGAATATATTAACTTAGTTTTATAATAGTAGGGAAGGCCCGTTTTAGACACATCCAGCGTCGGATACATGCTGGCGGACATCCGGCTCGAAGTGCATGGAACTCAATGAGTGCGTTCAAAGATTTTCGGCCACATGCACGGCACTGTATATCCAATGAGCCGTATACATAAAAACGAAGGATATCCTCCCAAGTATAAGGTAAAAGTATAAGGTAATGCTTTAAAGTAAAAGGTTGAAGTATAAGCATTTCCTTCTCTTCGTTTTCATAATGATTACCTTATACTTGCGAGGATATCCTTCAAGCACAAGTAAAAGGTAGACTCGGCAGAACGCTGAATGACATGCTAGATGCTAGAATATCTTTTAATTTTTTTGTTGTGCCACCTCCCTTTCCTTCTCTTCGCCCAGTACTACTTCTGTTATTTTACGGATCACATCAAAAGGTTTTTTTAGTGAGTATACTCGTACGTATTCCTTAGTGCGCTAAATATGAATTACTCTAGCAGTGGAGAAGTTAGTGAAAATGAAACAAATGCTAGTAACGAACTTCAGTTCATAGTAGAGGGTGTGGCCGTTAATCCCGTTATATTGGAAAAATCTCAAGTGCCAAAAATAAAAAGAAGGAAGGATGAAGCAATCGGAGCGCTCACCAATAAATACGCAGCAACGTTTGGTAGGCCTGTTGATGCTAAAAGTTTGTTAAAAAAATCAACAATATGAAGACAAGGTTGAAGAAGAAAACGGACTTGAAAAAACTAGGAATAAAGCGATCAAATAGTTGAATTGGGAGAAGCGTTTACTAAAGGCTATGGAAGGTGACAGCAATCTATTGGGAGAATCGGTTGTGCTATCCAGGTCGGTATTCATGACGACGAATCTATACAGCAAAGAGGGAGTAAACCAGCTGTTGAACGAGGAAGCAGAAAAGTATCTCGTGAGGAAGCATGTGGCGGTGTCTCTACCACAAAATTTGTTACCACCAAAAATGGTTGATTTTCTTCTGGTGCCTCTTCAACAGGTTCGAAATCACGATCACCTAAAGTTTTAGCGATATTATGGAGAACGACACAGGCAATTATTATTTTTGGTATATTTTCCAATTTCACTGTAAGATAGGAAACCGGCGTTTCAGTTGTCCAAAACATCGTTCAATAATTACTCTTTCTTTTTTCAAAAGCTTATTATATTTTTCTTCCGCACCAGAAGTAGGATTTTCATATGAAGTCATTAGGCATGGTCCTATCCCATATCCGCTGTCACCAATGAGCACAATATTGTTTTGATTTCTTAATTTTAGACACACTTGTGAATTTTTCCATATTCTCGAGTCATGTACGGATCCAATCCAACTAACGTCAACACTAGTAAAAATTTCTTTGGCGTCACAAGTGGCTTGAACATTCAGAGTAGGTTTACCTTTTCTATTAATGTACTCATCTCCATAGAGTTTTGGTTTCAGTATCCCTACGTTGGTACAATCGATTACACCAATACAATAGCTGTCGGAAACTTGAACTTTCTTTGCTATAACTCTTTTGCTTCCGTTATTTCACTATTGGTAGTTGGAAACTTGATCCAATCAGTTGCATGTGCAACTATGCTGTCAACTACTGCATTCACAGTCCGAGATACCGTAACTTGACTAACACCAAATTCTTCATCGATACCTTTCAGATATCCAGGATCACTGAGATATCGCAAACATACCTTCATTCTATGGGCAGTTGACAGGGTACCTCCACAAGTTTCTTCATTCGTTCCTAAAAATCTGTCCGCGAGCCACTGTAAATTTCTCTCTTCAAAACGGTATAAATCTTTAAAATCACGAACAAGTGTAGATAAGCGGGGTTTATAATATTTAGCACCCCTCACATGCACAACATCTGCCATCGCGCTGAAAATCAGATAACACAACCGTTTACTACCGAGTTGAGTCTGCTACTGACCTATCTCAGACTTTTTGAAGGATTTGCTTTTTATTTAAAGTAAAAGGTCAAGTTTATGCATATCCATTTACTTTTATGTGAATAAAAGGATATGCTTTTACTCGAAAAGTATAAGGTTCTGCTCGAAATTATTATGAATACAAGCAGAAGGATTTCCTTCATATTTTGCAAGTACATATAAGCATATCCGTTTCTTTATGAATACGGCTCAATGTGTTGATGTGTTTAATTTAAACAAATTGTTGGAGCCGATTTCAAGAAAATTATAGTTTTCAAAAATTGTGACCCTAGGTATGAATTTTGAAGTAAATCAGTCCAGCCGTTTGGGCTGCAGTCGGCTATGCATACTGACAGTATTATATTTGTTTTACATAAGAAGTGAGGAAGAAAGGTGCTACAGCTTTATGCCGTTTCCGAACCGTGACGTTTTTCAACTGCGAAGTTTATTAAGGCAACTCTTACTGTCGGATGTTTGTCAGATGTTGTAGAGAGTGAAAAAAAAATAATATTAGTGTTTTATGGGACTCGAACCAGAGAATCCCACTTAGTAGTCCACGCACACCACTACTGAGTTACGGAGCCCAGTTTATGGTAGTTTTGTATACCTTCTGAAAAATATTCGCCATCTTGAAAAAATGGTGCCTAGTGTCGGTTTTTCTCAAAACATATCTTCTTTCCGGTACACGCTAGTATGCATTAAAATTATTATATATATTCTTATCTAAATTGAAAATTAATTAAGTGCAGAACTGGGTCGAATGTACGTGCACCTACAGTGAGTAACAGTTTATTTGATAAAGTGCCAGTTTTTAATTTCAAGTCGCTATAACACAATATCTAGAAACAATATTGAAAAAACTGAAAAGCCATTTTGAAGAATAATATGTGTAGATTAACTTAGGTACTTCATTTATTTCATACAATTAATGTTTAACAATATGTGAACTAAAAAAATGTTACAGCTTATTTGATCCAGCTGTCTTCAAACTCTAGATGCTCGAACTTGCGAAATCAGACCACAAATGAGGTCAGACTGATAGCGAATTAGAAGAGAAAAAGACGTAGAAAAGGAAAACACCGTAACATGTCACGTGGATCTAGCGCCGAGGCGCATACAAGTGTCTGGATCAAATAAGCTGTAACATGTACGAAGGGAAGGTGAAAAGTTATCGACCTGACGCAGAGATGGCATTCCAATCAGGAAAAATTTATGTTTCCTGTCTGGGTGCACTTCTCATTAGTTCGTATGACAAGTTTCAACTTGTACTCTCAAGTAGTCTCTTTACACGAACTTTTGCAGTAGAATTCTTGCGTGTTTTTCGTTAAAATGGATAAACTTCAATATCGTGCGGTGATAAAATTCTTCGTATTGGATGGGTTAACCCCTGAGGAAATTCATCCAAAGTTAACACAAATTTACAGCGACTCTGTTCCTTCCATGTCAACCGTTAAAACGTGGGCAGCTGAATTTAAACGTGGTCGCACGTCCCTTGAAGATGACAAACGTGAAGGCCGGCCAAAAACCGCAACCACACTAGAAACCATCGAAAAAGTGCATGATATCCTGTTGAACGATAGGCGAGTGAAGGTGAGTGATATAGCTAAGGCTGTGTGTATATCGAAAGAGAGAGTGCGAAACATCTTGCACAAAAACTTAGGGATGCGAAAGCTCTGCGCAAGATGGGTGCCGCATTTGCTGAATGCCGATCAGAAGCAAATGCGCGCATGATTTTCGCGGCAATATTTGGACCGATTCAATAGGGATCCGACAGATTTTGTGCGACAATTTGTCACCTTGGATGAGACATGGGTCCACAACTACACGCCAGAAATGAAACAGCAGTCGAAGCAGTGGGTGGAAGCCGGTGGTTCAGCGCCAAAGAAAGCGAAGTCCATCGCATCTGCCGGAAAGGTCATGGCCAGTGTGTTTTGGGATGTGAAAGGGATCCTGTTAATTGATTACCTTGAGAAAGGCAGAACAATTACAGGCGAATATTACTCCAACCTTCTTGACCAGCTGGATGCCAAAAGTCGCGAGAAGAGGCCTAGATGGAAGAAGAAAAAAATCATATTTCGCCAAGATAATACACCTGTACAAAAGTGTGCGTTGGCGATGGGAAAACTGTGGGATTTGGGGTACGATTTGCTCGGCCATCCCCCCTATTCACCTAATTTGGTACCCTTACTTACATCTGTTCCCAAAATTGAAGAAATTTGTTTCTGGGAAGCGTTTCGCATCCAATGCAGAAGTTGAGAGGGCCGTAGATGAATATTTTCACAGCCTTATAGACTCTCACTTCCGAGAAGGAATACTGATGTTGGAGAAACGCTGGACCAAGTGTGTTGAAGTCAAGGGAGGTTATGTAGAAAAATAAAATCATTTTTTAACTGAAAATCGCAGTCTTTCATTTGTGATGTGCATTTCTCTTTTTCCCCTTGGGGGTTAAGGAAGTATATTTTCGTATGTTTTGTTTCACGAATTATCTTCGTTGAACATGGATCTGCACACTGCTATCAAAATGTTGTAGTCAGCAAGTTAGAGGAATTTTAAATTAAAAAAAGGCAGTGGATCAAATAAGCTGTTACCCACTGTATCTATGTACCTATACATATATATGTTTTTTATTTGTAAATCATTCAGTTCTGAATTTGAACAAAATCATTAAAATATAAAAAAGTATATTTTAAAATTTTCAAAACTTGGTATGCCCATGACCTTGTATTTGTCAAATATTGTTTAGATATTGATTTTAAAAAAACTCGAATGAGTCATATCCGATAAAGAGCCATTTTTCAAAAACCGGACTGGTAGTAAAGTATCGTTAATTTTTGAGTTTTCTGATTTCAGTCGACGTGACAGATAAACAGAATTGAAATAAACGCTTCTTTCAGATTCTCTATGACAGTAATGTCAAAATTGGTCAAAATTTCGAGATCGAACATTTTCAGGAAACCTGCCCTTATAAGAAAATTCACTTATGCCATGGTCTTACGCACTAGTGTAAACTTTTAGTATAATACTCGTATATACATATGTTTCTTGACACAAATCTACAAATTGTCACGTAAAGTCCCGAGTTGCAGTGGACTTTACTTTCTGAGTTACAGCAAAGTAAATGAGAATATTAGCCCAGCAGAATTAAACCCGAAAATAGTGTTTACTAGAAAAAAATTGTGGACCTCGTGTCAGCAAATAGATGTAACATTCAACTATAACTAGAAGAAGTAGTGCAAATATTTACACTCAATATACAAAAGGCTGCAGTTGCAGTCCAACTCCCAAAACAACAAACAAGATAAAACAAAACTCTTACCCTCAAGAAATATGTGAAATTATTGCAGAAAAGAGGAAGGCTAGAAAACGGTGGCAATATACAAGGGCGCCAAGCGACACAACCAAACTGAACAATTTAAATAATAAGCTCAGAAAATCGATAAGAAAATTTACTAATGGGTCTTTAAAAACTTACAAATGATGCTAGTACCGACTGCTCACTCTGGAAGGCAAAAAAAAAATTAACAGGCCAATAGCTCACATTCTGCCAATAAAAACCAGAGAATGTAAGTAAAAACCAAAAAGCAACCAAAAAAAGCAAACATTTTTAAAGCTGGTGTACCACAAGGCAGTGTACTAGGTCTAGTACTATACTAGCGATCTACCAGAAAGTGACGACACCACTATAACTTTTGCAGATGATATTGCTTTACTTGCTGTGGGAAAACTATCAAAGTAGCAAGAAAAAATCTTCAAAAGGCAGTAAAATATATCTCAGAATAGACTAAAAAATGGCAGACTAGATTAAATGACCTAAAGTCAGTCGTATTAATTTTACGTATAAATATGTACCACACATTTCAGTATACATAAATAACAATGATATTCAAATAGGCATGACTCTAGACACTAAACTGCGCTGGAAAACACATGTAAATAAAAATAGAGATGAATTGAACATGAGCTACAGAAATTCGCTAGTTGACCTAGAAGACTCTTAAATTATTAATTTTATGAATACAGGGTACAGGGTAAAATACCTATTGCATATGGGGGAAGTAAAATGTTTTCCGCAACACTCTACACATGGAAAGTAAACAATTCGGTTACGTAAAGCCCTTCTTTATTGTTCGTCATATACTCGTACGACTATGTAATGTATGTATGTATTATACGTATGTATTTATATGTGGACTGATTTGTATATCATCTCGATGCAAGAAAAATTAATTATAAAATATAAAAAAAGATATTATTATGTACTTCTTTAAAAGTGAAGGAAAGGAATTTTTCGTTTTTTGTTTTGGAGGTATGCGAGGGAGCCTTCTGCAATAGTGAGGGACTATAATCCTCTAAAAAAAATTAGGAGATACTCTTCCCTATCCAACTACAATTAGCTATTCCTATATAAGCAAGTTCTGAATCCAGTATTGACCTACGGGCTCCAGTTCACATGGCCGGAATAGTAAAATGGCAGACCGAAGAATAAAAATGTGGCAGATAGCCACATGACGAGTTGCACATCAACAAATAATGGATTGGAGAAATTTTGCAGGAGCATTTAAACATGAAAAAAATTGTATGCGCTAGGTACCGAAAATGTGTTGTTTTGCAGGATAACGCACCTGTTCACACGGCGCGGGTTTTAAGACAGGCCTTAAAAGGTTCAGGTTTTTCAACGATTGACCACCCACACTACATGCCAGACTTGCCCCCGAGCGATTTTTTCCTTTATTCCAATTTGAAAAAGGAGTTACGAGGCCAGAGATTTGCAGATGAGAACGAGATCAAGGCGGCCGTAGAAAGTCATTTTGAAAGCAAAGAAAAAGAATATTTTTTCGGTGGTATTAAGGCACTGTATCCCCGATGTGACAAATGCATTTCACTCGAGAGAGATTATATTGGGAAATAATTTTTTAATGGGATCTCTTCTTTCACTTATCAGCCGCCCCTCGTATGTCTAAAAAAAAAAACTTGGGTATCAATTTAAAAAAAAAAAAATTCATTTCGAACCCACGACCTCGGAGTTGAGAATAATTGATACGGCGTCTTAGCCACCTCGGTTACGGCGGTGTTGGTCTGACGATGTCAAAACTTATACTTGAAGTACCTATTGTTACTCGTATTTGAACTTTTGGTAAAAAACTGAGTACGCCGTTTCATTGCAAATATCGAAATTACCCCCTTATCGAAATATATCGGGCCGTTTTCAAGTAACGTTAACTTTGAAGCTAAAACGAAAATTCTGAATTCGCGTCGGAATAGCGCCACGGATAGAGAGTAAATCCGTCAAGACCCGCTTCTTCAAGTTTCTCTATGATAATTTCGAGATAATTTTTTTTCCTGAAAACAAAGTATTTGGCCAATTTTTTAATTATAGTTCCACATTACTATAAGAGAGGAACTCAAAATAGTGTGTCTCCCAATTCTGTCTCTCTGTCCGTCTGTCTGTACCTTGGACTGCTGCTTAAACGGCTGGATGGATTTGCTTCAAACTTTATATCTGTGGTATGTGTGGTAATGCCAAGAGACGAAATTAAAATTGTCATTCTAGCCTCAAAATTAACGGTACTTTACTTAACGCCGATAAAAATTTAAAAAAAAAAACAAACTTCTCAAAAACGTCTTCAATAAAAATTCATCTCTGGGATAATACGAAGGTTTGCAATAAGACTGTGTACTCAGTTTTTCGAATTCTGGTACTTAACTAATTGGCGGGATTGCTAGATGTTATTCAAAATCTATATCTACCTAATTTTTGGCATATGTATGTATGTAAGGACATGGCACTCAAATTTTTGACATATGGTCGAAAAAGTTTTCCAGCTTTTTAAGCCATTTTATGAAAAAAACGATTTTTTTTATTTCTCATCTACTTGGCTTCAAGTTGAAATTTAAACAGTTTTCAGGCGAATAACACATACGAGTATGGAGCAAGTATGTACGGACCAGTCGTCTCCTTTATTTTTTAAAAAAGTATAAAGGAAGTTCAAAAAGTTGTGTTTATTTCTAATTTCCATTTTTATCTACAATTAGTGCGGATTTGGTAAAGTAAAAATAAGAAGGTGACATCAAAAAACATAACAAAGGTTATACATATCTCCAGGACGAAGAGGAGAAAATAACTGCATAATATTTATGGTTTCAAATGACCTCAGCTACGAGTACTTGTAAAAGAAATTCTTTTTCGACTTCAAAATTGCTGAAAATACTTAATTTTAAGTTTCGGTTCCGTGGTAAAGTACGCGTGGCAGCAAACCATTGAATTGTACTCGTATGGATATAATTGAATTTGAATGTTTTTTGAAAGTTGGTGTTTTGATGTCTTTATTGAATAATAACGCACTACTCGCAAACTCTAGTGCAACAATAAAAGGAAAGAACTGGACCTGCCAAAATGCTTTTGGAAAAACGTGCACCAGCTCTTCGATAAAAAAAATCACTGAATTCGAGGAAAAGGAGGAAATTATTATTATACTCGTATTAAAGTTTCTAAATCGTCCAAAATACGATAAGTACCACTCTGCTTTTCTCATATATTGAAGCGGTGGAATATGTCTTAAACAAATGGCGAAAATAATTATTTTTTTTTTTTTTTGAAAATTTCGGAGCCCAAATTTCCGGGCGGGAGATATCACCCCATTCCAGTGTCCTCTCGATGGACCTTTCTGCAAGCGATAACATTTTTTTTTTCAAGATTAATACTACGGCTAAGCCGACGCTTATCCAGCAGTTTTATTTTCGCTTACGAGACTCGTGATTTTTGAAATCGATGTTCGTATGTGATTTAAAAAGAATGTAGCGCTTTAGACAGGTTAAATTCCAATGAAAGTTCCTGCTGTTTTCACGACCGGCATATACTATGACGCGAGGTCAAAAGGTTTTGTCCTTTGCAGACGATGAATTGAAGTGTTCGCGTCCAGTAGTTGAAAGACGGTACGGTTACAATGGCCGTGAACACGATCTTTGTGCTTACGAGCAAAATTTGTTATCTCTTCGGCGACGCTGGGAATTCCGAGGTCCCGATGAATATTATCGTTACGTACGTACAACGATGCGCTAACGATCGTTCTAAGAACTTTATTTTCAAAAGTTTTGTAGGATGTTTCTATTGCTTTTCCTGGTACAACCCCATAGTTGTAGACCATACGTCCACACTGGCTTTAGCACTAGCTTATAGATAAGCAGTTTGTTATGTAGGCTCAACTTCGAATGTTTTCCGAGTAGCCAGTACATTTGCCGGTATTTGTTTTCGAGCTCGTCGCGTTTCTTTTTTACGTGCGATTTCCATTTAAGCTTAACATCTAAAGTCATTCCCAGATATTTCCGAGTTTAAATATACGGGTAATCTGTCCACTTTTTTGTAGGTAAAGTTGACGTGAGTAGATTTGCTTTCGTTCAGCATAATACGCTAAGAATTCGTCCAAGCGTGGACTTTATTAACAGCATGTTGCAACTTTTCAGTTGCTGCTTCAATTGTATCGCCTGTTGTCAATATCGCCATATCGTCCGCAAATGTGGCGACGACGCAGTTTCTTTCCTGCGGAATATCACGCGTGTAGAGTACATATAGAAGCGGGCCAAGGACACTTCCTTGTGGGACTCCGGCCGCAATCTCCTTGAAATCAGAGTAATCATTTCCGTGCTTAACACGAAAAAGTCTTTCGGTGAGGTACGATCGTAAAATTAGAAAGAGTTGCCGTGGCAGTAGTCGTTGCAATTTATACCCCAAGCCTTCGTGCCAAACCTTATCGAAAGCTTGTGAGACGTCAAGAAATATACCACAACAAATCTTTTTTTCTTCGAGAGTTTTCTTAATCACGTCAGTTATTTTGAGGACTTGGTCGATTGTAGAATGTTTGACTCTAAATCCAAACTGATGGTCAGGAATGAGACGTCTTCGTTGATTACGGGTTGTAATCGTTTTGAAAGTAGTTTTTCGAATATTTTAGAGATAACCGGCAATAGAGAAATAGGCCGATATGATTTCTTCTCATTCAGAGGTTTGCCTTGTTTCGGGACCATTATAATCTCTGCGACTTTCCATTGTCTCGGAACGTAGAGCAATCTGAATGAAGCGTTAATCAAATATAGCAGCTTTATTCGGTAATTCCTTGGCCACCTGTGCCGTTATCAAGTCGTAACCCTAGTAACCTCAGTTCTATTAATGCAACTTTTTTTACTTTAAAGTTCTCAGATGTCGTGACTGGGGAGTCGGGTGTTATCAAAGGGCCGTCGACTGTCTTAAACGTTTCTTCTAAGTGCAAAGTAAATGATACATTTAAGCCGAAATTTGTTTCGCAATCATTTCTAAAGCCCTCCCAATTTGTTCTATTGCTAGTAAGTCTTGGAGGTCCTTCTTTCTTGATCAACGCTTCACCAAGTAATAAAATTACCGGAGAGTGGTCAGAAGAGAGATCAAAAATTTCTTCGACTGTAATAAATTTATCGTAAATACCTTTTGAAACGAAAAAATCGATAAGATCAGGAATTTTTTCTGAGTCGGTTGGCCAATAGGTGGGTTTTCCTGTCGAATAAAAACAACAACCGAATTCATTTGCCACTTCGTAGAGAATTTTTCCTTTAGATGATGTACATCTTGAACCCCAGAAGGTGTGCTTCGCCTTGAAATCTCCAGCAATAAGGAAATTTGAACCAGGGCATTGAAGACACGAAAGTAGTCGTCTTTTTCAAGCGAGTATCGCGGCGGACAGTAAACAGACGCTATGTTGTAGCTAAAGTGTTTATTTTTAACCCTCACCGCGCACAACTGAAGTTTTTCGAGCTCTATGTTTATATCGACCGATTGTTCGATGTTAGTTTTAATGAATAAGGACGAACCGCCCTGCGCTCTATCAAAAGGATGATAGGCGTGATAACCAATGTAGCATCTTATCTTTATTTGCGATTCCCTTGTTAGATGGGTTTCGGAGATCAAACATATGTCGATATTTTCTCTCATTCTATTTCGTTAAATTTTTGTAAGAGTCCGTTTGCATTCCATGTTATAATTTTAAGCAGAGTCCATATCTACTTAGATTTAGATATAAGGTTAGCCATACAAAAGCTTTCGACGTTACTGAGACGTTCGAGAATTCGTTTGTTCGTTTCACATTGTTCCTCGAACTTAGCGTAAATGCAGTTCACAATTTCTTTCAACGGATCAGAGGGTGGCCCTTCGTTTCGTCTGGTTGCTTTGACTGCAGCCTGAGAATACGTCAGAAAACTGGGATTGGTTAGCTTATCTGAGGTTATTTTTCATTCATTCCTTTTAGTGGACGACTTCGACGTACTTTTAATCAGCTTAGAGGGCTGATTGACTGGTTCAAGAGTCTGCACTGCTGATACGAGCGTCCTTTCAGCCGGCTTAGGAGTCTGTACAACTGGTTTACGATCCCGCTCAGTTTGCTTAGCAACGCGCTCTACCGACTTAGGAGCCCGATCGACTGATTTCTTTCCCCGCACCGTCGGCATTGTAGATTTTCTCCGTAGCATCTGTAGTTCCTTTGCGACCTCGCAACCGCGATAATTTGCTGGGTGCCTTCTTTTGCAGTTAACGCAAGTTGCTTTTTCATTTTTGCTTAAATTGCAATTTTCAGAAGAGTGTTTTCCAGCGCACTTAACGCAACGCGGCTCTTTCCGACAGTACGCCTGCGTATGATTAAACTCTTGGCAACGCTTGCATTGAGGGATTGTCTTCGTGTTGACACGTAGTGGCTCGATTTTAACGACCATACTCATGATTGTACGAATATTGTATATCTTTTCCTGGCTTTCCGTTTTATCGAAGGATAGCATAAAAAGCGGAAGTTTACGTTTCACTACAGATTCTTCTCCACGATCGGGTCGTTCTCTCTCTTTGTTTAAAAGGTTCACAGAGTCAAGAATGTTCTAACCTCTATCACGTAAATCACCTATAACGTCTTCTTTAGCGCATGATGGATGAAGTCCTCTAGCTACAACCCTCAAAGGTCTTTCAGACTTGTCTTCGTAAGTATGCCATTGAATTTTTTCGTTGTTAAGCTTTTGAGATACAGCCCTACAGCCCTCAGCGTCATTAACCTTGATTTTCTATGCATCGTTTCGCATCGTTTAAAATTTTTAGCAGAGAATTATAGTCTGCAACGCCTGTAATATTTATTGGAGGAGGGGCGCGTTTGCTTTCAAATTGCTTTTCTGCTTTTCGCTGCGCTTTGCGATTAGGTTCGTGTTGCGGAACAACCTCGGGCGATGTATTCTCTGATTCAAGTTTTTCTACTTTGCTTTTGAGCTCCCGACACAAGAGCTCCATTTCGTCGAGCCTCTTTCGGAGCTCGGTGTGATAAAAAAAAATTAAAAAAAATATTTGACCATAGGGTTACATTCGGTTACAAGTTGTTTCTTTCTCATTTTCCCAAATAATCTTAAAAACAATTTCTGAAGCTATTACAAGAAGTTAAACTCCTCAATATCAAGAGTATTCTTCACTATCCTACAATGTTACCCCATGCCATTGAGCTTTATCGACTTCTATGAGAAATAACCAAGAATTTTCGCCAAAGATTCCGCTTCTAGCAACAACTCGACCAAATCCTCCTCTACTGCGGCTTCAAAATGAACCCCCACACAAATGACTATTTTTGGCCCAACCCAACAACGGCAACAGCATCGAACAACTACGTCGGTTTACATGCTCTTGTAACTTAGACTAGGTAACCGATAAAGTCTGCCCACTTCGTGTTGACAGAGGGAGATACCTACAACAAACTACAAAAGTACTGCAAAATCATCGATATAATCTGGTTAAACTGACTTCTCATGCAAATCCCTATTCTATAGCTTGTAACCACAGCCCCACGATCATGACCACAAGTTTATTGGAGTAGGAAGACATAGCCTCAACTAGGAAAAAAAAATCCAGAAAAAGCGAAGAACAAGTAACGATCGCGGTTAGGAGAACAAGACTCACGAGACCACACCACCAACGGCATCATCCACTGAAACTTTTGATGACCGTGATGGCAATGTCTGAAAAGAAAACGAAAATCAAGGCCCAAACTAAAGTGGCCGGAGGCAATCGAGTGCCACATGGACACACCGCACCGCACACATCGACTTCGAATGCATTTCACTTCGCTTCAATTAAGATGAACTACTTGCTGAGCATGCGTAGCTAGTGCGCCGCAATAAGTTCTTGTTCATCTTCGAGGTGATTGGCTTTGAGCACGCTTCGGTACACCGGACCGATTGTTGGACTTTCTTTTGTGGATTTTAAAACAAATTAAATTAAAATTGTGTTGCATCTGTTTGCAACGGCGGTGGCGGCAATGGTTCCTTGACCACATGAGACCTAGTTTTCGTGCCCTACAGAAGTTTTGTTTCTCGTCTGATTTTTGGGGACTCCGCACGGTTGGCTGACCGACCATGTCCAAAAAAGCAAGTTTGTTTGTTGACAATTTTAGATTGTTTATTAAACGCCCAAAAAAATGGGATCACACTTGGAGAAGATAATGATGTGCTGTGCCAATTATGAGCACGGAAGCAACCTGACAACTTTCTTCTTCGCCGTCGTCGTCAGTCAAGTTTAAGGTTCAAGAGGTTTTCGCCTTGGAGGTAAACAGCAACGATGATGGTTGTTGGATGAATTGATCGATTTGCTGTGATGTAGTGTAATGTATGGAAACATGACCACGACTGTTGCGCGTCAAAGTGGATGTGAATGATAGAAGAAGTTTGTTTAGAAATTATTTGAAAATTTATTTTTGCATAATGTGGGGAAACTCTGATGATTGTTGGCACGCCAGTGAATTCACTGATGGAACACCTGACCTGAGAGAAAAAAATTGCAATGTCATATAAAAGAAATCAAGTGATGCACGTGCCTGCTTTTACTTTTTTTGCGGGTGTTACTTAAATAGCACAGCTGTGAATTTTGAATGTATATGATGAGGGTCATGACAAACTTTAAAGCCTTAGCGGTGGAATAAGCCAAGTCTAGTCTTAAGTGGGGAATACCATTAATGTACATATGAGCTGGAGTATTCACAATTACCTCCTTCCACAACAAATAAACAATCGCGTGGTACTCGTACTCGGTATGTAGACAAACGCACTTAGTCGTGTTTAAGAAGTATGTACCAAGTAGATCATTCCTCTCAGCTCGAGATACTAAGCCCACTTTAGTATACACAGCAAAGCCAAGTCGTCAATATTACCTTTACCATGAAAAATATATCCGACACAGTAGCTTGCTACTAAGAAAGGTAAAGGCCTTAAATCCTTTTTTGATTGCAGGTCAGTTGATCACACGACGATTTCACAACTGCAGCCGAATATAAACTCCATCAAAACTAAGACTCTCAACTTTATTGACAGGTCGAGATAGTACAAAATATTTGAATTCTTTTGTAAATAAGCCTGATTTTATTTTTTTGTCGGAAACGTGGATTTACGATGTAGAAAAGTCGCTTTTTGATTTGTATGATTTTTTATCATGCTGCAATAATGAATATGCTTCTGGCGGTGTTGCCGCTTTTACTAAAAATGTTATTAATGTGAAAGTTTTTAGTTATAATTTCCGGAGTTGTTATATTCTAAGAATAAAGGTAATTGACAAAAAACTAACTTTTTTCTGTATCTATAGATTTAATGGGTCTTCTTATAATGTGTTTTATGGGGAATTAGAAAAACTGTTATCAAACGAGTCTTCTAATAATATAATATTATTGGGTGACTTCAACAAGACATCCTTCAGAATTCTATTCAAGTTGACAATTATTTATTCTTACTGTTATCTTATGGCCTAGAGTCATGTATAAACAAGCCAACTCGTTTTGCAGACTCTACTATGTCTTGCATTGACCATATTATGGCACGTCTTTCTAACTCCAGACATTTCCTACTTAGCAGCTCTGTATTGGATCTTCATTTAACCGACCATTGTATGACATGTTTAAGCCTGAAATATGCTTCTGATACGAATTTATAAAACCCGCCTACTTGTTCTTCCTTCATTAGAACTGATTTTGTGGCACTTAACAGTCTACTGCGTTTTGAATTCTGGGATAACATATTTAGTGAGAGTGAACCTTCTAAAGCATATTACATATTTATTGAGACTTTAAATAAGTATGCATATCTATGTTCGAGGGAAGTAAAAAAAGGTAAGAATAGGCCAAAAAAGCTAAAACCTCTGAGTTAATCAAAAAAATTAAAGTGAAGAACAAATTGTATAAGATGAAGTCTAAATATCTGAGTAATACTAATTTTTGTAATGCATATAAACAGATATGCAAAGAGATTTCTAAAGATGTCTTGCTATGTAAAAATAATTTTTATCTAAACAAGTTTCGAAAGTTTAAGGGTAATTCAAAAAAAGAATGGAACCTGGTTAAAGAAATACTGAACAAATCAACTCATACCGAACAAATTCGAACCTTAAATATTGATGAGGCTGTCATAACTAATCCTAAGGACTTAGCTGATAAATTCAATGTTTATTTTGCCACTGTCGGTAAAATAGTGATGTCAGATAGTTGTGCTGAGTTCACTAAATGTAAGCTTCTTCTTTGACCCAATGACATCTTCTGAGTTGTACAGTATAATTATCTCGCTCAAAAATTTCAACTCTAAAACGATTAATTCCCCTTCTAATAATTTCGTAAAGAAAATAGCTTTGAATATTTGTGACATTTTATGTCACATTTTTAACATGCGAGTTTTCAAAGGTATTTTCCCATATGACTTAAAACAAGCCGAAGTAATACCATTATTTGAGAAAGGTGATAAAACGTCATTAAACAATTATAGTAACGAAATTTACTTTCGGTTTTTCGAAGATCTTTGAAAAAGCTATAAAGAACAGAATGATTAAGTTTTTTTTAGAAAAATCAAATTTCTTTAGTGCGTGTCAATTTGGCTTTCGCACTCTTTCTTTCTACTGAAGGAGCACTGTTAAATTTCTGCTCAAATATTTATAGCGGTATTAATAACAAAAACTTAACTGCAGCTCTCTTTATTGATATCACTAAGGCTTTTGATACCGTTGATAACCAAATACTTTTAGACAAGTTGTATAAATGTGGTTTTAGGGGTGCTATGCATAGTTGGATCTATTCCTACTTATCTGGCTGAAGGCAAAGGGTTAAAATCAATGGTCAACTCAGTTCCAATATGACTATCTCCATAGGAGTTCCTCAAGGTTCTGTGCTTGGACCTATTTTATTTTTGATTTTCATTAATTCACTCTTCTTACTCGTAGCAAAGTAAATGCATTCGCTGATGATATGGCATGTGCTTTTCACAGTGACTCCGCTCTAAATCTTTCTGCTGATCTAAATCATGATCTGGAAGTTTTAAGCCATTGGTTCCACATTCATAAATTGGTAATTAGTGAAAAAACCAAAATTATGTTTTTTAATGTGTGTGGCAACGTAGTGGACTATGGACCATTCGTTTTTCATTGTGCTAACTGCAACAGATACAAATACAGTAGTTTTATGTGAGTCGCAAGATGACTCGCAGACATTTTTTGAGTCACGTACGTGCACCAATAAATGTTTTACAATAGAATATGTCAATTCATTTAAGTATCTTGGAGTTTTGCTTAACTGGAAAATGAGTTGGTCTGCTCATACCGATGCACTTAAGAAGTATCTTTTCGCGGCCACTAGGCAAATTTACTATTTAAAATCCTATTGCTCTCGGGACCTTCTTAAGTGTATTTATTATGATTTAGTGCATTCGAAGCTTGAATATGGCATAGTCTCCTGGGGTGCTACACATAACAACAAAAAATACCCCCTTCTGATTTCTCAAAAACACATTATTCGTCTTATTTGTAATAAAAGTCGCTCAAATAATAGTCTAATACTTTTTAGGAGCTTTAAAGTTCTCCCTCTAAAACACTTGTATTGCTATAAAGTTTTAAAAATATTTTTTGCTATATCTGGCTATTTATTGAACAGATGCTCTTCTTCTTATAATCTCAGAATTAACAGTCAATCTCTTGTTTTAGTACCTCATCACAATCTCCATTTTTTTTAAATTTTTTTGTTGTCAACTGCACCGAGATTATTTAATAGCTTAAATTATAATATTGGAAATATTAGAACTGAATCTATTTTCCTCAAAAAAGTAAAACAATGGCTTTTAAACATGAATTATAATATTTATGAATTGTTGTCTGTAACTGTATAACTATCTTGCTCTAATTATTACTACGTGTATATTTCTTTTTTAATTTTAATTTTTTATTTTGTATCTTTATTAAATGGTATTGTATTGCTATTTTATATATTGAATTAATGAATAATATTTATATATAGAACATTTGCCGTGACCCCATCTCATTATATTCCGATTTATTTTTATTTTTGTTATCGTAAAGTGTTTCTAGCTGCTTTCGCCTCTAGTTCCTTATGAACTATAGATTGCAGATACTTTATTATTTTATATTATATTACTAATGTTAGTTATTTTTATTTAAACCTCAAATATGTCATAAAATAATAGAGAAATAAATTGAATTGAATTGAATATTCGGTGTCGGGGAAGTATTTTCTGAAAGCAAAGAGTACTTTCGCTGTTTTGTCTAAAATTTAGAGAAGCAACATAATCAGCTTAAATAAAACACCAAGCTGCGGCTGTTTCTCTCGGTGCTATTATATTGGCACTATTATACAATATGAGTGAAGCACCTGAAAATGTACCACCGCTGTCACAAAAAAGAAAACTTTTGTTCGTTGTCCAAGAAATATATTGCGCGTGTTCTGGCCAAACCATAACTTATTCTTATTCTAGATAGTATTGTTATTCTTGTTCTAGATAGTATTGGGCAAAAGAAATTAAATTAGATATTTGATCGAATGTAGAGTAACCTTTTAATAACCCTTAGAGTAACCTTCAAAAGTCTCGCGAAGCAGTGCGCCCAATTTCAAGCAAAAAGTATGAAAGGCCTCTATCGGGAGTTGGAGGAAATATCGTCTTCGGCGTCTGATAAGAACCAGGCTACCCAGGAGCTTTGACAAAACAACTTGAATAAGGGAACAAATATCTTCAAAATGGCCGCCCAGAGAAGAAGAAATTATCAGGAGAGTCGTTCAACAAAGTTCATTAACAATGCTCAAGGCCAACTTCTTATGGAAGACGAAAAAATTCTTCACATATGGTGACAGTATTGTGAAAGACTTCTGAACGAATCTTTTCCCCGGGTATACTTTTTCAAGAGCCGCTCCTAACCATGACGGAGTATCCGACATTACTGTCGAAAAAATTAGGAATGCGGTCAAATACTCCAAAAAAAGAAAAGTGTTGAGCCAGACGAGATACCCTCTGAGTTCTGAAAAAAGATGGGAGACATCGGGTCCAGATGGCTTATGATTCTTATCTCCAAACTTATGAGCGGTGATCCAATGCCTATTCAGTGAAGGGAAAGTTATCTTCTTCCTTTGCACAAAGGAAAGGGCGTTACGCGAAACTGTGATAACTACATTTCTGTCAAGCTGAAGACACACACCATGAAGATTGTTAAGCGGGTATTAGATGGCCGTCTGCGGAAAATAATACGGCTATCTGATGACCAGTGCGGGTTTGTCTCGGGTAAATCAACAACAGATGCAATTCAAAGTAGAAAAATATCGTGATTCCTTAAAGGACTTGCATATGGTGTTGGTTGATTTTGAAAAAGCCTTTGATAGACAACCAAGATCTCTTACGGATGGTGATAAGACAACGAGGAGTTTCAGAAACCTACGTGCGCATGATCATGGACATGTATGAGGGAGCAAGGACGTTCCGCAGAAGTCACCGAAGAGTTCCCAATCAAAGTCGGTATACACAAATCCTTTGCTCTTTATTGCAGTCCTTACTTGATGGAAAAGTGACCTCAAAGTGCATCAGTTATTTTTTGCTGACGATGGAGCTATCATAAGTGAAGATCAAACGTCCCTGCAACGAGCACTTGATGTATGGGTGGATGTTTTGGAGAGAAATGGGTACGGTATTAATTCAAAAAGACAGAGTATCTGTGCGAACGAGAACGGGCATCTCTGATCCACACCGGCCTATTCCAGATATTTACTTGAATGGAAAAGCGCTTCCCAAGTGCGAAAAGTTCAAATATCTAGGATCTATGATCAATAGTGAAGCAACTTGTGATGTGGATGAAGTCGCGGGCAAACTCCGCAATCTTCTATGACCGAAAAGTAGAAGAAGTAGAGTAACCTTCTCTAAAGCTGGAACTGGCTTAAAAATCAATAATATTATTAATATGAATAATAATGGCATAAATGAAACAATTAAGGGAAACAAACTTACACTTTTCGTGGTAATCCAACTTGCTAGTGTGAAAGCAGGTAAACGCTGCACCTATTAAGTTATTTACGCATATCTTAAGAATCACTCTGGCGCGCTTTATTCTTAAACGCTAGCAAATTATAGTAAATTCCTCTGGAATATTTCAGAAAAAATCCCAGCAATTCTATTGTATTTGACGCAATTATCTCAAAAGCAAAATCTGAATGCGAACCAAAACAAAACATTTTCCATAGAGATGAAAGTGTAAGCAGAAGAAAAATGCTAAACAAACATATACGAGTACACAACACAATAATTACTTTAACGGTCTACCATCAAGCTCTGTTTGCTCTGATAGACGGCGGCAGATCTTCAGCTCTTCGTCATTCAAATCAACTGAGCGTAGCTTTAGTAGAGTAAATCCAAACATTATTGTTCCTTTGTTAGTAAACTTAAGATAGTTTTGATTGTTTTGTATCTTGTAGCGAAAAAAAAGACACAACATTTTTTCTTGTCACTTGTGTTCATTATTCTAATTCATTGGAATGCACTCACTTACGCTTTTACATTTTCTTCGAGCCTGCAACAGATCCCCCAGCGGGCTCAGTCAATTAGAGGTAGTGCGCGCATAACTTAAGACTCTCAGCTTGGATGAACCGAAAATCCAGCCAAGCGAATAGCTTGTGAATTCGCAAGCTTAAGATAAATAATAACAATACAAGCAACAGCGCATTAAACAAATTTAACACTCCATATAAATAATTCAAGTTCTTTCTGCTTCGGTTTGCATATCTAGTGTAATTTGTCGGGTTTAGTTGATGTAGTAGGTACATGGTTTCCACTGTTGCGGTTTGATTAATTTATGTCGGGTGAATGGAAGAGATTGTAGTTAACATAACAATGCCATAATCGTTTTATAAAATGAAGTTTAAAGCTTTGATTAAGATGGAAGAAGGAAGATTTCGCTCTTTAAAATCCGTTAAAAATCTAGAAGTTTACTAACCTAATCGGCACTATCATTATATATTGTCAGTTCTCTGTCTGCCTGTTTGAGTAGTTTAAAAAATAACCTTAAAAAAATATCCCCTAACATTTTTGTTCGTAATATTGACGTTTAGCTAGATATGCGCCAAAAAATTACTTTCGGCGTATCCGTTTTCGAAAAAATGAAAATTAATTTTGTTAAAGTTCGGTAATAAGTAAACCACCGTTATATGCATTTAAAAAAAAAAGATGCCACTTAGCAACACAAGTGTAGCTCAACTCAAATATTAAATTTAAATGAAATAGTAAGAGCCGTTTTCAACAACATCGACCATGGTAAAGTACATGGTCAGTTGGATGACAATTTCTATTTCGCCCCGAATTGTTATCCCACAGACCCAAGATGTGAAGTTTAAGCAAAATTCGTTCAGCCATTTAGACTTCATTCACACAGCCGAACGGACGGATAGGCTGACACAATTATGTAAGAAGGTACGCAATAGAAATGGACAGTATCCCAAATAGAACCCTAAAACTCGTTATTAAAACTCAACCCAACTTGATCGTGATGATAACATCAGGAGGACGGAAAAAAAATACTGTGAATCATAAGCAACGACAACAATAGCGAAAAAACAAACAAAATACTCCCCAGTTATCTGGACAGCCACCCTTGGAGTTTGCAGAAACTTAATACCACCTGAGTTTCAAACTACACCACTATGTCTTTCTCTCTGTCTCTTCCCCTTTCCACAAAAAACGCACGTGTTCTAAAAATTAGTATAAGGGTTTCATATCCCTTTAACACGTGCAAATTATATAAAAAAAAACCCGACTTATTTGCTGAAATGTTTAACAAGTGTCTTCACGAAGGTTTTTTTCTGAACTATGGAAGAGCCAACGACTAGTCCTACTACCGAAAGGAAAGCTGAGTCCAAACGAACCTTCGTTCTATTGTCGTCTTTTTTTCCTCGACACGGTCTGAAAAATCCTTAAAGCGGGTAATTTACAATAGGCTTTTGCTAGCAATTAAAACAGCAGGAGGCCACTCGGAACACCAATATGGTTTCCGTAAGGCACGCTCTACAATAGGTACAATAAACGCGGTAATAACGAGAGCCCGAACCGCCATAAAAGGCAGGTGCTGAAAAGGTGGCACCAAAAAAATACTGCTCCAGCATAACCTTGGACGTGAAGAACGCGTTTAACTCGGCGAATTGGGAACGCATTACGAGCTTTATCGGATAGAAATACTGGATTATCTCTGCAAAATAATAACGAGCTATTTTGCGAACAGAGTTCTCCTCTACTATCCTGACGAGGGAATTAAGACATACGAAGTAACCGGCGGCGTACTACAAGACTCGGTCCATGGCCCCCTTCTGTACAATCTCAACAGTAAGCCATTAGCTAGCTAACAATTTGGAACTTGCTAACCATGAAACCGAGGAGGCGCTTATTACAAGTAGGAATATTCCCGAAACGATATCGTATACATTCGGAGGCCACAAAGTGGTTTCTCAACCGTTTATTAAGTACCTTGGAGTGATTATTGATACTCGTTTAAGTTTCAAACACCACCTTGAGCATGCATACAAAAAAATCGTTCAAAGCTGTTAGTGCACTTTCAAGCCTAATGAGTAATATCGGAGACCCGAAATAGAATAAAAGACGTCTACTTGCAGGACCTGCCAGTTCTATATATATATATATGTACGCAGAAGAAATATGGTTAGTTGCCGCGAAAGTTAAGTCGTAAGTGCGTGAAGTTAAATCCGTAAACAGTCTTAGCGCACTAAGGGTCGCTAGTGCATTTCGAACTGTTTCGAGCGATGCTATACTACAATAATAATATCTTCATTACTACCCATCGGAAAGACTAAAAAGCGAATAAGTTCGAAATGGCCAGGTAGATAACGAAAAAATAAAGTACGAAAGAAATAGCTGTATTGTAACCTGTCAGCACCAGTGGAACGAATCCGTAAAGGGGTGTGGTTTAATACGTATTCCTGCAATCGCTAACGAGTGAGTGAGTAGGACTCGTGATCGAATGATCGATTAACCTCATTGGGATGATGGCACTCGAAAGCTCACGTGTCGAATGAAAATATAATTGTACTAGAGAAATTCTACTACAACTCACAAAGTGACGTTTCTCCGGTTGATATACGAGTTAAAGAGAGGAAAATATTATTTACAGTGAAATTAAAGTCAATAATGGATCTATTTTTTTATTTGTCCTCGGATTCCGACGATGAATATCACGAACGCATTAAGTGCCGGCGCTTAAGGAATAGGAGCAATCCGTTTTCATTGCCAAATGCTGCGTAAGTATAAGCATACGTGAATTAAAACTTAAATAACATTTTTATTTTGCAGAGATAAGATTTAGGGTTAATAAAGATGCATTCAACCACATTTAAAAAAATATATTCTTTGCTAAATCGGGGTATTTGGCCATAAAATTGGCCGGAATATTTTTCTGTAACAAATTAATTCTATTTAGATTGGACCTTAATTAAAAAACGGACATTATATTAGTAAATTCTTTTAAGAAAAATAGTGAATACTCGATTACGAGAGCGCTAATGCCAAATCCTCACATTTCGATGACGAGTTATTCGTTATCGATTGTTGCACTTCGGTCTCAGGTTTGCAAATCGTGCATGCCAGTAGCCTGGGCCTGTGCTGCTGGTATCTACGAGTATGAAGATTACAGATCCTTTGACGCAACCATAAAAAAAAAAAAAAAAACTGATAGAATTGGCAGACCCATTTTCTCGAGTTCCCCTATGCTATGCTTGATATATGTATATATCACGTTGAAAACAATACCCTCTCGCAGTCGGGAGAATGAGGAGAAAGCAGGGAAAGAGAAGAAGCAAACAAATTCAGGTTAAGAGAAGGAAACACTTACGGAAGCGGAACCAGACTCCGCCCGAGCAGTAGATACTCCTGGGCCTAAGTCTAATTATGCTGAAGCAAACCCCAAACCAGCCGCCAAAATTCTTCTTTGCAAGGTGCAATGGGACTGATACGATAAAACCAAAAGTGCCCCTTTAAAGGTCACACTTATTTTGCAGAGTATTAGTCGTAGTAAGTACTCGTATGTATCCTACGTCTACGCGGACATCCACGAAGTGATAAGGCATGTAATTGCTTACGAAACTGGTAGCTGTGCCACTTCCCCTATCTATCTGTACATTTCAAACCATGAATAATTTCAATGCAAGCATCTACATAGATGCTTAGTCTATGTAAAGGATCCCACTAACTAGGACGTAAAAAAATTGGGTCACTCTAAGAACATTTGGTGCGTAAGGTAGAAAGGACGTCTTGGTAGTTGAGGAGGAGAAGGAAATACTCGTACCTGACAAATTGCCAGAAACTACACATGGTGGTAGTTAGAGTCGATATCAGAGCTAAAACGAATTACATTTGCAGCAAGAATATGTTCCTTTTCCACTTACAAGCTGTACAAAGTGCTATAGATGTCAATGTATAAATACACAATCTCAAGAATTAATTATATTAGTTGGAAGGAACGAGTTAAAGAGACCGGATTACAGGGTAAATACAGGGTCTTGCAATAGGGACTTCCGAACTTTGACAGTTGATAGCGGCCATATTGTTAAAGCTACATCTGTCAAATTGACTGTCATTTATTCAGTCTGTTTTGCCAAATCACCGTGAATGGATATAGCATTCAACAACAAGTGCAAATAATAAAATTGTTTTATCAAAATGGGTGCTCTATTCGGGCAACGTTCCGCGCGCTTCGCCCATTTTACGGTCGCCATAATCGTCCTTCCGAGAAGACTATTCGCAGTGTGGTGGATAAATTTGAGTCCACTGGTTCAGTAAATGATCAACCAACACCAGTACGTCAACGAAACTCAAGATCTGCTAAAAACATAGCAGCAGTCCGTGAGAGTGTGCATGAGAATCCGAGGCAGTCGATTTCGCGTCGCTCATAAGAACTCGGCCTTTCGCAGACCACAACTTGGCGAATTTTGCATCGTAATTTGGGTCTGCACCCGTACAAAATTCAACTGACCCAGGAGCTGAAGGTAAACGACCATAAACAACGACGTGTGTTCGCGGCTCTGGAGCAGTTGGGAACTGGCCCTAATTTTCATCGATGAATGGGTACGTCAACAAACAAAATTGTCGAATTTGGGACGATACCAATCCACATGAAATCCAATAGCGTCCAATGCATCCCAAAAAAGTTACTGTTTGGTGTGTATTTTGCGCTGGCGGCATCATCGGTCCATATTTCTTTGAGAACGATGTTGGCCAGGGAATCACCGTCAACGGCGAGCGCTATAGGTCGATGATTACCAACTTCTTTTGGCCTGAATTGGATCATATGGACACCAACGACATGTGGTTTCAACAGGACGGCGCTACGTGCCACATAGCTCACGCCACATTGGAAATTCTGCACGAGCGATTCGAGGGCATGGTCATCTCACGTGGAGGTGATGTGAACTGGCCACCGAGATCGTGCGATTTGACCCCGTTAGATTTTTTCTTGTGAGGTTTCCTGAAGTCGCAGGTCTATGCGAATAAGCCACAAACCACAGCGGCCCTCAAAGCCAACATAACCCATGCCATCGGTCAAATTCAGCCTGATTTATGCGCCAGAGTCATGGAAAATTGGACATTTCGGATGCGCGCCACCCAGAGAAGCCGAGGCGGACATTTGAACAATGTTGTATTCCATACATAAGGGCATCGACAGGCCTTTCAAACGAATAAAAAATGTCGATGATATCTCACACACACTTTGTTTTATTTAAATTTAAAGGTAGGAAGCGCTTAATGGAAGACCCTTTATAAGGGGCAAATTTACTCACTTACCCACCTGGTTTCACTTCCGAAGAGCTCCAGAACTTTAATATATTTCCTCCTGTGTCCCGTGTATCAGAAAATATTTAATTGCTCAAGGAAAATCTCTAAAGTAATCACCTGCCTTGGCATCGTAATCATCCCCAATTAACCATCGGCTAATAAGAGAAATTACTCTAAAAGAAGCCATCAAGTATTCCATTAGTAATCCTGTTTACCTGTTGAAACAAAACACCGCTTCAGCAAACATATCATGGTACCTTATTCACTGACACCCAAGAACAACTCTACCTAACCACGATTCCCATCGCACAGATCCTTTAAGAACAATTAATTACTTTCCATTGAAATTGGCTAACTAAATTGCAATCCATTGGTCCCTAAATGGCCAAGCGATATGCGCTAATTCACAGAAATTAATTATTGCGTACGCATGCGTAACAAGAATCTGTTGAATTCTGCTGCTGTTCAAATGAAGATAGATAATGTGACTTCAGATACTTGCTTGTTGGCATAAGAAATCGAAACCTAAGTAGAACATAATTGCTGATTTTATATGAGATTTGAAAGCGAATGTCGGCAATTACAATGGGAGAATCTGTTAGTGGACCGGTAATGTTCTTTGGCAATCAGCGGTACAACTCATCTCGGTCGGTAATTGTTCGATATTTTGTAGTTGTCAATTATTTGTTGATGTTTTTTTTTTAGCTGTGTTATTAGTTTGTTTTTTGCGCGATACTCTCTGATCAGAGTTTAACCTAGAAATGTTGATGCGTAGAAAATCGTTTGAGAGAGAGGGGTTTTAAGTAGAAACTAAGACGGATGTTTTGAAGAACATCAAATAGAGTATGGGAACACAACGTTAATTTAACAATTGACAGTTAATCGCTAAAGGTGATGAGAAAATTATTAGTATCTCATTATTGTTATTTATATTACATCGACGTAATAAGATGTGCTATTTGGATTGTTATTGTAACTGTTGTGAGGTTTTCATTTATGTGACACATATTTCAGAGAATTTCTTACCTTTAATCCATTTGGGCAAAGCTGCGCGGTAAAGAATGAAGAACGAACGTGATCGTGGTCATAGTCTATCATTCTTTTTCAGCAGGATTACCTCTTATTAAAACAGAACTTCAAGTAACTATCCACTTACAGACGGTTGAGTATCAATCGGACACGTCCCCAGTGACGGAAAGCGGTGCATATCAGGCGATGATTCACCTAAGCTACATAGCTCACTTGATGTTTGCACTGAATCTATATTAATGACTGATGTCATTCCCTCAAGTAATCTTAATACAAAAACCGTAGTTTTTTTGTAGCCTTCCAAAGTAGTAGAGTAAGTAAAATTATTTGTATCGTGACAAAAAATCTCTTTCCTCAGTAACTGAAGCTATCTGGAGCAAAAATGGGTAACTCGTTTCTCAGTAACTAAAGTTATCCAGAACGAGGAATAGTAGCTTGTACTTTAATACATAGGTATCTTAACTTGTAGGTTTGCTATTGTGATTCGCTGACTGGTAATTGCAAAAAAGTGCTTAAGTCAGAAATGGACATATGCGTACTGATATTTGTACTTGTCATACAAACCCTTTTTGTTTCATGTCTGCCCATATGTTTGTTTTCACACGGTTCGCTCGAGAACCACTAAAGACTTTTTGAAGAAATTTTGTTTGTAAGTATGTCATGATACGAAGGCTACTCCCTTTAAAAACTATCAAAATCAAATCAAGTGTGAGCGGGATGTGGGTCGGGGTTTCACAAATCTTTGAACCATCTTTATTAGCCGTATAATTTAAGAATTTCTGAATGGATATTTGACTTATAGGCTTAGTCTAATACGTGCGAGTTGAAAAAGCCAAAGGTTATTCAAGGATATGTTAGCCTATTTATGTGTTACGTAGGTGGCCTAATTGGTAGTATTTCGGATTTTTTAAAACATGTTTGGCTATTTAGAATTAGATAACATATTTGAACCTAAAATTAGGGCTAACATTTTTCAATATTTTTCAATGAATAAGACTTTGGATTTGTACGGGTTCAGAAATATTTAATAGATGCTTCATATTATGAAATTATGAACGTCTATGCCTGGAAGAAACCTGCATTTGAACTGCCGTAAGATCTTTTCCATTTAGATTTTCTTCGCATAGGTAAGAAGTTTAATACAGTTCTTATTTGGTCAGTGATTTTTAGTACCAGAATGGTATAAATCGCACACTAATGGATTCAACGCGAGAATATTTGTCACACGCTTATAACTTTTAAACCGTTTTACTTAGAAAAATCTTCCATAGACACTATGAGGATAGTAAGCGCGTGCTCATAGTAGTGTCAGATTCTTACTGACTAAAAAAACACCACCCTGCGATTTAATTTGTTATATATTGCAACTAAGAAGGACCTTATCACGCAATTTTTCTATCATAAAAAAACTCGTTTGGCAGGTTACTTTCCACTGAAAGATCCTGCATGTTCCGAAATCTAGGCGTGGTTGATTCCTATCTCGCCAAGTCGAAAGGTTTCGTCCTTTGTAGTCGGCGCAATAAATTGCTTTCATCCAGAATTTGTAGGATTGTATTGTTGACATGTCCGATTAGTCGGTTGCTTTCTCTCAAAGCTTCTAATTTCAGCTTCGATTGTCGGAATTCCGAGATCCATGTGGATATCATCGTTTCTAGTATACCACGGTGCGTGAACAATTTCTCTTAGCACTTTATTTTCAAAAGTTTGCAAAATATTGGTGTTTGTTTTCTTGGTACAGCCCCAAAGTTGTATACCGTAAGTCCACACCGGCTTTAGCACTTACTTGTATAAAAGCAGTTTGTTCCCAATACTGAGCTGGGAGCAACCAGTTCATTTCTCTATATTTGATTTCGAGTTCTTGACGTTTCATTTTCACGTGCGAATTTCATTTCAGTTTTGCGTCGAGTGTCATTCCAAGGTATTTGGCCTCGTTTGCAAAAGGTATTCGGGCCAAGTTTAGGAAAATTGGCAAAACATTAGTTTTCTTATAAGTAAAATTCAAGTGAACAGATTTAGATTCGTTGAGGGCGATCCGTCAGTCCCTCGTCCATTCATTTACTTTATTCAGTGCGTTTTACAGTTTTGAATTCGTTTCTTCGATTGTTTTACCTACGGTTAGGATAGCGGTGTCATCGGCAAAAGTAGCCAGGATAGTGCCATCTTCTTTCGGTATATCTCGAGTATATAACAGATAGAGAAGTGGCCCAAGAACGCTTCCTTGCGGTACACTGGCCGAAATTTCTTTGAGCTCCGAGTATTCATTTCCAATTCTAACACGGAAGAGTCTATTCCCGAGATATGATTCTAGAATGTCGTATCGGCATACAGGGAGAACTTGTCGTAATTTACAATTCAAGCCATAATGCCACACCTTATCAAAGGCTTGCGAGACGTCAAGAAATACGCTTGAGCATATCTTTTTCTATGCACCTGGTCAATTGTCGAATGCTTACTTCTGACCCCAAACTGGTGGTCAGAAATAAGATTATTTCCTTCTATAACCGGTTGGAGACGCCTTAGTAATATCCTTTCGAAAATTTTGGACCATACATGTCATGCGAAGTATCAAATTAAAGCTGTTGTTCCAAGATAAAGTTGGAAAACTTGGGGTAGAGGGTACAAGAAAAATGTTTGAAATATATTTTAAAAACCCTCCCCATGTTTTACTCTCACTGCCTTCGATTTCGATGATTTTCAAGTAGGATTACTAAAATGTCAGTGTAAGAATAGCGGCCAAATTTCATCGAAATCCGTTAGGCGGCTAACAAAGGTGATTTCAAACCCCGTTCCTCACATCCCAATAATATCATACTTTATCCGATTTTGATTAAATAATCCAAAATCTGTTGCACGTTTTCCGCCTATGAATTCTAGCAAAAGTTTTCAAAAATTTTTAAGCGAAAATATTTCGAATACGAACCATTGTTTTAAAAGAGGCCGACTATACGTCCCGAAGTATCTGTTACTGAAAATTGTTTGGCTGTAATCATAAATTTCATTTCCCTAAATGAATTCGTTTCATACTAGGCAAGAAATCATGAGAAAGCAGGTAGAGTAGACGCGTCAAAGAATTTCTATGTTGTGTGCCGCGAATAACCTATTTTGATTACAGCTTATAATATAGATAAGATTGTAGCTAATATTGAAGTATATGTAAGGTCCAGAATGGAATTTGTGAGTGTTCACTTCTCTACGAGTTTTGTTTGAATGATACTACTTTTGCATTGAAAATAATTGTTTGTACATACAAAAGTACAAAAAATTTGTATGTACCTACAAAAAAAAAACAAAAAAAACATAGAATGCCTGCGTGGCTTAACAACCCAATTTTCCAATGAATATGTACAATACAAAATACTTCACCACTCTCTCTGCATACATTGCACATTGGTTCATAGGGTATATTAAATTTGTAAAGAATTTTTCAATAAAGACATAACAATTTTGTATTTAAATAAAACACAGAATAATTGAGATATCGAGCTGAAATTTATTCCAGGAGTAGTACACATATTGGATTTAAGTATGGAATTCGATCTCGTTCATATGACCACCGCGAGCGCGTTTGCAGCGATCGATTCTTTGGAGCCAATTTCGACCACTCTTCCACATATATCGGCCGGAATGTTGACAATTTCGCTTTCGATATTTTTCCTGAGCTCCTCTAACGTTGTTGGCCTGTTGTCATAAACCAACGTCTTAACGTAACCCCATAAAAAGAAATTCATCGGCGTTAAATCGCATGAGCGAGCTGGCCATTCGACCGGACCATTTCTCGAGATTATACGATTACCGAACTTCCCCTTCAATAGATTAATTGTTTGACTAGCTGTGTGGCATGTGGCACCATTTTGTTGGAAACACATATCACTGATGTCAAATCCATCCATTTCTGGTCAAAAATATTCTTGCAACATGGCACGATAGCTAACTGCATTGACCGTAACATGGCGATCATTTTCATCGACGAAAAAATACGGTCCAATCACACCTCCACCATGAGATCCACACCACACGGTCTCTTGAAGCACATGTGGGTTTATTGCTGTCCAATAACGCATATTTTGCTTATTGACAAAGCCATTAAACCAAAAATGAACTTCATCGCTGAAGATGATTTTTCGATGAAATTCAGGATTTTCTTCAAACTTTTGCAGAGCCCAATCGGAGAAGTTTCGTGACTTCAAATGATCAAGTGGCTTCAGTTCTTGAGTTAATTTGATCATGTAAGGGTATAGGCCAAGATCTTTACGCAAAATTCGCCCCAATGTGGAGACTGAGAGATTCCCAATTCCAGTGAATGGCGTGGAATCGACTGATTTGGCTCATTTTGAACTAAAGCACTTACGGCTGCAATATTTTCTGTACTTCGACCGGTGCGTTGTCTCACTGGCACTCACTGGAACAACTCGAATTTATGCACAACCTATCTGGTGGGACGATTATTACGAGCGCTCTTAAAGTTGCAACCACCGACTCAGAATTTCGGTAGTATTTTTTAATAATTTCCAAACGTTGCTCGTTCGTGAACTTCACCATGGTAAAAATCACATTAACTGACGTTTTGACAGATCGTAAAGAAAAGTTTAAGGGTGCGTTTGTACTAAAATAGAAAATTGTTATGTCCCTATTGAAAAACCCTTTATTACCTTTTTAGAACCCAAAACAGTACAAGTGTACAAGTTTTTAAATCCACCCACAAACACGCCCGCATTACAAAAAAAAAATTATTTTTTTCAATATTTTTACTCGAAACTAAGAAATATTTAATTTACAAAATATATAGAAGTTACCATTCTCAGTAATCCATTCTTACGTTGAAAAGGGCCATGCCCACATTTTAGAGCATTTTCTTCAAAAAGCAGTATTTTATTTCCTCAAAGCTATTTACGGTGATGGTTAAGTCTTATTATAAATATTTCACCAGAAAGCGTAACCTTTGGTAACTAATTGCTACAGCCACGCCCACTTTCTTCTGAGGAAATGTCTCAGTAACAAATTACCTGTAAAAATCTCTTAAGAATCGCGAGAATACTTCCTGAGTAGAGATGTCATTGCATTTGAATCAAATATATCACAACGCCACGTACACTTTATAAGAAAAAGGTTAGATAATAATGACGATCGTTTCAGAAGGATTGTATGTTGTTTTTCTTTTTTATGAAAAGTCAGAAATCACGAAAGACACCATAACACCATATGAACACGAGTTCGCTCCATTGTAGTGTGAAATTCAAACCCCACTAAAAAACACCCCCCTCATCCTTTACCAATCTATGTATGAAAGATCGACTAATGATCTTTGTTCTTTATAAGATTACTTTTGGGAAAGCATTTTCTTTATTTTTTTATAAAGTTTGGTTATTCTCAATGTACGGATGTCATTGCCTACATTTAGTACGGCTTCCATCTTGGAGGTTGTGTGTGGCTGCAGACGTTGATTGTTTAATAAAGCGTTTTATTTTTATAACTTCCGTCACCATATAAATTTGTAGTTCACAGTGTAAATCGTTATTCCGTTCATAGCTGGGGCATTGATTTTTCTACGATGGACTTTGTTTTGGAAACTTTGAATTATGTGGACATTTGTGTACGTCGAAACAGGCTTTAGTATTTCGCTTGATATCATAATTTTGATTGACAACTCCGAATTATTTTGCTCTTCGGCAAGTGGTCAAGCTGCACCATCCACAATTGAAACTATAGTCCACAACGTAATGAGTATAATCAGACTACCCGTTCACTAAGTTAGTATACCAGCCAAGTTACGGTTAAACTGGACCATCCACAACTGGAAGTAGACGAAGGTCAACTATTACCCACAACTGGATCGGATACGGAAAAGGAATAAAACAACAACAAATACAAACAAAAAACCGTTAAAAATAAGTCGCCAATAAACATAAATAGGAAACCATCAAACACTTAGATTTATTTACATGGGTATCTGTATGACACCCGTTGATCTATTCAGTTACTTAAAAAGATACTATTTCCATATAATACTTATCTAACTAAACCATATACGAGTACCTTACAGTTACGTCAAACCAAAAAGGGTTTGTACACAATCCGCAATTCCAATTTCTCGTATTCCGTGAAACGAAAGGACAGTTTTGATAATAGGTAGCTAATCTAATCACCCATCAAAAACAATGAAAAAATGGGATAAGAAACAAACTTTTTAAATTTGAATGTCTAAAGCATTTATTACTCAAAGATAAACCACTTTTTTTTCAAAATAATTTATTCATGTTTAGAAAGCACTGTGCTATCAATGACATGTGATAATATACTTACAGGTACCAGTGAAACTGCGACGCCAATAGATATGCAAGGAAATTGTATCTTTTCTGGTAATAGGGAGCATTCAATGATATACTTCCAGGTGGCAGGAAATGCTGGCATCAATGGGTACGCACTGACAATTAAAACTTTGCTCGTCGAATCAATAAAATTAGATGACAGGTGCCAATGGAATTCTGGCGCCAATGTGTATGCGAAGAAAATTTCCATTGTGGGATACGGATACGTTCCACAAACGTTGAATTGATGTACTGTGATTTTTATGTAAAACATTCAAACAAATAAATTCACACAAAACATAAAATTGGGTCTCAGGACTTCAGTGGTATTAATTTTAAGGAAAGTAATGACAGCATCAGTTGCTAGATTTTATATGGTTTTATCGATTAGAGGGAATGTTCCGAGTTCGATTTTGTAATGAAACAAAACTAATAATGTTCCCTCTAGAGAAATCAATATTCAAGCCAGATTCGTTAGTCACCATTTATATAAAATCTTTCACTAAGCGTTTAAATATTCGCAGTAAGCTTATTTATGCAATTTTTTTCATAGATTCCAGAGCTTGGTGCAAGTGAGAAAGTTGCAGAAATGAGCTTGTTGAGACTGTTTACATGCGCACTAGTGCTTGCGGCGGGTAACTTCTGTCATTTAGAACTTCCCAGTCTTCATTTATGGCTACCTCGGTTACGCGTTAGAAAATAAAAAAAATGGCGATCAAAAAGCCACGACTAACAAGTGTCACAACACATGACAAACGACACCGATCTCTCTTGCGGCTTGCGGATAAGTACATAGCAGTTTCGCCGGGTTGTAATGAATTGTATTCATTTTGCATTTTCAGGAGTTTAGACACATTTACAAGTTATCACATCACACAATAATTTATATACGAACATTTTGATTCGCAACCATCACAGTGACAAAAGCTAAATTGTCATGGCTACGCCAGAGTAAAAATGGCTACAGTAGTCATAAATGTCTACAATTGGCATCACTGAAAAACACAAAGTAAGGCTGAAAAATAAAAAATCTCGAGTTGATTTAAATAACATGGTATGTTATGTATCAGCTAAAATCATGAACTATGATTTTTTTTCAATTTAACAGGGGTATTTATATTAATAAGTCATGATTCATACGTAGCAATCAGAGTTGTAAATTATTGGATATTCCACGATCACATTGCTGAAGCTTTCTCCGCCACTTTTTTGACAATTAATTTATTTTTCTCCTTTATTCTGCCCTGGCTCTTCATTTTAAAAAATAAAAAAATTATTAGCCTCACATATGCGAACTCCTTTAATGACAATTTTTCATAACATTTTCACATTGGCCGAAATTTCCTTCATTTCAAATCGAGTTGCTGCAGTGTTTGTGGTTTATTAACGCTCACACTTTTGGGGACCATGGGGTCCACTCGACTTAACACTTTCTGGAAATAATTCGGTCTGGAGGCAGTTGATACAGTAAGTGTATTGTTGTGTTAGCAGTATGCTTCTCCATGACTCTGGCGCATAAATCAGGCTGAATTTGACCGATGGCATGCATGGGTTATGTTGGCTTTGAGGGCCGCTGTGGTTTGTGGCTTATTCGCATAGACCTGCGACTTCAGAAAACCCCACAAGAAAAAGCCTAACGGGGTCAAATCGAACGATCTTGGTGGCCAGTTCACATCACCTCCACGTGAGATGACCATGCCCTCGAATCGCTCGAGCAGAATTTCCAATGCGGCGTGAGCTGTGTGGAACGTAGCACCGTCCTGTTGAAGCCACATGTCGTTGGTGTCCATATGATCCAATTCAGGCCAAAAGAAGCTGGTTTACATCGACCTATAGCGCTCGCCGTTGACGGTGATGGCCCGGCCAACATCATTCTTAAAGAAATATGGACCGATGACGCCACCAGCCCAAAATACAAACCAAACAGTAGCTTTTTCGGGATGCATTGGACGCTCTTGGTCTCATGTGGATTGGTATCGTCTCAAATTCGACAATTTTGTTTGTTGACGTACCGGTTCATCCAGAAATGGGCCTTATCGCCGAAGATGGTTTTTCGATGAAAATTAGGGTAAGTTTCCAACTGCTCCAGAACCCATTCAGCGAACACACGTCGTTGTCTATGGTCGTTTACTTTCAGCTCCTGGGTCAATTGAATTTTGTACGGGTGCAGGCCCAAGTCACGACGCAAAATTCGCCAAGTTGTAGTCTGCGAAAGGCCAAGTTCTTATGAGCAACGCGAAATCGACTGCCTCGGATTCTCCTGCACACTCTCACGGACAGCGGCGATGTTTTCGGCAGATTTTGCGTTTCGTCGACGTACGGGTGTTGGTTGATCATTTACTGAACCAGTGGACTCAAATTTATCCACCACACTGCGAATAGTCCTCTCGGAAGGCCGATTATGGCGACCGTAAAATGGGCGAACCGCACGGAACGTTGCCGGAACAGAACACCCATTTTGATAAAACAATTTTATTATTTGCACATGTTGTTGATCGCTATATCCGTCCATGGTGATTTGGCAAAACAGACTGAATAAACGACAGCCAATTTGGCAGATGTAGCTTCAACAATATAGTCGCTATCAACTGTCGTTTGACAGTTTCAAGACGGTCGGGCGTTGAGAGGTTAGGAATATGACAGAATTATATTCCGTTCCCTCAAATCTCCCACACACGATTCCGCAGCAGAAAGAAGAGTAGAAATGTATCTTTGTATAATCTTTCTTCACAAATAAATGTGTATGAATAAGAAAATAAAAAAATAAAAACCTCTGCATACTCTAACATAATTTGTGTTTGAAAAACATCAATGCGCAATTAAAAATGTGTACATATTAAATGCTAACAATTCGGAGTACATACACGACACAATGACTTACCTTTAAATCGAACAAGTCAAAGAACAATGTCAATCCAAAACAGCTATGAGCTGTCAAAACCCATGACCAGAGTAGCTCTGCTCCGACGTTGAGATGGCGCTTTCGATATTTAGGATCAAAAAACGTTCTATCACTGCGCGAGCTCCTCATTGTGTTTATACTTTTATTCTTCTAGACTGACTTCTAGAAACCAATATTTTTGCCACAATCGCAGACAACTAAATAGATTGTGCCATCATTTCCTAAAACGAGTCTCAACGCGTGTTGAGCTAACAGCTTGCATTGACATTAAAACTTAGCCCTCAGCTCTTCCAGTTGCCTATTGCCCATGTTTTAAATTAAGATGATCAGAATTTAAAAATTTTAATTTCCACTTGCAAAAATTCCACACTGAACCACTCTTTCTCGCTATGTGCTCCAAAAATCATTATATGGATATATTGTGTTAATACGAAACAAAATTTCCTTCCATTCTTCCACGATACTGTTTTTCTTTCAGTTTTCCAAAGTTTTACTTTAGAATTATCTACTGATTAGTAAAACTAATGTACTGTGTAAATTGCAACTCAATACGTCAAACAGTTCAAAAGTTATGAGGCTATGGCAAATAACTGTATACATTAGGATTCAGTTCTTACGTTTTATTTTCTTAATGAGTATTAGAACCCTGGCCGTGAAATAGAAGTTCTTCTACAGCCCCAATAACTCAAACTTTAAACCGCGAAAATGTCTATTGAGTTTGATGATTAGAAAACCCCGTAAAAAATAGTATAGAGCTGGAGTTGTGCAAAAGGTCATTTTCATTTTCATTTTTAAAAAGGTCTTATTTAAGTCATGGGCGTACAAAAAAAATTAAATAAAAGCATTATGTCCACCATAACTCATACTAGATTTGTTCAAAATCGTTAGAGCCGTTTTCGAGAAAATCAGAATGCTTTCTGGTGAATAATCTGTACTTACCGATAGCTCCGAAACATTGGTTAAAACCAAGTTGTTCAAAACCTCTCACGTTTTCTGCTACTAGCTTTTGAGTAAGCGGATACGCATTTAAATACATTGGTGCTAGCACATTCCACACTTCTTCGGAGAATTCTTTTAGAATTTTGCCAACCGTTGTTTTGCCCACTCCAAAAAGACCGGCGATACTTCGGTACTCTGCTGAAGATCCCACTGCTATAGAGCGATTGCAACTCGTTTTCGAAGGGATATACTTTCCCGATAGTTGGTGTCTCGTTTTTGGAGTTGCTCTAATTGTGTGCACATTATCTCAAACGATTCCCGAGACAATCGCAAATTTTCCCTGAAGAAGTTCTTACTAATCTCAGCGAGGTCCTTTTCCCAGAACGTAGCTGTACCTTTTCGGTAGGTGATGTAATTTTTACAATATCAACAGACAACTCACTTTCGTCCAGACACTTCTTGATTTGTCCTGCTTAAACATTGCCTTGATTATTCCAAATCTTTTTTTTCTCCATTGCAGCAGTTTAATACTTTGTTGATGCCATTTTCTCCGGTGGTAGATGATCCTCCTGTCCAATGCATCTGTTAACACTTTCACTTCATTTTGTGACTTTATATTATACGCCAATAATAGTTTTATATAGTTTAAATCCATTTCTTGAAATCTATACAAATATTAACGGCTGTGACAATCTTTTTTTACAGCAAACACGTAAATCTAAATCTTTTTTCGCTAAATCCCGTATTTAGTTTCGGTGGGGACATGCTATAAGGGTGCAACATCTTGGGTGCGTTTCTTTATGGTCGATTTGCACGATCACGCCAGTCAAAATGCGCAGAACATATCGAAAAATTGGGTTTCCTATAAATTACAAGCACTTTTTTTTTCTCAGATACGATTGCGTCATAACCTGAACAAAGTAAATAAAAACTAATTAATATATAGTACGAGGGTGGGTCAATAAGTCCCTGAAAAACACAAATTGTGTCGTCACCTTAAATTTATTTATTTTTTTTGTCAAGAATCATCTTTCAAAAGAACGCACCCAAATTTTCAGACAGATCTGTCAAATAGTTTTGTTGTGGCAGCCATTTTATATAGACGCCTACTAGCATTTTCATTAAAATGGAAAAAAGTGAATTTCACCGCACACACCAGAAACCAAGGAACAGTCAAAACAATGGACGCATTTGGCGAAGGAAAAAGTTATTTTTCACCAGGAAAACGCACCGGCGCACAAGTCCGCAGTCGCAATGGCAAAATTGCATGAGTTAGGCTACGAACTCCTCCCTCATACAGCATATTTCTTGTTTCCAAACATGAATGGCTCGGAGGTAAGAGATTTAGGTCGAATGAAGAGGTCATCGCTGAAACAAACGCTTATTTTGAGGGGCTCGAAAAATCGTATTATTTGGAGGGCATCAAAAAATTGGAGAAACGTTGGATAAAGTGTATAGAGCTAAAAGGAGACTATGTTGAAAAATAAAATGTTTTTATACCGAAAAGAATGTTCCTTATTTCATTTTTCAGGTACTTGTTGCCCCACCCTAGTATATTTATGCCTCTTATAATATGGGTATATTATCACTTATAACTTTTTTTAGTGAATTTACCTGTCTTACGTTTACGTTAGTATCTGTTGTTCACTCCATTTCCAAACTGCATTTCCACTGCAGCTACTACTTCAACGTAGAAAGAGAGCTATCAAACGGACGGTGATCGGATAAGCCTACATTATAAGCCCAACATAATGTAATATGCGAGCTACGGCTCGAGTAGATAAAACGTTATTCTGTGAGATTATTTCTTTATTTTCTAGTCTATAGAACAATTCAAGTTCACACTATACTATTCTTCGCAAATTCTTTCCTTTCAAGGTCTCTTTCTTCTCAAATCACTTTATCTCAATTCAATTACTTAATTCACAAATCCAAACTAATTACTTCTTCTTGTTAACTCTTAACTTTCAATCTATCACAAAATTACAACTTCGCCCATTATCACTTTTCCAATCTCTTCGTGCGGTTCGAAAACCAACTGCCTTGCCTCGATCGCCATCTGTCCTTATATAGTCGCATTTCTGATAGCCAGAAACTTCTAGCAAATTCTTCGACCACTGGAACAAGAAAATTCTGATGTAATAATTCTAAGATGACAGCTGCAGCCAATAATCTATTGCGGTTATAATTCTCTTGCGGTTATAATTCTCTCTTAATTCCGCGACGTCGTCTTAGACATAATCCGTACACGAACCTCGAATGAAAAGACACTTCGGAATGTATTGCATACTTTTGGAGCGTAGTTAATATGCTACATTATGTTACAATACCCTATCCCCCATCGTTAAAGTCACCCCTAATAAAGTCAGCGTGGCGTTGCGAAATTGCTAAAACAGGTGGAATGATATCATTATATACAGAGGATATTTCCGCGATTTTTAAGAAATTTTATCACAGAATTGTCATTAAATTTTTTTTTTAGCAGATAGTGGTCGTGGTACCCAAAAGTTCACGGATTCGGATGGAATATCTACAATAAGGCTTAACCATCACCGTAAATAGCTTTGGAAAAGCAATATATGGCTTTTTAACAATGCAATATCTTACCTAGACAATATTTTTGAATTTCTAGGAAAAATATTCACGAAAACGACATTAAGTCCGCGTGTCTGTGAACAGATTTTAACAATTTTTACACTTGTATGTTTCGGATTCCAGAAAGCTTTTATAGCAAATTTCATGTGCCTGGTTCAAAATTTAAGGCCCAAAAAGTGGTAACATACGAACTGATGGACGGACATGGCTAGAACGACATAACAAATATATATGTAGGTATACACTTTTGGAGGTCTGTCGTTATTATTTCTCTACGTTACGAACTATGTATCAAAGTTAATATACCCTGGATAGAGTATACAGAGATTCGTATACCGAGGGTTCTAGAGCAATTACAGTAAATATATTATACCGTAGGTACAGCTATTTGCTACAGAATTTCAAAATCTTTATAATATGCGCACCATATTCTCATTTTTTTTTTTTTTTTTTTGTTTACGGCTTTATTGTTTTACCAATTTCGGCCAAGCCAAACGAATTTGTATGTGTTCCACGTGTTTGCATGTGGATATGTAATTATATACGCATATTTTATACTATCATGAATAGGAATAGATATTCGTCTATTCGGAGAATACAAAATGACGGACGGTAGATACCATTCTGTCTATCTCTCACGGTTGTACACTTTTTTTCCGAAACCGACATATGTATCAAAATGAAGGGCCCCCGGAAATAAGCCCCCAAAAAAATTAAATAAGGCCCCAAAGTTGAGTTAATTTTTCATAGTGAAATTATGCCCCAATTCTAAAATAGAAATAAGGCCCCGAAAATAAATGAAATAAACTACAAAGTAGGTATGCAAAAGCAAACTACTATTAACTTCTCAGTGAGTTAATACCTGTATATGCGATCAAAAATACTCGTATAAATAAAAAAAAAATAAAAAAAAGACAACTACAGCTCTTTTACTTGCACCAACCTATATAAGGGCAAATATGAATTTCCTGCAAATTTTCAATCTCGAGATTTGGATCAAACTTGACATTACTACGAGTATGATAAAAAAAACTCAATTAAGTGGATTTTTCAATTCTGTCTGTATGTACGCACGACAGTAGTCTAAACGCCTGGATGGAATTTCTTCAAACTTTATATCTGGGGTTTTGTGGGGTCACAATTCGAAGTGAAATTGGAATTATCATTCTAACCCTAAAATTAACGATACTCTCTAAAGGCCGATTTTGAAAAAAAAAAATAATTTTCTTCAAAACGGCTCTAACGATTTTGATCAACTTCGATATTTATTTTACGTTGGATAAATGTTCCCAGAACGCATGAGGTTTTCGCCAAAGGAACGATAATGGTCAAAATATTTGTTTGCTCTTTAACGGACTTTTTTTTCTTTTTTTTAAAAAAAAAAAAAAATTTTAAAAAATTTCTTAAAAAATTTCACTTTATTGACATTTATTCGTAGCAAAATGCGGTTGGTTAATTATTTTGATAACAGAAACTAAAATTGCAATTAATATCCAAGCAACATTTGATACACGTAGACAAGTATTGCCTGTAATTAGTTTTAATTAGGTACACTCTGTGCCAAAAAAAAAGTCCCACTAGGAAAGTTTTATGACTTCCGGGCGCGTTCTCTCATACTTTTAATTAACACGTCTACGATTACAGTTTTTCTGTGATATGCTTATTCTTTTTGATGTATAAAAGAAAAAAAAACACTCAAGCCGATAACGCATTAGTTCTTTAGACCGCGACAAAGTGTTTTGTGAACAATTAAGGAATTTTACGATGGTTTTGTGCGAAGCGGATAAAGGACGTATTTTCGCACTTCATGGCGAACATTTTTCAAATAGGCATATCGCAGACGTTGTAGGATGCCATGAAAGCACTGTGAGGTAGCTTCTGAAGACATTAAGCTGACGGGCAGTACGGCGAGACAACCTGGGAGCGGAAGACCCAAAAAAATTACGCAAGATCGGATTTTGAAGCTCTGAAAAACCTGTTCGCAACTGCCAAGGAATTGAGAAAAGACTTGAACGAGAGATGTTCTATGAACATCAGCACGCGGACGGTTCAACGCCGGCTACGTCTTCAAGCCAAGAGACCTGCAAAAAAACCGCTTCTCTCTGCAGTAATGAAGAAAAATAGAATGATGTGGGCCAAACAGTACCAAGAATTGACCTGGCGGAAAGCAGACAGTGCGAAGGAGAGCTAAGGAGCGATATTTAGACGAATGTTTGCTTCCCGTTAAGATTCTCCATATGTTATGGTTTGGGGATGCATGACAAATTGGGGTCTTGGACGTATTTTGCTTTTGGACGGTTCCGTAAATGCAGCGAAATACAAATAAATAATTGCTGATGTTGTTGTTTTTACAATAGAGGAGTTATGTGCTAAATCCCAAATCCCATATTTTAGGATGATTCCGCTCCTTGTCATAGCGCTCATTCCGTAAAAAGAAAAGTGGACTTAAAATTAAAATTAAACTCAAAACCACTTCTAAATATGGATTTCTTTTAACAGATAACCCAATGCAAGGCAGATATTGGCATTGAATCCGTAAATTGGTCAGGAAATAGCCCTGACCTTAATATAATAGAGAACTTGTGGTCAATTATGGGTCAGAATATACGCAACGCCTAACCTAAAACAATTGAAGAGCTCAAAACAGTCATAGAGGAAGTGTGGACTAAATATAGTATATAACAACAGATGAAACCCAAAAACTTTATGACTCTATGCCGCAAAGGATCCATGCGGCCATAAAAGCTAAAGGTGGTGCTACAAAGTACTAAGGAAAAATAAAAACTGGATTCACCGTAATAATGATTAATTAGTGTTATTCAATGTTCCCTTAATTACTTTAAATAAAAAAAAATGTGAAAAAAACTACCCTAATATGTATATATATATATATTTTTTTTTTTATTTGATATTTTATACCCTTTCCTACTAGCCTGCTCTTAAACTTTTGTAGCATTTGTAGGATATTTGACCACAAATAGGTGGAAAGGACAACGCCTCATAAAAAATTATAGATACATATATTTAAATTTAAGGAAATATTATACAATACATTTTAGAAAAGATGCGAACAAACTATAATACCTATTTACTATGACTTAATGTGAATCAACTGCTGTTTCATTTTCCAAAAGTGGCATCTCTGGTGCCTAAAAATGAGCTGAACTCGTTCTGTGAGCCTACTTACTGCCAGAAAACAATGGTGAAGTTGAAGCGGACTGTGAAGCTGAAGTACGAACTTATAAGTGTGTAGCAAACTGCTGCAGCGAAAGACATCCACAATGGCACGCTTTAGTAAAACAAAAAAACATTTTCTAAAGAAATTGCATTTTTACTCCCACGCTTTGGATAGAAAAGTATGTTCTTATTAGAGAAAATAATGAACAGAATACTCGTATATATGAGTAATAATTAGCTTATAAACCACGTTCAACAGAATTTGGTTTCAGAAATTGGTTACATTAAATATAATTTGATTTCCTTTCTCGAGCACAATTATTTTTGGGTGTTTTCTCCTACTTTTTCATTTAATTATGAAACGTCAAATGTTTAGCGCGCTACGAAAGTAGAAGTAGACTGAACTTGAACTTCAGCCTAACTTAACTGTACTTTGTATATGGCTGCAAATAATTAAACTAAAAATAAATGCAAGTAAAACTAAATGTGTGCATGGTTATGAACAGCGATTATGATGTCAACTTAAAAATTAACGGGGAAGACATTGAACAATTGCAAGATATAAAATATCTTGGGATAAAATTAGATAATAAAATAAACTTTAACAGTCATATACGAATAGCATACATAACTAGCAGAATACTAAAGAACATTATCTTCCTTAGCAGAGTAAGATAAACATAATAAAAAGATGTGCAGTGAACATACACGTGTACATATATAACACTCTGAGTTTGACTTCACTCTATTGTTTATAGAGAAAACGACGACATAAACCAAATTGGCAGTTGCCATTTTGTATGGGAAAGAAAAATTGTGAAGTGAGGGTAATCCAATCATAAAGATTAAGTCGAAAATTTGTCAAATTGTTTTGAACAATTTTTTGCTGAAATTTACTTATCAATGGTCGATAAATTCCAAAACTTGCTATTTTATCATCAAAGTCTTTCTTTGTTAGCCTTTTTATGTCTATATTATGAAGGTCTGTTCAGAGTAGGACAATTAACTTGCAACACGTGTGTATTTTAAAAACATCCGGCTGCATTATATGCAAAGTTTCAGCTTTCTAGATCACTCAGAGGCTTCTGGATAAGCGTGAAAAGACTCAGAGATAAAAATATGCATATTAGAGAGAGGAAAGTTGAATATTAAACACCCTCTTTTCCACAAAAAGTTACATTTATAACTTTACCTGGGGCTTCTTAAAATCTGTGAAAATTTCGTACATATTATGAAATTGTATCTAAAGAAAAATTTTCTTTGTAACACCCTGTATTGTGAAAACAAAAAATGGCAATCCACTGCTCTATTCTTTGCGGTTCACATCATAAACGTACGCAATTTTATCTATCTGATCGTTTTTGTTGTATTATATACTATAAACATATAAAAAATGGCACGGCAAAAATATAAAATAATAACAATATAAAGTTGAAACTATCGATGTTTAAACAACAGTAGAATGCAGGGCAGAATCAAAACACAAACAAAATTTTGCACTCAGAAATTTTTGTTCTGGTAAAGAAAACTTTAAAATGCCCTCATAACAATCCTGCAACAATTAATAATAGTTTTCTTGTTCAACCCACAGATGTCACCGCTATCAACTCGGTGGAAAAGCAAAACCAACGAAAAAAAAACCTCCACCGCCACCAAAAGAAGACAGACGACGTACCAACAAAGCGAAGAACGTAATAAACGAGCGAGAAATTCGTAGCACATCCCTTTCTCGCTATTACCGTCGCCCGTTAGTTCTTTCGCAAACGCTCGCCGAAGAGGAGCACGGTATACTCAACACGACCGCCAGACGTCGAAAAGAATAAAAAAATCACCTTTTCTCATCCGCCGAAGAGAAGAAAGATAGCGCAACGCATTTGCCTATAGACGACCGCCATATTGTGAAAAATGAGACAAAAGATTTCAAAGTGAATTTTCTATCAAAAAAAGTGAAGTTTTTCGTTTCTTTTTTTTTTTGTTTTTGTTAATTTCTAAAACAGAAAATTACTACTTTGAGAACTCAGCCAAAGGTAAAAAAAAAAACATATATATTTCCCCGGGGATGTGGGGACTACAAGTTAAAATATGTATAGATTAGTGTGACCCGCTATGGCGTCATCAGGGAATTTTCCGCTGAGACTCGCGTTATATCACAAGTTTGGGGACATTTCGTGCACTTTTATCGAACAAATTTCGTCGTAAACTAGGGGTCTTGAGTGTTTTTGTTGACAATTCTGGGACGACGGGTGGGTGTGAAATGGAAAATATCTTTTCGAATGAAAAGGAAAAAAATAAAACGAAATTTTTGTGTGCGAAAAAGAACACGTATATAATTTTTGTCGTCGGGACTTTTTTTTTTCGTCATTCTCTTTCCATAGAGCTTCGTCGTTTCTCTGGGCGACGACACAATGGCGTTTTTCACTGGTGTGTGAAGGAGGGTCGGTTACACAAGCCACATCACACACACAGGGCAGAGAGGAAGAGAAGATGGCGCGCGTACGTCGCCGCGCTATACCAAATGCTTTCGGGATTACAGTGGTGAAAAAATACATTCATGTTGCCATGGTGCCACAGTAAAAGGGGGATGGATATACATATACCTTTAAAACTTATTTAATATTTTCTTTTCTAAAATTGTTCATCTGCTTGCATTTACGATTACTTTGAAGCTAATTTATAGAGGTTGGACTTTCACTGTTTAAACCTTGGACTCCAATCTTTGTCAACAAACCTTGACATGGCTAAACTTTTGGATGGAGTGATGTTTCATCTTAAAATTATGTGCATATCTCTCGTTGGCGTATCCCCCTTCTCATTTCATCATATCGCTGGGGCAATGATGTTGCGTCACTTTTTTCATTGAAGGTTTCTCTTTTTCAGGTTTGCGTTTGGGTTTCTTGCTCTTGCTAGCGCTGCTGTTTCCTCGGATGATTTTTTCTCAAAGAGACATACTGACTGGTAGTGCGTCTTATGGTTTCTTCTCTCTTTTATTACAATTTACGTTGGTTGAAACAAAAATGTTTGTTTTGGTTGCATCCTTATCTTTGGCATAAAATTGTCTTTGTCTGGTAATAAAACAAAAAAGTAGATAAATTGAGACAACGTGCTAGGCAGAGGTCCTTGCCCTTGAATTCTCGTCTGCAGGTGCTTAATTGCATTCCGGCATTGTTTCAGACTCTTAGGGCCTGATCACACTTGGCGCAAACCTTTTCTATACAAGAAATGGAGCAAGTTTGATACCTGAGTGCTTTGGTTTGCAGTTGCTTATAAATCACGAAAATAAAAGCATTAGTGGGAAAACTATTATTAAGATCACGGCAAAACTTTAACAGCCCTATTAATAAAAAAAAAATCTTATTCTTCCGTTAAGCAGCCGTTTAGCTATTCGTTTAACGAACTTACTCATTCGATAAAACTTTTTTATTAATAAACTTCAGTTGTAAGTTCTATTTAATTATTTTTTTATTTTCGTTATTCATCTCTAAGTGGCGATGGTGGCAGTTTAGATATTAATTCGTTATTAAACATCAATAGTTCTGAAAAGATGTTCATTAATATGAATTGGAGCTATTCGATAAACTTGCTGTGAGTTTGCACAATTCGAATTTCAGACTCAAAATTCTACATTTAATCGATCTTTTATAATTGTTCCGTGTTCTATTATTCCTTTTATAATGAACAATTTCAAAATCACCTATAATTTATTCATCTCCCATTTCACTTGAAATGTTATCGACTGTCAATTTAAAACCGACTTACAGGTGTTTCCTATTTTAGGAGTGACATTCGTGTTTATTACTAGATTTGAAATTAGAGGTGACTTGGAAGAACGATTCATTCATTCATTTATTATTAAATTCCAATGTTTGTACTTATTTTACGGCTATTCATTGTTTATTAATAGGGCTGTAATTGTTAATAATAAATGTTTCCGCACTAAATGACTTATTTCCGTGTTTAATAGGTAATTTCACATCAACATTTTTTTTTTTTTTTTCGAGGAAGGCGTAATGGAAGGCCACAACATTTTCACCACAAAAGCATTCGTCATCATAGTAGCCAGAAAAAAAGTCTAACATATGCGAGGGAAACATGTTGTATGTATCGATAGTCTCTTCGAACTCAAACCTATCAGGGATACAAATAATACCCGTAACACTAGTCTCATTGGCCCTTAGTAATAAACGGATTTAAATTTGCGTTTTATTTAAAGTCACCTCTAGCTCCAAATCGGTAGTAATAAACACGAATGTCACTCCTAAAATAGGAAAAAGTTTAGTAGTGACTCAACACTATCAAAGTTGAAAATCAAAAGCATTTCTAGTGAATATGACAAATAAACAAATTTGAAGTTATTTGACGAATAATACAGCATGTGCAAATTATAAAAGAACGATTAAATGCTTTGGGATACTACAATAATAATGCAAAATTTTTAGTGTGAAATCTGAATTGAGTTTCTTACATCTATGCAAGTTCACAGTAGCGAAAATATGGAAATGAACCGCGACAACTATTCTGAATTTGACTTCTGCTAAATCAGTTTTACTAGTACGAAGTTTCAAAAGCAACTTACAATTACCTAACTAGAAGCGACTTTATGAGTTGCTTTTAGTATTTATACTAATAAGGGCCATTGCTAATATAAGAAGCTGCTAATTTTGCTAATAAACCTCAAGTCCAGTCATGAAACGTGTTCACAAAAATCAATTTATTGAAAATAATCCACAAAAGCACAATTCATAACCGCCTAACAAACTGGAACAAATACAGCCACCAATACACAAATAAATAAACTCCATAAGATAGCACCCTGCATACCTCACAGATATGGTGGAGGGCAAGGCAGTCAACTTTGTACGATTGCATCTAAGCCGTACGTCTGCGACACACCGACGAAGATAACATGAATAGAAATAATGATTTTTAAATAAATAAAGTCGTGGGCGCTGTGGCTCATTGGTTAAGTGCGCGATCACTGAACAGTAGGTTCAAGGTTTGAATCCAAGAAAACACAAAAAAAAAAAATTTCTCATGGTCTCACCTTTCGCGAACGTCGGACAAACATCCGGAAACGGCAAAAAGCTGTAGGTCCCAACCATTCGTGCAGTGCACAAAAAGAATGGCTGCGAGAAGCTAGCTATTATTTACATAAAGTCAAACACTTCCTTGTAATAGCAGTTATCATTGATCCATGATAACTCTCACCCAAAGCAATGTAAAACAACAGGCTCGTAAACTGGTACAGAGGGTACTTGGCGGTCGGCATATTATTTTAAAGGCATGGAGTAGATTCCAGAGCTGTTTATTTAACTTCAAATGGGCACATAATTTATTACTGGTAATTATTAATAAAACAAACCTCCCATATACTAGGCCTTTTTGTAATAGAAATAGGTTTTGTAGTAAAATTAAGCCATTAACCTGTAGTCTTAGAGAAACACTATTTGCTAGCCAATAAGACGATGGAGTGGCTTTAAGACATGTATTTAAAAAAAAAGGCTTTTGAAAGGAAACTTGTGGGAACAGTTGTATGGGCTAATGAAAGAAGCTACCATGCATGCTAGATAATTAAAACCCATTAAAAAATAAGCTAGTTCATATTTTTGAGCGGACATTTTTTGTGTTTGGCAAAAATAGTGTTTCAGTAAAAAAATTCCAACACACAATGAATAGTTATTAAAAAAGACAGAATAAAATGTTGATAAATCTGTCAGCAACGTATTGCTAAACACTGAAAATCCAGGTGTGTCTGCCACACAATGCCCACTGGTCAACGTCTGACCCCAGAAAGACGGCTGCTACACAAACATATTTACAAAATAAGTATCAACCTAACCATCATCGACAAACCAAAGCATATACAAAACACTATAAATGTGTGTATATTAATCTTCATAAAATGTCGACACTATGAATACGTTAATTAATGAGAAAAAAAAATCGATAAATTTCAATACACAACTGAATCAGCGAATTGATAAATACATAGCACTCCCAACTCTTCATGGCAAGAGTAGTTTATTTGTGTTTAGATTTAAGTATTATGTTTTGTGTGATATTACCTATAATAAAATAAAATATAGACTTGTCTATTATTAAATTATGTCCATTCTCACCTAAATTACTGAATCTACGAGTATTGGAATGAACCTACCGGATATTTAGTATTGTTTTTGTAAAGATAACATTTCATGCAGTTGACTTCGAATAATGTCAGAATAAAGATAGTATGGAATATCTTTATTACTGTGGACACACTTTGGTGATCATTTCGAAATGCGTTTCTGGATCATATGAAACTTTCAAGTCTTTGATTCGCATATACGTAATTTAAGCACACTCGCTAAAAATAGCGTATTGAAATTAATAAAATACTTCAATTTTAGTCACAAATTTAGAAAATTCCCACTGCTTTTGAGATTTATTAGTACGTGCAGTCCTGACGCCATATCAAAAAAGAAAAAAAAATTGACTCGTCCTTAAAAGTGCGAGCAAGTCGATCTTGATTGTGACATTTAATATTAAAGAACGTGTGATTTTTTCAGTTATAGTTATGTCAGCAGGTAGTTAATTGTTTTTATCAGGAGTAGGTACGAGTAATCCTGAAGAGAAAGAACGAAAGTGCCGTCATTCTTCGTTCTTTGAAGCACAGTTTTACATGGCCAGGTAATGCTGTTATACTTATGAAAAGATCAGAAGGTTTTTTTTTATTTTGTCGAAGTACCTTAGTTTAGTTTAAGGCATTAATTCATTAAATTTATTTGTATGTTGAGGCTGCGTATTTGCCTACTAGTGTACAGATAAAAGTTATTCCTCTGAACTTTTACAAAAGAAGTCTAATAGTGGGGGCAGACTGCTGGTATTGATAACATGGTATAGTGAATACTACGACCCCTGACAGACTTCATTTCGTAGTATTCGATGACTTTGGCGTTAAGTAGTATACTTTGACGTTTGTATTGTTTGTCATAACAAATAAAAATTTAAAATTCAAGACAGGGTGAATAAAAATGATTTACTTTTGTTCCAAATGATGAATAAAAAGAAAATTCAAATACTTGAAAGCGAAAGTGCATATCTAAGAATTGTCGAAGAAGCTACGAAGACTAGGTAATAGAGAGAAATTGGCGCTGCAATCGTAAGATGGTGGTATACCAACGAGAAATTGCGAATCTCAATACCAGGTTTGTTTCATGTGGTATACTAGCTTTTTACGTAGTATTGCAGTGACAGACATGTGGTATAGAACGTAGTATTGCTATACCATGGTATCAATACCAGCAGTCTGTCTCCCACATAAGTTAGGATTGAATTAACTGTTTCAGTTGATCTTAACATTGCAAACCTACTTGTAGTCTCGTTGCCCACTAAGCCAACTGCAGGAGCAGTATTAAATCGGTTTGTATACCGCTTGTAAAATGCTGGTGTTCAAAAGCAGAATTTCTATCTACATATGTGATAAAACCAAATTGAGCCTGTAAGTTACCCTTTTCATGAGTCTTCCATTCTTCTTCTTCTTTTCCTTACGGCGAAGTTATGATCCTCCCACTTTACTGCATCCCTACTGGTCCGTCTGTGAGGTTTACCGGTTTGACCTCAGGAAGTACCGGCAGGCTTCTCGGTTTAGGATCACTTCGTCACTGAGGCCAATCAAATGCTGGAGTTTTTGCATTTGTGTGATCCAGTTGTTTTTTGGTCTGCCTTTTTTGCGCGATTGTGTAGGAACGTTGATTTATATTGCCTTTTTGACGGGGTTCGAAGGATCTCTTCTTTGAACATGACAATACCAAATGAGCCGGTCGTTCTCTATCTTGCTTGTGATGAGGTTTTTTACATGAAGGTTTCCCCGAATCTTCGAACTTCTTATTCTATCAAGCTTTGTTACTCCTGCTACCGTGCGAAGCATCTCCATCTCAGCTGCCGTTAATTTGCCCTCATACTTTTTGTACATTGTCCAGCATTGTGTACCGTACGTGAGCGACCGACATACAACTGCAGTGTAGAGCCTTCCTTCCTGCTTTGGGGACATTTTTCGGTCATAGAAGTTTCCGGAGTTTTCCCGCCACTTCATCCACCCTACGCTTACGCGATGATTGATGTCATCATTATAAGTTGCTTCGATATTGATCATAGATCCCAAATATTTGAACTTTTCGCACTTGGGAAGCACTTTTCCATTCAAGTAAATGTCTGGTGTGGATCAGAGAACGGGCAGCACAGTTACTTTGTCTTTTTTGAATTAATACGGTACCCATTTCCCTTAAAAACATCCACCCATACATCAGTTTGATTCTCACTTACTTTTCATGAGTCTTCCATTGGTGTGTATAAAAAGGAATTTAGAACTGCGATCATTCAGTTCTCCCCAACGGATGTTGCTTAGTGTTTGAATATATATGTACATGATTTTGAGACTAAGGTCGAGGGGTGATTGAATTTCTGAACTTGGATATAATTAACTCCATTCCTCATATCCGAGTTATCGGTTATAACGAACCTCGGATTTAGCAAACACATTCCTTACCCACATTGAGTTTGTTATCATATATCCAGGTTATAACTGTAATATGTTAGGGCACTCCAGCTTTGAGAGGCTCCTTTTACCGTTCCTTAACAAGCTGTAAAATAATTTCTGTTCACTCTAGAAGCAGTTCTATTTGGATTCCCACTGCGGTTAAATTTTCATTTCTTGCACATTCCTTCCCCCACCGCAGTGGAAGGAAGGTTTCAGTATTGTATGGCACACAGTCTATCAAACTTGTTTATTTTTCTTATTAAATTAATGATGTTTCATTTTAAGGAATGTTGTATCCATTTGAAGTACGTGAACATATTTCATATTACTATTGTCGTCGCAGTATCGACGAATTCTAAGTCGCTAACGCTTCTCTGGTGCTGGTCATGCAGTTCAGATTCGTCTGGGAACTGATAAGACAGATTTAAACGTACTTCCTCCACAAGTAGTTACTTCACTTGGAAACAGTTGTAGTAGCCGGTGGCCAAAGTGTAGTGGGTAGTGTTTGCTTGTGACCCGAACTGTGTAGGTTCGAGCGCGAATGGGGAACAGCAACTAACAGCCACCGAGCATAAAAGAGAAACGATTAAAATCTACGTTTCTCCAACCACTACACCAAAAATTACTTTCTGTCTGGTAGTACAATGGGCCGAAAATCGAGTCGAGTGCTTTGGAATTTTCAAAAAAAAAAAAAAAAAAAAAAACCTAAAGAATTGAAAGTTGCTGATATTCTCATTTTGGTTGTATTTGAATGCATCACATGCACTTATAATTTGATTAACCTATTTGAACTTAATTTAATTACCAAACTCAAAAAAACCAAGAGAAATATACAGCTAATAAAATTAATTAAAAATAACAGCAACAAAAAAACGACTTCAAACAGCGCTAAAAAGTGGAAACGAGTTATATATATCGAAGTTATATATATTTACCCCAGCCACTTGTTTTCCACTTTTTAGTGTATTTTTATAGTCGAATTTGTTGGTTATTTTTAAATAATTAACTTTTTTTTTTGCTTTTGTCTTCAATGTCTACACTACTGAGTTTACAAAAAACGGCAACCGGTTAAGTAGTTCTGCTCTAAATGCCACCGAGCATTTGTGCTATTTGTGTGTCATCTGTCTGCCCATGAAATTTGAAGATGTACATCGTTTATCGGTTTTTGTTTCATTGAAATCGATTTAGTAGTTGCCACTAGACCTAGTGGTCTACTACTTAGTACCCATCTAAGAATACTCCTGAATGCGTCAGTTCTTCTTTGATCAAAATCGGTTCAGTTTACTAGGTGGTAACAAACAAACATACATACATACATATACAGCTATGACCAAAATAATAGCAACACTTATTATTTTTCATCAGTGGTAGAGATAACTCCTATTTCATTGTGATTTTTGAAACATTTTTAGTTTCAACTTACTGACAAATATGTTACCAACATATCCTATGTACAATTAGTTGTATAGTTGAAAGTATATTTTATCAGTCTTAACTATTGTGCTTCAGATAGCGTAATTGGCTGGACAAAAAAAAAAATAGCAACACCAAGTAATAACAGAGAAAAACTTTCAGATAATGTATTTTGCTTTGTATATTTTTAAAAGAAAATTAGTATTTAGTCACAAAACCCTTATTTTTAATAACAGCATCGACTCTGTTCTTCATAGAATCGACTAATTTGCGACATTTACCCAAAGGCATTGCCCATAGCCCAAACTTCCTGGACGATTCTCCAAAGATCTTGCTTGTTTGAGGGGTGGTGTTTTTTAACTTCAATCTTCAGCTCGCTCCAGAGGTTCTCAATTGGATTTAAGTCCGGTGATTGAGAAGACCACTGCAAAACATCGACATTATTTTGCTCAAACCAGAGTTTTGTAAGCTTTGCCTAATGCTTGAGGTCGTTGTCTTGCTGAAAGCGCAATTTTAGCGGCATATTTTCATCGGCCCATGGAAGCATGACATTTTGTAGTACATACTTTTCTTTGGTCATTATGCCTTCGGTGAGGTAAACCGGACCTACGCCTCACCAAGAAAACAACCCCATATCAATGCACTACCACCTCCATGCTTCACAGTGGGTTTTGTGCACCTTGGATTGCATTCTTCACCTGCTGAGAGGTTACTCTTAGTTTTATCGCTCCACAGCAAGTGGAGTTGGCTTAAATGCAACTTGATCGTGATGATGACATCAGGTGGAGGGAAGAAAATACTGTGAATCATGAGCAACCACAAAAAGCAAAACAAACAAGTTCCCCAGTTATCTGGACGCCACCCTTGGAGTTTACTGAAACTTAATTCCACCTAAGTTTCAAACCCACTACAACAATCTTTCTTTCTCTCTCTCTCTCAAACGCCCGTGCCCTGAAATAATTTAATGGTATTCATATCCCATTTGGTGCGCGCAAATTATAAAAAAAAAAAAAAATGCGTTTCTGGATGTGTATTTTTCTCAGCAGTGGCACTTTCCTCGGAGCTCAAGCGTATAACTTCGCATCCACCAAAGTTCGGCGAATTGTCCTGGCACTCACTTCAAGTTTAATTAATTCTCTGGATGACATAAAAGGGTTCGCTTTGGCTTTCCTTATTAGCGCTGTTTTGTCTTTGGTGGACATTTTTGACGGGCGTCCTCTAGTCTCGGAAAGTTTTCTAGTGTGTAGAGCATTAAAAACCATTTTGGGGAACATCCGAGTGATTTTGCGATACAGCGAATCGATTAGCTTTGAATGCGTAGAGTCAAAATGGTTTCTCGATTAGATTCCGAGCAATGCTTTCCTCTGCCCATAATACTGTTTGCTAAATGCAGAACAATCATCTAAAATATCATTAAATTATCAGGGCACTATTTAATTAATAAATCCTACCAATTTAATTTCTAATTTTAGTTTTAAAGTGGTTCCTTTTAAATTTAAATTTGCGTGTTGCTATTTTTTTTTGACCAGCTAATACAGTACCTTGTCACAGAATAATTACTACTGATCGTGTATTTTCTAGTTTTTTGCATGCTTTTACACAATAATGTGTTGAAAACAAGTTTACCGTAATATTTTAATGCGTTGCTTTCCTAGAATCCAACAAAAGAGTAACTCTACGTACAATACTAAAGAAAACTAGTAAGTGTTGCTATTATTTTGGCCATAGCCAGTAGTCGTATTGATCTGTTTGCTGTCATTTAGGTTACTGCGCTACAAAGTTACAAAGACTGTCGAGTTCATGTACGAGATATTACTTTTATTTCGGTTTTTTTTCTAGATTAACACCAAGTCCACAACCTTTAGCTTAGTATTTATTTTCTATCTTCCATAATTTCGATTATCAAAGACGGGAATATACTTGACCAAAATCACCTTGTCCACATACGGAACCATATTATTGTCGTTTAATTAAGGTGATTGTATTAATCTCAACAAGGAATCCTAATATGTAGGTCCAAAACTTCCCAAAACTAAGAATTGCTACTGAACTTGATCAAGACTAAGCCCTTTTTATGTACATTGTCTTGGTTGTTGAATGTAATCCAAAATATTAATCCAATTCTTTAAATTATCCATCAGTATATTTAGGCAGAGTCTTAAACCTATGACCTGGAGGGTAGAATGCACGCCCAAGTGGTATGCTGTCGTCAATGCAACGAATTGTTTATAAATGAGAACAGCAGTTTCTTGTTGTTTTCTATCTTGTCACTGACGTATCCTAATAGTTTATAAATTGTATAATGTAATACACAATAAAGTTGTGTACTTGTCGAACTCTGCCTGAAAATTCTTTGACTTGGCTTTCTTCTTTTACTTTCTAATCGGGCCAACTTATCGATTGAATAATCTCTAGCATTCTAGTTCTTTTTTTTTGTCTTGTTATTAAGAATTGAGTTTAATTTTTTGCTGATAACAAAAAACAACTCATGCTAGCACAAAGTGTAGGTCTTATGCCACTAGAGACAAAGTGTTCCCTTATCCTCTTTATCTTGATCACGCTATTTTGCATTAAATGATGGAATTTTGTCTTCCCTTGCAATAATGTCTTTATTCTTATACTTCCGAATACGTCAAGTTCCTAATCGCTTTGATCTTCTTTTTATTAAAGTACTCCTTCCATCTGCTTAGAAATTCTGTTTAATTCGTAATAAGATTTTCATTTTTATCGTTACAGGAGATCACTCACAATAATTTTAAAATAAAGTATACAATCCAGCATCCACTTTAATGAGGGTCGAAAATTACCAAATCAGGTAATTTTATAATGCAAGACAAAAATTGGTAAATGCAGAACATTCTACTGAACTACATTGAAAACAAAACATACAAGAAAAGTTCACCGAAATCCAGTATAAATGGTCATCTACAATATAATTTAATTAATATGTCTAACTCTCTTTCAATTAGTTTCAGTCTTTTGAAAATTATTCTTACACTGTACGTATTGTTTGGAAGGCCATATGGTGTCATCGATAGTAGTCGCTTAGCCCAATCCATTGAATGACTCTCATGCTACATGTGTGAGTTGGAATAAACTCACAATTCGAAGTCGACAAGAACTCTGCCAAGTGTTTAGGTTTTCTTAAATGATATCTCTTCTGAACAAGCTGTGTTATGTAATGCGAACATATAGAAAGGAGACTGAACCTACTCGTAGATGCCAAAAACATGTGTTGAAACTTACAGAACAAAAACGTATTAAGTAGGCCAAAAAATATTCGCCAAGGACATACTCCCTCGTGACTGTTCGCCAATTTACACTTTCGATATTGAAATCCCTATTCTAAGATATTTAAGACTCAATCTCCTAGTACATCAATCAACCAGACCAAGAAATATCATTTGAAGAATATTAGTTGCATTATTCTAAATTTGTATCGTTTGGAAAACGAAAAATTGTCATCAATTTTATTGAATCTCCTGAACAGGGCTGCACTTTAATACTTATAAAGTGAGACAGGTCACAATTTCCGTTTAAACTAGAACGAAAGTGCTTAAAAGGCTTGATAATAAACTCAGATTAGCCCCTATGACTGTTTGCTAGGTTTAAACTTCCTGTCAAAAGTGGACGCCGTGGCTCAGTGATTAAGTACGCAATCACTAAGCGAGAGGTACAAGGTTCGAATACAAGAAAACACAAAGAAAAAAGTTTTCTCACGGTCCCACATCTCGGGAACGTCTGACAAACATCCGAGAATAAAACTGTCATGAGAAGCTTCTCTCAATCGAAAAGCTTGCCCTTCGGAAACGGCATAAAACTGTAGGTCCCAACCATTCGCGAGTCGCACCAGTACGAGTGGCTGCGAGAAACTAGGCCAGGCCCTGCATTGGGCTGTTAGCGCCAAAATGTTATTAAATATTATTATTATTAAACTTTCTATCAGAATATGAGAAACAGCTAAGAAATCCCTTGACAATCCAATTAGAAATGACAACCTCTCTTAGTACTATGTAAAGGCTGTGTTTATCTAATCTATTCTTTCGTTTTTCAGTAGACTAATACCAACTAACCCAGTTTCGGCCAATTACTCAATCTGTCATCTACATTATATTATTTCTTCCTGGGACAGTTTAAGACCCTCTAATACTATGAATACTTATAAAAGATTTTTAACTTGAAAGTAACAATACTGCAATCTTTGTCTGTTTATAAATTTCTTACAGTGCAATGGAAGATATTACCAAAACCATAATGTTCACAACAAACACAATACAAAATGGTCAGCCAACAATCCAATACCAAACAGCGGATGGAACAATTTTAAAGCAACCAAAAATAGAGGGCCAGAAAAATCAGCCAGATTACCCCACATTTTGTTACACAACAACAAATGTAAGTATATAAATTTTAAATTTATTTCCACAATCTATGTAATTCAACGGTTTTATTAGACCATTAATTTGAATACTGCTGTAGTACAGCCGAGAAGTTTAAGTCGGTTTGTATTATCATTATATTGTAGATACGTGGATGTATCGTAAACTCCTGACAGCGAATTTCGAATTACTAATAATTAAAACAAGTCATGACTGATAAATAAAATAATAAAATAACCGGTAGAATGCACTGTCTTATGTATCTATTCACCTGCAAGTCAGCTAAACAAAAAGTTATTTTATCTCTTCGGCTTGGATTTTTACGAAATATTAAAGCAAAAGTTTCAAAATAAATCTAGGCGGCTTAACGCCTAAAACGCTAGAAACTACAAGTAAAACACTTAAATTGAAAATCTAGAAACAGTTCTGAAGAAACATAAATTATTCGTGTCAAGAGTAATACAAATCTTAAGGCCAAATTCACCGAACTAAGTATCTCCAAAAATAGCTTAAATCGTCATTAGATCGATTTTCATATTGGATATGGATTAAACAATAAATTAATGTTGTCCCCGTTGTCAGATGCTCTTCATATACCCAACAACATAACCATTGTAAGAAGCGTAGTGAATAAACTGACTCACACCTACTTCAAACTGGAATGTGTTTGGAGATAAGAAATTCCATTGATTTTTTTTATGAATTATTTGGATTTACGTATTATTTCAATAAAACCCTGAAAAGAGTAAGAGAAGGCATTTGTAGTAATCGTTATTTTATTTTTAAGTGATGATTTCGTTAAACTTGTTGTCTGTCTGAGGGGCTTAAAAGAGTGTTTAGCCTTATCCATTATATTGGTTTTGGTGTACATACAAACAATAAACTATGTACTACATGATAGAGGTATTTTTCAAGAAATTATACTATTTGCCCATGATGCCCCAAAGATATAATCGTAAGGCCCAACGTAAGTCCGGAATGCAGGTGGATGGTGTGTATACATAGTATCACTATTACAGAGAGGAAAGTAGATCTATCTGGCCAGACTGCACGGTGAAATAACCTACTTCTATTCCCATTTGTAAGCAGATCTGTACCATGGTGATACCTCAGTATCAACACAGAAAAAGTACCGTTATCATTTATAAACAATTAGTTGTCACGAAGATATCATACCACTCATGCATGGAAAGTGACTGAAATTATCGTGTGATTCTCGTGACACATCACTGGAGTGTTGCTTGGTGCCTCATTTCACACTTCCCTCCAGATAAATAAATAGCACTGTGGTCGCAGGTTTAAGGTCTGCGTACACACACTGACTGGAATGTGAAGAAATATCGTCTCAGACTGCAGGAGTTATGCAAATCAGTGATTTTTTTTTGTCTTTGGATAGATATTTTGGATTGTATCAAATAGTCCTGGCATCGCAGATAGGGCCTTGTCTTGTTGCAAAATTAGGGAATCAAGTCCAGAATTTTTAGTTTTGAAATAAAAACTCCCAACAACAGGTGTCGTTTCCTTCCTACTAAAGGATAGGTTAGGTATCCATGCGACTACATCGACGCTACACTAATGTTCAGTAAAGTTTTCGCTGTGAGTTTTTCGACAAGATCAGAAGAACGGTGGAGTGATGAAAGATATCAACACAACAAAGCGTTTCACTTCCAATTTTATTACTGAACTTTGGCAACCAATTTCCAGTTTTCCAGTTTGGTGAGAGTACGCTCTTAATTTGTGTAGTACCTTAAATAAAATTAATTATTTTCTACATTTCTATACGTATGTATGTATATACCTCGAAACACACATGTTAGATATTATTTTCATCCTTTTTCCCAGATACACATTATAATACCTTATCCTTTGTCCTTTTCCCACTTCACTTCACTTGCCATCCCTGATATAGATATATTTCGATCCCGCTCTTTCTTGTACCCTATCCCATAGGGTATATTAATTTGCACACATAATTTGTAACATAGAGTATAATTAATTGTGATAGGCCCCCAAAAGTGTATATATGTAGGTATATTTGTGATCACCATCAAAAGTAATGTCGATCTAGCCATGTCCGTAGATCACCACTTTTTGAAATTCGCCCACAAACACGCCCATTTTTCAAAAAAAAAATTTGTCTTTTACAATACTTTTGCTAGAAACTAAAAAATATTGTCTAGATAAAATATGTATCCTCGTACATTGGCCTTCTCTATAGGTATATTCCGAACGCACATGCCTAGATAGACATAACTTTCGCTGCTGATTACATATTATATTTAGTAGGTATTACACTATGACGAAGTTTGACTAAGAGAGAGGTGTTTCAAACATGGGCAAAAAAGAAAATATGACTTATTTATACAAAAGATCCTGTACTACCATGTATTTACTTCCTTTCATCGCTGTCAAAGGTGCCAATCAAATCTATTAAAAGATAAAGCATATTTACTTCCTTTCATCGCTGTCAAATGTGACAATCAAATCTATTAAAAGGTAATGTGTATTGATTAGGTATTGATTGGTTGATAAAAAACTTATCAGATTGTTGACATTCACAAATTCCACGAGAAAGTTCATTTAACATATATATAGTATATACACAATCGACTTTTCAGTGAATTAGTCAAATCAAATTCTTGCATTCACGCAAGAAGCCCTCTTCATCGTCAAAGTAGATAAATATACATAAGTATGTATACATAAAAAAATAATTATAAGCGTGTACAATATGCCACAAAAAAGGATAAAATTTAATATATGTGTATCTATGTATTTACTTAGGTGCTTCATCCTTTGCTGTATACGCTGTACTTTATACAGATTTCCCGGTGGAAATAAAGCAAACTACAATGCGAAGCAAACTGAATTCAACGTCTTTTCCAGAGAATAATTCCGTTGTATTTCAAGACTGAGCTTATTTTTTATTTCACTATGCTAAGCTTCTTTTTAATTCTAACGTAATAGCAACCAGCGTTTTAATACACTCGAAACAGCAACCATTATGAAACAAACAGACCTTGATAATGGATGCCTTTTTTATAGAAAATAGTAATAGAACAAAATTATGTTAGGATGTTCAAAGAGGACCTATAACATGAGAATATTTACAACCTGGGGACAGGAATTGTGTGCATTTGTTCAGCACATACGAAGCCGGTCCAATCAAATAGTAGAAATATATTTTTCCATAATAAATAATATCTAACATTCTGTACTTACTGTACGTCCTTGCAAGTCAGTTTTTGATATTCGAAATCGTTTTGTAGAGCTAGTCCAACCCAAAAGCAAAGAAGCGTCCGCAAACACAAGTTGTGCCCGAAGAATTTAAATATTGGCAGATTTAAGGTTATATGGGATTATATGTATGTATGTATTTATAATCAAGCTGTAATGTAATGTAATGATATTTTTTTTTGTTTTTGTATCACTTTATTTCTTGTTGTAAATTTCTGACAAAACGTACACAAACGTATTTATAATATAACAATTGCAGTAATAATTTAAGTACACTCTAACCGACCGCACTGTACAGTTATAAATGTCATATCTTAAAGTCATTCTCGTAAATTGTCAACTGCTAAAAAAAATTGTGCATAAAATAATTTCTGTATGCTAGTCTTATCAAATAGTCTACCACAACCCCCACTACATATGTTAAATGACAGTGGTTTCTTTACTTTTCTTGAGAATGGATGCAGTGTACCACTTCCTGTAGATCTCAGAAACATGAGTACTTTGCGTCAGTATAAATAAACTAAGAAAAAGCATTAAAAACTGACTCACTAGTCACATTTCAAAAACTGAATTTGAAAGAAAATTGCAATTTTAAACCACATTTTTGCGGTTTTGTAGACCTGGCTTTTTTTTTGTTATCTTTTAAATTATTTGCTTGGATGTCTGCTCTGGTTTACTATGTTAATGTCCTTATACCATTTTATTTTATTGTATTTAGGGTAACGCGACAACAGTCAATTTGGCTCAGCTAACCACAGACGATAACAAAACATGTTACATTGCTCAACCGATTGGCGGTTACAACTATGCATTGGTAAACCAAATGCAACTGAACCAAGGAGGAACAGTCGGCATCGCCACTGTTGATAATCAGGGACGATTGCAAGTAATTAATAAACCTATCGCAACGGTAAGACATTCGAAAATATTGAATTAACGAGAAAATTAAACTTCCCTTCTACTATAGAACACAATTTCTAATATCAGCTTCAAATGCGATGTGTGTGGTCTTATGTTTTCCCACCTGACTCTGCTCAATCATCACAAACGTATTCATGCACAAGAGGGTGGCGATGGAAATCAAGATGCAATCGCGGTGGTGAATGCACAGGGCTTAGTGCAAACTCAGAACATCATCACAGAAAACGGGCAACCATTGGGACAAATACAAATTGTTGCCACAGAGTCATTGGAACCTGCTACCTCGCATGCCATGCAACAAACAGCTAATGAGGTAACAGTGACCACAGCAAAAACTCTCACTCTAGAGAAATCCAAATGCATATCATGTGGGGGGCAAATCCTTCAGCCCACAAAGCGAAAAGGTCCAAAGATCATTCGATGTGACAACTGTGCTAATAATGACTCCAATGGAAACATGCAGACACAAACGACACAGTCGACACCAACCCAAATCTTTGTGGCGCCCGATGGAGAGATCAAGTTCGAGATGAATGAACTTCCGAGCGGTACTAGTGAATCATCAATGGACTCGCTGAATGCACAGAACATCATTCCAATGCAGCAGGGAAATGGCGGAAATGCAAATAATGGTGGTAGGAAAAATCATCAACAACAGGGAATGATTCAAAATGGTGGATGTAATGAAACCATTGCAGGTCACCATCCAGTGAAGAAGAGGAACCTTGCCACGGTCACCAAGTGCCAGAAGTGCAACGGATCTGGAGTGATATTTGTTGGCGGCAGTCAGCGACAAATCAAGTCAGAGTAAGTGTTATGCGTTCTTCAAATATATTCGGTAAAATTTTTTAAGGCCATGCTTTTGCAGAACACCTAAGCCTTTCACCTGCAACATTTGTGGAGGAACGTTTTCTCGTTACTCCAGTTTGTGGTCACACAAGAAGCTGCACAGTGGAGAGAAGAATTATAAATGTACCATCTGTGGTTTGGCGTTTGCAAAAGCAGTATATCTGAAGAATCACGCCAGGATTCACACCGGTGAAAAACCTTATAAGTGAGTATAGTTATTATTATTTTCAGAAGGAATCTTGAGTGTGAAGGTCAAGTTTTAAACAAGGGAATCTGATCGGACCGATTTTAAGAGCGATACTTTTTACTCCATTGATTTACCTAATTGCAAGTTTTGCTGACTACAGGCTTAATGCCTACTCCCTGAATTTGATAAATATGGCGTCAGTCATAAGTGAAATCAACTCACATCTTCCCACCAGATCATGTTATGTTTTAATCCACATTTCAGCACTCCATCGGGCAGACATTACATGTTATTCGTCTACATTAAACTGAACACGATTCAGAGCATCACAGCGTTATTTTGTATTTTATCAGAAATAAGCGATTCCTTGGAGCAACGATGTTTGGTCCGCTCTGCGCTCCATCGGCATTATACCAAAAAAGGTTTATATTTTTTATTTTTTTTTTATAATTTGCACGTGTTAAAGGGGATATGAATACCCTTATACTAATTTTTGGAACACGTACGTTTTTTATGGAAAGGGGAAGAGACAGAGAGAAAGACAGAGTGGTGAAGTTTGAAACTCAGGTGGTATTAAGTTTCTGTAAACTCCAAGGGTGGCTGTCCAGATAACTGGGGAGTATTTTGTTTGTTTTTCGCTATCATTGTCGTTGCTTATGATTCACAGTATTTTTTCCGTCCTCCTGAGGTCATCATCACGACCAAGTTGCATTTTAGCCATATGACCACCATACTGCGAGTGTTATGCCTTCACAGTAGAGTTGACTTAGCTTTAGCAAGTGATCGACTTTTTATTTATTTCGTGCGAAATAAATAGATGATACTTGACTTCAGGATTCGAACCGTGAATCAACAGCGTGACAAGCGATGATGTTACCACTGCACCACGGCCACCCCAATATGTAGATAGTTAAAGTGTATAAGTTTTGAGAAATGTGAGATTAGTGCAGAATATGACATATTTTATCACCGCGTCGATTTGTTGCATAAATTGCCTCTGCTTTGCTGCGCTTGCTGTTATTATGAAGTGTTCTTCTGACATTCGATCTGCAAAGTTTTTTTTCGCAATATTTTGGCGACCAAGGGTTCATAGTGACTAGCCTTGTTTAAAACACCGCACGACGAACTAGAAGGCATACATTACGGGTATTGATGCCATTGGTTGTAAAAAATGCGGGTTGCAGTGAGAAAGAAAATCTGAGCGTGTCGATTGCATATCAATTCGTATTATGTAAAGAGCATCTTCCATATCATTCCACATCTGTTCACAACTGGTGTTGTTCACCTAAGCTGCTAACTCCAATCCGCCACCGAAATCTATTTTCTTTATGTTGGAGAGAAGTGACACCCAACGCACGAGTCCACTAAGCTCTCCAGCTAATCATTACATTACTTTATCCCCATTGCACCATGCGCCCGACTATTTCACCCAAAGAACAGGGTTATTTTGTTGTTGGGTCGATGTTACCCGAAACAGTCTTTGTATTATGTCAATAATTTAGTTTGTTCTCTGTCCGAAATTAGCATTATCTCTATTTTTCCTGTACCGTTCCCAGTGAAAGCTTATCCAGTGATAAAACATTCTTGTCCATGGTGACATTATGTTATGCCATGACAGGAATGACGACACATCTGTGTATCTCCATAACATCTTCCTAACTGTCTTTTGCATATTGATAGTCTGAACAAAATGCCTATGTTGCTGGTTTTTGGCTCACTGTGCCGCGAATTCGGACCGTTATAAATATATCTTTTCCTTGTAACCTTTTTCAGATGTCAGACATGTGGCATGCAATTCTCTCAGTCACCCCACCTAAAGAATCACGAACGGACGCACAGCGGTGAGAAACCCTATGTATGTGAAGTCTGCGACAAAGGATTTGCCCGCCACGCTACGTTATGGAATCACCGTCGGATCCATACCGGAGAGAAACCCTACAAATGTGAAATCTGTGGATCAGCATTCAGTCAGGCAGCTCATCTCAAGAACCACGCCAAGGTCCATTCTGGTGAGAAGCCATTCAAATGTGATATTTGCTCAGCAGCGTTCGCTGATCGATTCGCGTTGAAGCGTCACAGGGGAATTCACGAGAAATATGGTAAGTTCAGCCGCTGAACATATCGGAATGATGAAGGGTGTAATAAAGGTCCCAATTTCAGGTCAAACCGCGCCACGGCAGTCGTCCCAATCGCAGAACCATGACGATCAAGGGCAAATGGGACAGACAGTGGTCATTCACAAGCAAGAAATGCCCGAGATGGATGACGAAGCTCAGCACGAAGTTATTATAGCGGGATTATAAAATTCAATGAATCAAAATGAATTCTTAAAGTTTTCTTCTTATTAACACACCCTGGAGGGAGAGAAATTTTATAACTTAAGGATTGTGATTCGTTAAACTTCAACTTCAATTGCACTTGTTAGGTACCAACAAATCAGGAAAACGGCGGGAACACGTCCTGTGGAATAATCACTATATATTCTTTTTTTTTTTCTATTTTTTGTTTATGTTGTATTCACGAGAAAATCTTTGAAAAAGAATTGTATTTTTTCATAGCAACAATAGCACTGTAAATATTATAATATAAACTATGATATGTAGAAGTACTGTATGCATATACGAACTAAGTTTAAGCACCCGTTTTCTTAAGGGGGTAATACGCAAATACAAGTAACGGGAAAGCAACCATCAGTAGAAACGAATGTAACTTACTTTCAAAAAACTCTAATATTTTAGTAATTTGTAAAGAAAATTTCACTTATGTTATATAAACAAGTATAAAATAAACAATTAAATTATACATTTGCTTTATTCATTTGCGTCGAGAATTGGGTTGTTCTGTTGGAGTCTGAAATTCCAAATGTAGACGTTAGTATGAGCAGCCATAAAAATATCCTTTACGACGAACAATACAACAATACTTTGGATTGACCATCAAGAAGTTGTTGTTGTTGTTATTGTTGTTTTCCAATGGAGAAAGTTGGCCTAGGCCATTTTTCCTCGAGCAGTCCAGTAAAGGTAGAAGATATTTGTGCTTTGCTTCCTAGCTTGATTCAACGCAGGGCATCTTGAGAGGTGGTCTTCGTTTTGTATTTCATTTGTTGTGCAGAGGCTGCATATGTCAGATTCTATTATTCCAATTCTTTTGAGATGCGAAGCTAGGCAGCTGTGTCCAGTTTTTAATCTAATCAGTGCGACTGCTTCCTTCCTTGGGGCGTGAGATATTTTGTTGTAGAAGTCATGTATGTTTTCGTAACATTTCCCTGCTATTGCTGCTTTTACGTTGTTGGCTTCTTTGTGTATGAGATGTGTTTTTATTCTTTGCAGTCTATTTATCAGCGGCATCGTCTCTGGGGTTCTGCCTATGATGTTGGCTCCCTTCTTGGCTAGTTTGTCTGCTGTTTCGTTTCCTAGTATGTCGACATGGGCTGGTATCCACTGTAGTTTGACGCAGTGTCCTCTTTGCTGTAGGTGGTGGTATGTTCGTCTGATGTTCCATGTAGTTTGTGTTTCTTTTTGGTTGTTGTAGTTGGTAAATGGTTGCAGAGCGGATTTTGAGTCCGAAAGGATAACGATATTTTTTGAAGTTTCTTGTCTTCGAAGAATTTGCTCTAGGGCATACTCTATGGCTGCGAGTTCTCCTTCAAATACAGTAGAGTTGGCTGGTAATGCGAAATAGTGACTAAATTTTTCACAATGCACTGCTGCACCTGCACCGATACTATCTTTCAATAGAGATCCGTCCGTGTATATTCGAAGCCAGATTTCGTTTGGATAGTCTTCATTAATTGTTGTTAGTGCGATTTGTTTAATGGCTTCTGTTGTTGTGTGGTGTTCGTTGACTGGTAGTACGAGATTAGTATTTACTTCCAGAGATATGAAGTCTAGTGGGTTCGTACGTGGGTGGTATCGGGGCGATTTTTGGCGAGGGACCGATCTGTTCGACGATGTTTTTAGCTGGGATTTGACAGGGTGATTATTCAGCCACGTGAAGTTTTCTCGTTGAAGTTTTATTTTCTCGTACAGTTGTGCAGCTCGTATATTGTGCTTTTACTGTCGCGTTCCCTGTAAATCGTCTTAAAGCTGTTACTGGTGTGGTTTTGACTGCTCCTGTAATTATTCTGAGGGCGTTGTTCTGTACTGTTTCTAGCTTTTCCCTTTTTTGGGTTGTCAATAGCTCTTATTTATTTATCGTATTTTATTATTGGTTTAATGTATGCTTTGTACGTCCGGTTTAGTAAGTCTGTAGTTCCGCCCCACTTGTTAGCATTTTAAGTATTTAAGTATGTTTGATTTTGGTCCTTATTTTTTCTATTTGCTCATTTAGGTTTAGTTTTGAGTCTAAGGAGATAGGTGGTGGAATACTTTATACTTACATCGAAATCCAAATCGACAATAAAGCAATAGAACGCTATGGCTTTATTGTCGATTTGGATTTCGATGTCGTCCAATTTATGCTTTAATGTGAATAGTTAGTAAGAGGTTTTGTCAGTGTTGATTGTCCATCAAGAAGTTAAATGCAACTTATATGGAGTAATACAAACTAACGAAGTTTGGCTAAGGGTTTGAAAAAATGTTGCATTTATTTATACTATTAGTCTTATTAGCAAAAAAAAAAAAAATTGTCAATTAAAATGCCTTAATTACTAATCTGCTATTGTTATCAGAAAACAAAACAAATATCAGTCATATCGGTTAATTTGTTCTCAAGTCATTTGCGCTGAAGAGTATACAACTTTATTGCCATTTTTGAAGTGACAGAATGTCACCTCACATCATTTTATGACTTAACCGTCACCTTGGGTTTCCGCATAGTAGTATGGGTACAAAGCATTTCTTCCAAGTACAATTTACACTTATTCCCCTAGTCACGGTGATACGTTGTGACCTCACATTTTAAGCATGTTGCCGTATGCGATATTACATAAATTTTCATTACTGAAGCTGACGTTTTGTAGCCTCAGTTTTATGTGTGTTTTCTGTAGTCGCTCAATATGCCACTAGAAATACAAAACGTTTATTATATGTAATATTCCAGCGGAATTCAAAAGATAATCCTGCTTGTGCGCAATTAAAACTTTTTATTCTACAATCCACAAATTCTCTTTCTGTTTTAATTCAAATTTACACTTCAATTCTCTTTATTTGATCGTTTTGCAAATTCAGTCTCTACTATAAAAATTCTTATCAAATATCTTGCATTTATAGGAGTCTCTTTAATTCTCTAATACATTTTCACACTTTCCTTTACTTTATCGATTAAATTCGCGTTCTTTTTCAACTCATGCTTTCAATCACCACACTAAAATGTACCCTCTGTGAGTAGCTCGTCGTCCTGAATTGTATTGGTGTTAGTTAATGTAAATTTAAATAAATTGAGAAAGTTGCATTGTGGATATTTGCTAGTTGCTCCTGCAAGATATTTGCTGGATAAGTGGAAATTGCCAGCTGTAAGGAAAAGGTAACGCACGTATCTTTTGGATTATAGCCGTGGGATTGGTTTGTTCTCGGTATCCCTCCATAATTTCTGGCTTAGTTTACCTGTAGATAGCAAGTGTTCGTGTTCTAATGGGTGTCTTCAAGCAAGCGCGGGCAAAGCGCCGACAAAATCGACGTAAATCTTTATAAGCGCGGCTTTAAATCTTGAAAGACTCGTGGAAAGGCTTTGGAAGACGGGTACGGTGATCTCGAAGCTGATTTTGAAGTGACCGAAACAAAATATATCGCGACAAAAGGTGAGCTTGTCAAAGCTTTTCGTAAGAGGCTTTCCGCGCCGACTGAAGCAAGGGTAGCTTCAAAAAACAGTTTAGTGAAGCGGCAAGCTACGTTGTTAAAATCTTCTTAAAAAGCGTACATCTATTTGTTCTGATCAGAAACCGCTCATCTGGTGGTTACCGCGAATGGTCAGGGTTTCGGGACACGTTCCTAGGGAGAATTGAATATAAAAGTCTGCTGCACACAGATTGCATTATATAAAATCATTTTTGCGGAATGATGCAGCAAAACTATTGAATCATTTAAATATAACCTATTAAAAATACGTACAGGTTATACTCGAGCGTGGGTATAACGGTATAGCAATGGAACGATTTTTTTTTTTAATTACCAACGGAAAATCGCGGGCGGTGCACATTTATGTAAGATAGTGGGCAACGCAGATGAGGTAATTCACGAGTTAACAGCGATTAATCCTGAAAATAGAGACCCGTGGTTAATTTATCTCTTGGTTCATAAAACGGACACGGGAACGCGTAAAGCCTGGGCTTTGTTGAGAGACTCGGCTATCCATTAGTTATTAAAATTTTTAGATGATAGGTGAGATGCTTTGGAAGCTAGTGACTTGAAAAACCGCGTTAGCCGAAATACGCTTCGTTCCACAAATATTTTTAGTAACATTAAAAGTCTTGCTGTTTCAAAGTCCTCGGGCCCCAAATGTAAAGAAAATCACTTTTATCCAGAAGTGTTCACAGTTTCTGAGAATGTCTTTCCTCTCGTCATAGTTTTGTTAGAGATCAGGGATTACAATTGTCTAGACACTAAGCATTCTTCGTCACGATGACGAGTAGAGGCTTCACTGTTCCCACTACCGCACTCATCATACCTTAGTTCACCTGGACAACATTAATCGGTCATCTAATGGAGCTCGTCTGGTTGAGACTCTGAATGCAGGAAATGCTGCCTTCTACAAGTAATTCCTATTGTGAGCAATCACATACAAAATTAAATGCGTCCGTCCGGTATTTTACCAACCGTCGTAGTTATGAACATATTATACTGAATCGCAAGTCCCGTTTGTGACAGAGAGTTGTGTGAGGAGGTTAGGCCTTCCTCGTCACCGCATCCGCTTACCTGTGAAATAGGTTGTTTTTTCTTAGTCATAATTGATATTCAAATAAAATAGTAATAAGTAATAGATTAAGTCGAAAGACATAAATAAGGATTAAGTTTAGCTTAGAGCGCCCACATAGGACCAGTAAGTTAGAATAAGATAGTTAAGTTAGTTAAGCCAGTTTTAAGCGTGTTTGTCTAGCATGTACATACTCGTAAGTATAATTGAATTAAAATAATAAAAAGCTATTAAAAAAAAAAAAAACTGTGGCGATGGCTGCTCTGTCCTTTTGTGTATGGTACTGTCTGACTCTGGCGATGACTGCTCTGCTCTTTTGTGTATGGATACATATGCATACATTGTCATTTAATGTTGGAAAGAAAATGTTCGATTGTTTCTGCATTCATACCAATGAATGATTTTTTCACTCTTTTGGACTTTGAACCATCGCATCGGTTGGAATAAATGTTCGATTCTTTTTGCATTCAAATGAAAGATTTTTTGACTCGTTTGGACTTTGAACCATCGCATCGATTGGAAACAATTTTTCGATTATCTTTACATTCATACAAGACTTTGGACCATCCCCTCAAATGATGGGTGATGTGGAAACGAAGGTCAGGCGTGAAATGTGTATTAATGTGTATTCTCAAATATATAGCCCCCTCCCCTCTGAAGTAAACATGTTAAGAACTGAATGAACGAATGAATAAAAATATTCGATACTTGAAATCATTCAGTTACTAACTATCGATAATCGAAATCATTCGATAGTTCCCATCACTAGTTTCGTTGAACGTTGGGGTTGACCGTGAGCTAACTGTAGTATTAAAAAATGTTGGATGGTTCGCATAAGAATGCAAACTAGAAAAGTAAGTTCGCTTTTTACCATCGATGTTTTCTAAAGCAAGAGATAACAAATTATATCGAAAAGTTACGAGTACAAGGTGAAAAGTTTTCGGCCTGATGCAGAGATGGCGTTCCAATCAGCAAAAAATTTATGTTTCCTGGCTGGGTGCACTTCTCATTAGTTCGTATGAGAAGTTTCAACTTGTTCTCTCAAGTAGTTTCTTTACACGAATTTTTGCAGTAAACGTCTTGCGTGTTTTTCGTTAAAATGGATGAACTTGAATATCGTGCGGTGATAAAATTCTTCTTTTTGGATGAGTTAACCCCTAAGGACATTCATCCAAAGTTGACAAAAGTTTACGGGGACTCTGCTCCTTCCATGTCAAACGTTAAAAAGTGGGCAGCTGAGTTTAAATGTGGTCGCACGTCCCTCGAAGACCCACGTGATGGACGGCCAAAAACCGCAACCACACCCGAAACCATCGAAAAAGTGCATGATATCGTGTTGGACGATAGGCGAGTGAATGTGAGTGAGATAGCTGAGGCTGTGAGTATATCGGAAGAGAGGGTGCGAAACATCTTGCACAAAAGCTTAGGGATGCGAAAGCTCTGCGCAAGATGGGTGCCGCATTTGCTGAAAGCCGATCAAAAGCAAATTCGCAAACGATTTTCGCGGCAATCTTTAGACCGATTCAATAGGGATCCGACCGATTTTGTGCGGCGATTTATCACCATGGATGAGACATGGGTCCACCACTACACGCCAGAAACGAAACAGCAGTCGAAGCAGTGGGTGGAAGCCAGTGGTTCAGCGCCAAAGAAAGCGAAGTCGATCGTATCTGCCGGAAAGGTCATGGCCAGTGTGTTTTGGTATGCGAAAGGGATCCTGTTAATTGATTACCTTGAGAAAGGCAAAACAATTACATGCAAATATTACTCCAACCTTCTTGACCAGCTGGATGCCAAAATTCGCGAGAACAGGCCTGGCTTGAAGAAGAAAAAATCATCTTTCACCAGGACAATGCACCTGCACACAAGTGTGCGTTGGCGATGGGAAAACTGCGGGATTTGGGGTACGATTTGCTCGACCATCCCCCCTATTTACCTGATTTGTCACCCTCAGACTTCCATCTGTTCCCAAACTTGAAGAAATTTGTTTCTGGAAAGCGCTTCGCATCCAATGCAGAAGTTGAGAGGGCCGTAGATGAATATTTTCACAGCCTTCCAGACTCTCACTTCCGAGAAGGAATACTGATGTTGGAGAAACGCTGGACCAAGTTTGTTGAAGTCAAGGGAGATTATGTAGAAAAATAAAATCATTTTTTAACTGAGAATCGCAGTCTTTCATTGTCAGGCCGAGAACTTTTCACTTTGCCGTCGTATATATCCTATAAATTATACACACCCTTTGACAGATATACATAATTGCACCATATCTAAACAAAAACCAAAATACTTCATTCATGACTGTCATAATAATGTATTTGGGAGCGTTCAGATTCCAAAGCCATAGTTAGCTGTGCCTAACTAGTGTTGACCTAGTTTTCCAAAAAAAATTTAATTTCTATTTTTGTTCCCCGAGCGTAAATAGTCACGTAATTCCTGTGTTCGATGTGTATTAAAGGTTTCTATATTTAATTATAAATCATATTTTCAAAGAAAATTTGATAATATCAAGTGAATACGAAACGCGCTAACAGAATAAGTTGTATTAAAACTATTCCCTATATGTCAGGTACGATTATTTACCCAAACTCGAAGGGGAAATTATTAGAATAATTGACCAATTGGAAGAAAATAACCACCTCACTATACATAATTGGAATCCGAACGAACCTATTTTTACTTTTAACTTTTTTCTTAATTTAGGTTCGTATATGCTGTTCATTCTATTTCCACATTACAGCGAATTGTATGAAGTAGGGATTAGCGTGGATGGTAAAAAGCGAAATTCCTCTTCTAGTTTTTCGCGTGCGTGACTGTGTAAATCCACGAATATGCAATCCAATATTAACGGTTGTATTTTCTATAAATCACAGGCACTCCTTGGCAGATACAATTACAAAAAACCAAAATAATATATTCAGGACTCTTATAATATATTTTGTCACTTGCAATTTTTTTTTTAATTTACTTATCTTTAATTCATTTCGACATTACAGCTGCTTTGTAAAAAGTCAGCAATTGACATTTTTTATGCGGAAAGAAAAATTGTGTGAAGGGGATAATCGTATTCGCTATAATTCTCCATTGCGCAAAACTGTGCTTCCTGCCTAAAGAACGACGTCCTAATTCGTTGGAACTCGTAATGACGTTTTCATAATTCGAGAGTGTGTACATTTCACATTTTGTTAAGCTTGTTTGCAAACTAAGTAAAAATTTAGTTTTTTCTTTTTATGTATTTTGTATCTATTCATTTGTAAATTTTATTGTATAATACTTATTTTAATCAACATTATTTTTGTAATTTGTATTTATACATACATACATATTCTGTTCTTTTCATTCCGACTTTCTTTATTCATGCCAGAATATTTTAAATTCCTTCTTTTTTGTTTGGATAATGCAGAATTATTTTTCTGCCGGAATTTATGAGTAAAATTTAAAAGATGATACTGAAGAAGATAAATGGTGAAAATTATTAAATTTGACTGAAATTTGTGCGTGCATATTTTAGAATTATACGACGTTGTGTGCTTGTCTGTTTTTCATTTGTTCTATTGTGAACATTCTCTAAGGCTTTGTGCTCGTTCTATCCCTTCTAAGGAATGATTAAAGAAATACAAAAGAATTTTTTTCAAAATCTTCCTTGCTTTTTCTCATTACTGTATTCGATACCAACATCTTACAATTGTGAGCACCTAGATGTCGCTCAATTTCGTAAAGAGAGAGGCAGCAGCTGATTCCACAATTTTGTTTGTCAACGCGCCACATGGCACTGGCAGTCGCTTATCTTTTTATTCTACGGGTAAAGTAAAATACCGCAAAATGTCCTTATTTGTGTGGGATACGGCGGGAAATCAGGATCTTTTAAATGTTAAAGAAGTTGTGCCAGAAGATTCAAGCCTTGTTTTCGGTGGAAAAGGGCCACTTCTCCTAAAACCGCTCGACGATGAAGATACAGACGTAGGATCTGAGGAAGAAGATGACGGCGACTATGGGGGTAATTCATAAAACGTTTTTTTCTTTCTGCAACTTAACCGTTTGTATCGTCTAACAGGTCTTCCACCACCTAGTCATGATATATCACACATCCTTAGTAAATGCATTGCTAAGGAGAGGCCGAAAACCAAAGTAGAGGAAGAAATGGAATTCGCTTTGAAAATGGTTAAATTAGCGGAAGAATCAAGAGCAAAACGTAACAAACCAAAAGATCTTCGCTTTAGGAATCATCCCAGCAAGGACTTGGTGTTTCCAGATTTTGATATAGGCACTGGAAAGTTTGCCGACAGTCTTTGCGACACAAATGTGACAGAGGAGATGAAAAAATCAAACCTCGATGGTTTGGAGCAGACAAAAGGCATACCTCAATATCGTGATAGAAAGCTAAGGGACCTAAGAAGGGTGAGTTTGAATTTAGGCCACGTTTCTACTGCATTTTTTATGCACATGATGAAATATTCGACAACTGAAGCTTGTTGCGGCAAGTTTAGTGACCGAAACTTGTTGCTTGAGGAGGCACGACACCCGCCTAGACTCAAACCGAAAGCTACAGTTTCGTCCGTTGTAATCTTAGGAGCTGTTGAAAAGTCTCTAACAGCACCTGTAAGGCCGACGGAACAGAATTTTTCAGAATAGACAGTTGCAGGCGGACAAGTTACCACTTGCATTTTAAAATTTTGCATACATACCTCACTAACAATGAAACGCTAAAACAGCTTTCGGTTTAATTAGGGTGTAGCCTCTGAGATGAGTTTCTGGTCCACATTGATGTCTTCTTTAGTAATCTGATGATGCAGCATTAACATATCATCACCTGTTCATGTGTAAGAAAGATTTATCTAACATATTTTCTCTCCCTAGATCGAACGTGAAAAGAACAAGGGTGAAGGATGGTTCAATATGCCCGCCACCGAAGTGACGGAGGAAGTTGAGAACGATCTGAAAATTCTTCAAATGAGATCTGTTTTGAATCCTAAACATTTCTACAAGAAGAATGACTTGAAAGTGTTGCCCAAGTACTTCCAGGTAGGATATCAGATTTTAATTGTTGTGACAATACTTGATGGGTTTTTTTCTGATTCATAGGTTGGAACAGTTCAGCACTCTCCTTTGGATTACTATAAAGAACGTGATACACGTAGAAATAAGAAGAAAACTTTGGTTGACGAGTTGTTGGCTGATGCCGAGTTTCAGAAATACACAAAACGAAAATTCAAGGAAGTCACCGCTCGCAATGATAAATATGCGCACAAGAAAGCCATGAAGAAGATGAAAAAGTTGAAGAAAAACAAATAAATTAGGTTATCTAAGGGCGATGTTTTTTATTTTCTTATTCCTCATTATGACTCCATTTTTACCAAAGAATAGAAATAAAAAATCGTTTTTCTATTACGTCTGTCGAAGTTTGAGAACAACAGTATGCTTCTTCAATCACAGTCCGAGTCAATGGTTCACAACCTCTTAAATCGAGGAACAAAAATACTATCTCTTGTCCCTCCGCCTTTGGCACTATCATTTGGATTATGGCCTAATCGTTGGTTTGAAATTCACAATTGCCTTTGGCATAGGCATGAGTCTTTCTTTCGGAACCGCACAATGTTTGTTCTTAGCACTGATGGTGGTTTACGTTGCAGAAGCATGACCACCACCATTTTATTAACCAATTTAGGATCCGTGTGGGTATCACGAGTGAGCACCATGAAGACCCTAAAGGAAATCAGCTGACCAGAAGTCGGTTCTCTATCAGGATCCTTGACGAAGTACATACATATGTGCTAATACAGCAGTTACTGGTTGTACTCCTCCATTCTGCGCCGCTGACGCAAATATTAGCCTGGGGTTGTGACACCTGGCGATGGCGGCCCGAAGATGCTCTTGATTTGAGCAATTCATGTTTTGCCTATTCGCCTTCAGTGGTGGGTTGGCGTCGTACTAGCCTACATATACTTAAAAGGAAAATTCCTTCAGCTGTCTTGCAGCGTACATCAGACTGCTTTTGCTTTGTTCGAGTTTGTATTGTTCATTAGATCTGATTCCCATGCCTAGCTGCGGAAAAAACTGACGAACTACGCAGACCCCGCAATAAGTAGATGGGGTATAGTACTTACTCTGAGCACTCACAGGAGCACGTTAGGGTTTAACCCCCAGATTTCCACCCTCCGCAAGGTTTTAGTTAGATATCTTTTGTTACCTCATTCTAATTACAGCAGCGCACACTAATCTAACGTACTGCGAATAGCCATTTCCAGCGGGAGGAAAGACTATGATTTTTGCCCACCTTTCTGGATCTTAGACAAAATACCAAACGTAGCATATGCTCCCTCGATTCGATGTTCAATTCAAAACCAACGTCGACCGAGAGAATACTTCCAAGGTACTGAAAATTATCGACCTATAGTACAACTTTGTTGGACACCGCTTCTAATCTTAAATCCATCCTACTATAAAAATTCCATAAAATAAATACATACTGATTTTCCTAGTGCAACTACGCTTTTATTTCACTTTGTGACTTCAAGTTCTCTAAAATCCCTTTAGCCAACTGGCGAAAACTTTCGGCATACGCTGAATTTGGATGTTTTGCTACCATTGGGACACCGGTATCACAGCAATCGGTTATTTTTGTATCCAGTGGTATGCTAGCAACCACACCTGTTCCCATTTTTTCTGCAAATTTTGCGGTGACATTTTTGAATATATCCATACGACTGTCGCAGTTCGGACATATCGCATATCCCATATTCTCCGCCAAACCAAATATAGGAACTTTAAGTGTCTTGTACATTTCTGCGCCGCGGGCTGTGACTTCTAGTGCCGCCGTTTGCGGGCTACTGACCAAAAGTACCCCAGAAATAGGAACATTTTGCGCTAATGATAGATGTACATCGCCTGTTCCAGGTGGAGTGTCAACAATTAAAACATCCAACGGACCCCAAGCAGCTCCTTTTAACAACCTCTGCAGCGCGGACATAACTAAAGGACCACGCCAAATCATTGCCCCAGATTGTGAGAGCAGTCCCATAGATAAGCATTTGACTCCGTAATTTACCAGAGGAATCATAAGATTCTGATCGGTGACCAAAGGTTCTTCACTTAAATTCATCATAAGTGGGATTGATGGACCAAAAATATCACCATCCAGAAGTCCGACGCGTTTGCCCAACGCAGCAAGACTAACGGCGAGATTAACTGCAAAGATTAAAATTATGGGTGTATTTTTACAATTACAATTACAAAGTACAACGTTAACCTGCAATTGTTGACTTTCCAACACCACCCTTGCCGGACGCGACGACTACTACGTGATCAACTCCTGGTATTGGAGATCTCTTAGGTAAGCCCCTGGCCATCAAGGCCTCCTGATGTGCTGTGGTTTTGGTAGCAAAAGCACGCTAACAGAATATAGAAACAAAATAATGCATTTCGATTTGTGGTATAAATACTTACAAAGCATATTTGGGTGATCCTGTTTCGTAACATATTTGGATTTTGATAAATCTTTTCTTTGGCTATGCAGTATAAATTAGTAAACAGCAATCAGCTGATTTTGTTTCTGTATGAACTTGTAGCAGTTGGCGTCTTCATACTATTGGAGATTTTCATTTACTTTTAGAAACAAAATATTTCACTTCGTCTGTTTTGTGTGTAATTAATAAATTATTTTATGTTTATTCATAAATTTAAAAAAAAAAATATGGCAAATATTCTAATTTACGGCGAATTCGATGCAGGTAATGTAGAATTGTCATTTCACTTCCATCGCGCTACCAACTATTAGGAAAATAGGGGAAATTTTCAGACGTGCGTTATGCCAAGTCCTAAAAAGAATAATTGAAAATGAGGTGCAAAATTTCCCATACATTGCCTTATTTGCTAAATTATATCATTACCAGTGAATGAGATGATAAATGTGTACAAAACAAAGTTCAACAAAGCAAACATACGTTTTGTTCAATTGAGTTAATGGTATGTAAAAAAAAAAAATGTTCCATTCAGAGCACGGGACTATTAGCTTTTTTTGCAGTATAATTTCTGACGTATTTGAGGTATTTGAAGAATGGACACAAATTGTTTGATTGTTACCTTATGCTCATATATTACTTTACTTTAGATGGCGCTAAATTCCAACCAACAAGCGTCTTCAGCCAACTTGATCTTGTACTAGCCGCCTTCAGTTTTGCACACGAAGTATTCATTGAGAGGGCTTTGCTTTGATAACAGCATATATTTGTTTTGCCCTCTTTAACCTCTAAACCCATTTTCGAGCTTCTTTTCAATACTTCCGAAAGCACCACTGACAGCCCGCTGCGTCCTTGAAATTGTGTCAATGTCGTCGGCGTATGCGAGTAGTCTTTTGACAAATCGTGCCACTTATGTTAGCTTGGGAATTTTGTACAATCACCTTGTCATAGTCCTTTTCTGACATCAAAAGCCTCGGTAATGTTGTAATGTTGTTACCAAGCTTGGTGAGTTTGGCAGATATACCCGTATAACTCGTCTTTGTAGATGCTATCATAGGCGACTTTAAAATCGATGAAAATATGGTGAGCATCGATAGGTTTTCTCCAAGATCTGCCGCAAAGTGAATATCTGATCTATGGTGGACTTTTTTGGTCTAAAACCACACTGATACGGACTAATCAGATTGTTGACAAAAGGTTTAAGGCGTTTTCTATAGACGCTTTCATAAGCGACTTTAAAATCGATAAAAAGTGGGTGCGTATCGATTTGGAGTTCCTGGCTTATTTCCGAGATCTTGCGCGATGTTAATATCTGATCTTTGGTAAATTTTCCTGGCCTAAAACTACTTATACGGACTAATCAGATTGTTGACAAAAGGTTGAAGGTACTCACTACAGAAACTAGAAATATGTCGGCTTTGAGAGATTGTGTTTCAAATACTTTTACAAATAGACAAGGATAGCTTACCTATGAGAGGAGTAACAACTGCCTCTTTTGTTTTACATCGGAACAAAATGGAAGCCACGTTTCTCTTGCGTTATCAAGAACAATTTAAAGCGGATACATGGAAATGCTTGAAACATCAATAACAAAAGTGGAAACACAAATGTTGTTTGCATGTACATTAAACCTTTGACAGACCAAAATTAATCGCGACTAACTCTCGATCCCGCTTAGCCTTAAATTCGAAACAGATATATGTGCAGATTCTGATAACAACTGGTTTTAGACCAAAACGTAGCTATACCAAGCGCTCCTTAAAGTCGTTGATGATATAAGAAAAGAAGTCCATAAAGACTTTGTGATATTCTTGATCCTTTTGGGTTTCTTTAAGGCATTTGACACAATTAATCATTCTGTACTATGCGAAAAGCTTATGATTTCTCATCTCTCATCTTTATGATTTCTCATCTCAACCAGTAAACTTCGGAAGTTGCTAACCACTCATCAGTACAAGTGCTTATGTAAAGCTGTCCTCTGGATCGCATCGAGCACCACATTATAAATAATGACATCCAAAATATTTTCATCTGGACATAATTTTGTATTAAATCCGAAAAAATCAATATGTATCGAAGTTTCAAAGAAATTTTGGGATCTATCGTACTTCCTCTCTCGTATCCCCAATTTTTTATTTTTTTTTTGTCTTCTGAATGTGAGTTTTTTGTCAACACCATCTAATGTGAGAACAACAAATAATGCTATGAGATTTAGGAGAGACTTACGATTATTTATGTCTAATTCTCAATAGTAGAGCCGAGCCATCATTATTTCCATATTTTTTTTTTTTTACCTTTTAATCATGTTTAATCATGTTTTTTCAGATCTTGTCTATTTAGCAGACTTTGTTTATTTATTTATTTTATATTGTTTTTATATTTACTTTTTTAACTTTTTTCTTCTGAAAAATGTTTAACTATTAAGGCTTCGCAAATTCAAAGGATATTGTTCTTAATGTGTAAACATGTAATGAAATATATTGAAAATTTGAAAAAATTAATAATTATGTTTATAAACATTTACACAAAAGAATCTAAAATTATAGGAAAAAATATCTGATAGAAATCTCCCAAGGAATCTTGTATAAATTCTGATTGGTAATTTAGCTTTATAACAAGAAGAGTAACGTGAAAAACTTGCCCTTTAAGCCAGACATCGTCTCGACAGATCCATCCTCAGCACTTATAGAAAATTGGTTACTCGTATGTAGGTTCGAATGTCTTCATGCATTTATAATAATCAGAAAATAAAATGAAACATAAATCTGCTGTTTATTTAATAATTCAATTAAAATGAGTTCGTACAGTTTCAACTTTTTAAAAATATAAACAACGTCGGTCCACTAGTCTGTTGCTATTTACGCACACCGCAGTTATTGGTTGGCGCACCACTCCACTTAGTAAAATCGTCGATGCAATTATTATTAGCGACCAAAAAAAATTTATCGATGCATAGCGTCAAACAAGTAGTTCGGGATGTGTAATTGGATAAGTTCCAATTACAAATAAATTCAAAATTATATCTAATTGGCAACTCATTATAATGGCGGCAAGAAATATCCCCACAAAGGAATAGCCAAAAACAAGAAATTCCCCTTGCGACAGAGAAATAAAACACCAGTTCGCACGCTGCCCTGCCGACGATTGATGAAAATGTAGTAATTCGCTTGACGTTTTATTTTAATGATTTTCTTTGTACGAAAAAAAAAAATCAGAGAATTCCAATAATTCGTGCTAATTCTTATTAAGGTAAATTCCGCCCAGAAAATTAAGCAAAACATTCGTGATGTAAAAATTTGTTTTCATTCGCAGTTATGGTAATTGCTAGCAACGAATGGATGAATTATGATGATGATCAAAAGCAATCGCAAATGATTGAAACGAACGTTCTTATGATGGCTGCACCTTCCCCTGTACCACCGTCAGCCGTATCCGCATCAGCAGCAGTAGTAGTAGGAGCTCCCAACACAACATTAAATGCATTAACAGTGGGCAATAATGGAACGACCACCATTCTTAACTCTGATTCCGCCGAATGCGAAGCGCTCGCATGTGATTCCCTGGCTCGTATCGTACTCATCTGCCAGCCAGACTCGCATCCTTTCCAGACTCGGACGATTCTTCTTGCACCAAATATTGAATGTAAAGTCGGACGTTCAATTGCCAAGAGCAAGGCATCTGACAACAACGCGATATTCGATTGCAAGGTACTCTCTCGCAACCATGCCGTCCTTTGGTACTCCAGTGATGGTAAGTTCTACGTGAAGGACACTAAAAGTTCTAACGGGACGTTCATAAATGAGCGCAAGATTCCCGCCTCGGAGCCAGTTGAGTTGAACTTTGGCGATGTGGTCAAGTTCGGCGTTGAAGTGATGGAGAACTCTCGCAAGGAAGTCCACGGATGTATAATTGCGTCCGTCAAACCATATTTACCTGATGGCAGGGAGGCAATATCAATCAGTCAGCTTAGTCAGTCATCGTTCCGCGGGGATAGTCGTATCTCGTTCGAGGAACTGCATCGATTAAACCTGTACATGCAGGAGACGTCGCAACGAGAGAAGCTGCTGAAGGCAAAGCTGCAGAACATACAGAATATCCTTGACGCCACCCGAAAGAATTCGACAATCTGCTGGCAGTCGATGATCGATGAGGATCGCTTACTGAATCGCATCGATTTGCTGGAGAACAAGTTGCAATTCCTCCAGAAAAACTCGCCCACGGATCAGCTGAAGGAGGAAATCCTTAAGTTGCAGGACGAGAAATTTCTCTATCAGAACTCAGCCAAAGAAGCCTTAAGGAAAGTTTATCAAGAGCGCATGGATGCAATGCAAAAGCTGTCCAAAATGGAACGCGACTACACGTGCAGCGAGAACGAGTGTTCACTGCTCCGCGATCAAATTCGGTACACGAAGCAGAACTTGCAGGATGTAAATAGCCGGCTGTTACGCTTGGAGACGGAGTACAGTGAATACAAAGACCAGATGGAGAAGTGCCAGCGAGAAACGAACGAAGAGCAGAGCAATTTTGACGCTGCGGCTGCCGATTTGGCTGACAAGCTGAAGGAGAGGGAGACCGAATGCGAGGAGTACAAAAAGAAAATCGGCGAGTTGTTGCTGACCCGTGCAGAACAGTTGGATATGGATGAGGAGAGTAGAAAGGTGAGCGAACAATTTACATGTAATTTCTTGGTATATCTGATGTGAGAGTAAAATTGAACAATTGACCCCATTGCGTCATGAGGCTACCGCCACCGCCATACACATTCAATTGAAACAGCGAGATAAGTGAAACTTGTTTTTTGTTGTCCACTTATTGAGCACTTGTTACTCTCGCTGGGTAGTTTAATTAAAGCAAAACATTCCTCTGTTAGATGGTGTTACTTGAGAGTTAGGCAGAATTACTCTTGTCTGATATTTCAGCACATTAATTTAACCCTTTATGATTTGTATCGACCCACGCTGCGTACGTGACCTTAGAATTGTCGGAGCAAAAAGTAATTCAAGCAGAACAGATGTACTAAGAATTGGCAAAGTTCCATGCACGTGCTACGTGCTCCGAATAACAAAATGTTTGGCTATATGCCAGAAAAACTGCACTGTGCAGTTAATACATGCATTTTATAGTTTCCCTTATTTTGTATAACATTTATCTTTCGTAACAATAATTATTCAAATTAAAAAAAGTGAAAGCTTTTTTTACCGCATTAATTGCGCAATCGTATACATATAAGTTGAGGGTTAATGTTCCCTGCAGTTGGCGTCGATGTTTAGATCTCTGTTACGTTCTCACAACAACGGCTTACGAGAACATACTTAATGATAAAATATGAACCACGAAATCAGTTATTATTATTCTAAATTCCCATTTAGAGTAGTTTGTGGCTTATTTGGCCCCACTGGTATTCATTGCCTGCTCTCATAATCTTGTTTTACAATGCTCGGGTCGAATCAGACCACATTGTCGGATTCGTTCCCTAAGCTACCGCAGTCGGGGTTACTATCTGTATTTCTTCAAAGTTACTCCCTGGTTTCGACACTTCGTGTCAACGTTATTATTTGTTTGAAGGATTTTTGGATAATCTTCTCGGTTTCCATCTAACCAGTAGAAGCCGGTATTATCTGTACTTCTGCAAGCAATATGTATGCCACTGTCTCCACATCCTCCAGGCATAAACTTCCCGAAGTCCTATCTACTTTAGATGATAAGTTACTATGTCACCTGTGGAAAACTTTACTATCCATTTAAATGTTCGTCGCTTCATACTTGAAACGTTTCTCTTAGTAAAGCCTACCGACATTACAAATCCCATTTTGTCTCCACATTTGACTACCGTTTTCCTCAACCACATGGTTCAGCGTTGTCCTGTTCAATTTCTTTGATCCGTACGTCCGTCTTCATCCAAACTACTTGCACATATATACGTTGTGCTTCTCCCTACCTGACCCTATCATAAGTGATTCAACTTCACAGTTCTTCCATATACCATACCAGATATCTGCTCCAGGTCTGCCATCCAAGTAATCCATCCTCAATTAGTGTTTTGTAATACCTCGCCTTGTTATATTCAGCATATTCAGCTCGTTTATTCATTTTTTCACGAGTTCAAGGATCCTTCTATGTACCTCACCATACGTGGATGCACTATTCTTCAACACTACCTCTTTCTTGATAATCGGGTGCTAGTTTAGTTTTAGCTTTTTTTTATTAAATGGAAATTTCCAAATCCCTGATCACTCAGACTCGATTTTCGGTCCATTGCTACCAAGCAGAAACCTCTTTTGGCGTAGTTTTTGGAGAAACTTCGACATATGCGGTCCTCTTTTATACTCGAGTGGCTGTTATTTGCTGTTCCCCGTTCGTGCTCGAAGAGAGATAAAAGAGGCACACTCCACTACACCGTGGCCACCCACAATTATCAGCTTCAGGTTAAGCATTATCGCTTTGTTTCTCCATGTCGAAAGACGATTCGCGCACTTGTGATGGTATCGGGAGGTAGAGGAGAGAACCCGCTTTTCAGACCATTGATCGGGATTCTCCCAAATTTCAAAAGCAATTCGTGCGACTATACAGCTTTATCACATAAGCGTGTGTAGCGTTCAGAGTAGCTTTCGTTTTAACCACATTCGTAGTACTTCACTGCAGCGTAGTAGTATCATTGGGTGTGTGTCTACTTCAATTAATCGATAAGTGAAATTTTGTCTGATGTTTCTCATCAAAATGTGAGCAATGGAGGTATTTTGTACTCATCATGTTCATCATATTTGTATACTCGCAAGTGTTTAATAAAGAAGGTGTCAAAATAAATTCCCAAAAACGAAACTGTACGCAACGAATAAACTATGTAAGAATATATATACTCGTACACATTTCAAGACTTTAGTTTTGAGACTTCAATTTAAAATTATTTTTATTTCTCTTTTAGCGTCCAAAATATATAAAAACGAGGATTATTTGTCACTGTATAACACTTGTATGACAAGTTTCAATACACAAAAGCGAATTTTATTAAATGCCCAAACCAACTTTGTGATGTTTGTTTGCTCATAAGAATTTTTTTTTATGAAATTTCAACGTTTCGGTGGCTGAAATCGCTGAGAATCGAGTTCGTAGCGCTGAATTATTTCTGATGAAATGATAGCAGCGATTAGTCGTATTAGATACACCCACTGTTGCCTCGTCAGAAGTCTTGATTCAAAATGTTCGGATCCCCTGAATACGACACACACAATGTGGTGAATCTATTTCACTGTTTGTTGATCACAAAATTGTACCAACCCTCTTTGTATAACAGTTATTAGGTCAGATCAAACTACACACACACCCTTATTACTTAAACTCAAGTGACACTGTAACCTCATTTTCGTGTGTATTACCGTACTCACTCATTGTGACAAGTTATTCAACCTTGTAAAAGTCATATCACGTAAAATAAAATTTCTTACTTGTATCGACTATGAGAATAGAAAATCGTTACTGTTACCTTCTAATAGAGAGGGATGATAGAACAACAGACGTTTCAAAGTTAATAAATTTTGTTTAGGTGTAATTTACTTGATGCATCCTTCAAACTTCTTGTTCACTTCTAGGAAAAATACGCCGACGAAAATGTAGTGGATGCCGTCAGTACGACTAATTCCATCGCCACCAGCAACACAAATAACAGCAACAGCAGCACTACCACAACATTAGCGGATGGTATCGATCCTGATGACGGCGATAGTGACAGAAATAATCAAGATGACAATAGCACAAACCTTGCAGCAAAGAAATCGACTATAATGAAGTGGCTTGAGAATTCTGATCTAAATCAAAAAGAAGGTTCGCTCGACATAATGAAAGCGATCTGTAGCGAATCCGATTCAAGCGATGATAGTGACAATAATGACATCGAAGAGAAATGTACGACCACCACAGCATCGTCATCAATATCATCGGTGAAGTTTACAAACAAGCTTCAACTCGTTGCTAGGAACCTTGTACAACTGGAAGCTGAATTAACCAACGGCAATGTGACGGCCACTGGCGTTGGGAACGGCAATCAGCAGCTTGAAAACGAATCACATCAGTTGCTTCAGTATAGTGTGTCGCTACTACGAGAAGCCTTTAACGAGATATCCAAACAACAAATTAAATCATCATCGGCAGTACAATTATCTCCGTCTCAACTGCAAGCGCAGGATACTCTCGTCAAAGACGAGAAGTACGAGGAGGAGCTAATCCAACAAGCCCAAGCCATAGCTGACTATCAAAACGAAATCCGAAAACTCCAGATACAGCTGGAAGATAAGGAGTCTACAACCGCATTCACATTGGACACTCTTCACACAGAATGTTCGTCTCTCAAGGACAAAATCTCCGATCTAACGAAAGATATTGACGGTCTGCGTGATGAAAAAGGCGCCCTAGAGAAAGTAATAGCCGAGAACAAATCGAACAGTGCGAAATCCATAATCGAAGTTGAGGAGGATGAACAGAACGCTTCTCGTTCAAACAGTTCAACAGAATCATTTGACAAACTCATCGAGGAAGACATAGATGCCATGAACAGTGCTGCCGTACTACACGAAGAAGAATTAATTCTCTACAAAGAGAGATTCGGCCAGACACAAGCTGAGAACCTTAAGCTGAAGCGCGAAATTGCAGAGCTCAAGCTCAAGGCGGACGATTTCTGCAACGCTATTCTGAAAAAGTCCCTCGCCTATGGCGTTGTATTTGTCGCTCTCATTGTATATTTTATACTTTCGTACTTTTAAGTGAATTCAAAACCACACACACAACAAAGAAACCACACAAACAGAACCTTTTTTCTACACGAAACCACCCATTTATCAATTTATATATGAAATATATTCTTCTTATTATCTAATTAATATTATTCACTTTATATACATACATACATACATATATGCATACTATGCGAACTTGATAAATTTGTTGTTTTCTAGGTTTTTCGTTTTTGTGGGTAAATAAAAAAAAAAAATTAAATGCGCGTGAGAATGAAATTTACGAGATTTACGAGATTATACCACATAGAAAACTCGACTTTGTAATTAAGTAGCAGCTGAAGTTTATACAAAGATAAATTTTTAGGCAATAAATCAATTGGATAAAAAAAATCAAAAATTTCTAATAATTTGTTTATAAACTGTTTAAATGTGTTATGTGCATTTATACGAACGTATTATTTATGTAAAGTTAAACCTGCGCTCGATGGACAAAGAAAAAAAAAAAAAAAAACGAAACAAAACAAAACCCCCTTTTACAAAAGGATTAAAAGAAAACAAAAATATTTATTAAATTTAATCTAATCATAATTAAAGAAAAGGAAAAGAAAATAATATATTTAGTTTTTTTTTTTGTAAACAAAACATTTTGCACGTATTCACTGAGTCGCTTGAATGGAGGAATGGAGACACACCATTCAGCTCTCGCTTTGTTTTGTTTCTAAGTAAATACATTCAATTATTAAAGAAACAATATTACAATTTGCTACAATCAGCCGTCAAAATAGCAAATAAATTATTAAAGAAAAAGTGTACCTTTAATTTATTGTTTTTATTTGTTTATCTTTTTTTTTTTAAATACAATTGTTTGAATTAAGTATTTGTCAGTAGTTAATTTTTTATATTTGTTAATCAAAGAAAAAGAAAAAAACATTATTCAAATAGGTAAATGGAACCACACCATAATGTATGCATACATAGTGAAGCCCACACATACACACATAGAATTAAAGTGATGTAAATAGCAGCCTGTCCCTCTATTTAGGGGAGAGAAAATAAAATTTGTTAACAGATTTGCAAGCAAATGCAAAAAATCAGTTAAGATGAAATCAATCGAACCAATTAGTTATGATTACAATTGATATAATTTGATTATTATTTTTGTCATTATTCAAAATAAAAATAAATTATATTAAAACAAACCAAACGCGGATTTTTAGTGATTTAAACTTAACTGGCGATTTGAAACCTTTTGTTCTAATATGCCAATTAAATACGAATCTTTAGATAGAGAGCAGAATATTCTTGTGAAACCTACATTAACTACGATTTTGAATTGAATGGAAACAGCAAATTGAGCAAAGGAATAATACGTTAGATTGTCCGAATTAAACTGGTTTCGAACTTCTCTAGACGGACAAACATTATTGTAATAATGTTAATAAAAACAATTCACACGCACAAAAAAGTATGAAAGGACAAAACTGATTTCCCTTTTATTATCACTCACATGATGCTCCTCCCATATTTGCAATTTTCTTTTATTTACACTCAGAAACTTTTGATCCTTCCATTCATAATATCCCCCAAATGAATAACCTTAATGGATTTTTACTCGAAGTACCAAAATCACTCCATGCAAATGAAAACGTTAAATACTACCCTGAATGATTCCACTTCACATAGAGTGATTTTGATACTTGGAGTGAAATATTTGAGAATCAAGATCACGGTGACTTTAGATATTCAGTAACAGGAACAGATAGCTATGTCTTTGACTGTGACTGTTACTTGCTTGGAGATCACGGAGAAAAAGTTGTAATATCGAACTGCTCTATAATGAAGGAACTGGTGGATGATAAAATAAAAACATGTATTGTATATATGTATGTAGTTATTATCGGAAGGGTTATGAAAAAAAAATGTGCAGATTTTGATATCAAGTATTATGGCGTAGGGTAACTGAAAGGCAATTGAATGGAAAGTGTTATTGTTGATTTAATTGGTTGAAAATAGTCTGTGTTTTTTGTCGGTTTATTTCATTACTACAATCAAAAAATTAATGAGAAAGTTAAATAATGTACTTTTTTATTAACAAAATTCACGTGCATTTAAATCCTTTCCATCTGTACAAAAGTCAATTTATCACTAAATTTCATTTATGGAAAAGCCCATTTGATAAGAATTCCTATCAAATTTGTCGCGGTTATATTTTACGTTTAATGTTTTTGAACAAATCGTAAATTTTGGAATCAGATCGTAATTAATTGATTAAAAAATGAATAACAGGGTTTTTTTCATTTCAATATTAATCTCATTTTGTTATTATCTGTGGTAGGATACACATCGCCATGTCAACTGAAATCGGAAATTCTCGCAATTTTGAGCAACGCGCCCTGATAAAGTACCTCGTGAAAACAGGCAAATGGCCCAAAGAAATTTTCGAAGACATGTCATCGACTCTTCAGGATTCTGGGCCTTCGTATACCATGGTCAAAAAATGGGTTTGCTTATTTCGACAAGGGCGAGACAGCTGTGAAAACGACCCTCACCCAAGGAGTCCTGTGTTAGTGGTCACTGAAGAAAACGTCGGAAAAGTTGAAAAATTAGTTCTGGCCGACCGAAGAATGTAAATGTATCAGATAGCGGACGAGTTGCACATCAGCAAAGAATAGATTGGAGACATTTTGCACGAGCTAAGAATGATAAAGACAAAGCAGAAGTCTTTGCCGGCCATTTAGAAGAAACATTTAAACCATTTGAAAATGATAATGCTTGTTGAAAATGATAATGCGTCGGATATAGCACTTCACAATTACACAGTAAGAAATGCAAGGCTGACCGAACTTCAACAAGAAATAAAGAAACTGAAACCGAATAAAACTCCTGGATACGACCTAATCACAGGAGAGCTTCTTAAATCGTTACCTAGAAAAGCGTTAGTTAAGTTCCTGTACATTATACACGCAGTGATAAGACTAGAATATGTTCCGAGTCAATGGAAAGTCGCGGAAGTAATAATGATTCTGAAGCCAGGAAAACCGCCGAATGATAAAAAATCGTATAGACCTATTTCGCTGCTGCCGATTATGTCTAAAGTTTTCGAAAGAATAGTACTTAAGCGATTACAGCCGGTTATAGAAGAAGGATCTCTTATTCCCAATCACCAGTTTGGGTTTAGAACCAAGCACTCAACTATAGACCAAGTGCATAGAATAACTGATTTAATTGAAAAAGCTTACGAAGAAAAAAAGATTTGCTCGAACATATTCCTTGATGTTTCTCAAGCTTTTGACAAGGTCTGGCATGAAGGATTGAAATATAAATTACGACAAGTGCTGCCGGAACACTTATATAATATTTTGGAAAAATACTTGACGAATCGACTTTTCCGAGTCAAACACGGAAATGAATATTCAGAATTTAAAGATATAAGGGCTGGGGTGCCGTAGGGAAGTGTCCTTGGACAGCTTTTGTACCTATTATATACTCGCGCTATACTGCAAGATGAAGGCACCGTATTAGCTACATTTGCCGACGACACTGCCATCCTGGCAACGGGTAAGACGATCGAAGAAACGACTGAAAAATTGCAAGAAGCATTGAATAAAGTAAATGAATGGACAACGATTTGGCGACTAGCTTTAAAAGAAAACAAATCTGTTCATGTCAATTTTACTTATAAGAAAATAAATAATTTGCCGATCTTTTCAAACTCGGATCAAATTCCGTTTGCAAACGAGGCTAAGTATCTTGGAATGACACTTGATGCTAAGTTGAAGTGGAAATCGCACGTGAAGAAAAAACGTAAAGAACTCGAAACCAAATACAGAGAAATGTACTGGTTACTTGGAAAACATCCCAAGCTTAATATAGAAAACAAACTGCTTTTATACATGCAAGTGCTAGAGCCGATATGGACATATGGAATACAACTCTGGGGTTGTACCAAAATAACTAATGTCAATATTTTACAAACTTTTGAAAATAAAGTGCTAAGATCAATAGTTAATGCACCGTGGTTTATTAGAAATAGCGATATTCATAGAGATTTAGGAATTGAAACAGTCGAATATGAAATCAAAAACTTCGCGCGTAAGCATAAAGATAGATTACAAGGACACGTTAACAATGAAGTCCTTCGAATTCTAGATGAGAGGAATCTACTGCGTCGTCTACAAAGGACTAAACCTTTCGACTTAACGCGATAGCAAGAAACCGCGCCTAATTTGCGGAACAAGCAGGAACTTTCAATGGAAAGGGACCTGCCAAACAAGTCAAAACTTAGTTGTAGTATGTAATCAAAGAATTTTATCACGAAGGGAGGTTTTTTTAGCGAGTAAAAATCTCACACTACTATAAGCACGCGCTATCGATCCTTATAGTTTCTTCATGAAGATTTTTTACCTACCCTCGAAAAAAAAATAAAAAATTTTGCACGAGCATTTAAGCATGAAATAAACAAAAATTGCAACCAAATCGTAACTGTAGATGAGACTTGGGTTCGCCAATACGATCCGGAGTCCAAACAAGAGTCTATGCAGTGGATTGAAAAAGGGGAGAGACTGCAGAAGAAATTTGAGGTGGAAAAGTCGGCTTCGAAGCTTACGGCAACTGTTTTTTGGGACAGCAAAGATGTTTTGCTGATTGGTTACCTGCCAAAGGGGACTACGATGAATGGTCAATATTACGTAAAATTAATGACTCAGGCATGTGAAGCGGTCGAACGGAAGCGACGTGGGGTAACGCGCGTTCACACGGCGCTGGTTTCTAGGCAGGCTTTAAAAGACACAGGTTTTTCAACATCGAGCGACTTTTTTTTCCAATTTGAAAAAGGATTTACTAGGGCGTAGATTTGCAGATGAGAACAAGATCAAGGCGGCCATAGAAAGTTATTTTGAAAGCAAATATTTTTTTCGGTGGTATTAAGTCAGTATGCCCGATGTGAGAAATGCATTTCAATCGAGGGAGATTATAGTGAGAAATACAATTTTTTAATCTGATCTCTTCTGCGAACTTATGAGCCGCCGCTCGTCCATCTATAGATCCCTATTTTTAATTGAATGCTAAAAAACGAAGGATATAAAAGTAGTTGCATGCTGTTAAACTAGGCATATAGGTGCTGTATTTATTTTATAATTTGTAAAAGACATCACCGTTTAAAGGGCAGGATATTTTATCGCGTTAAATCGCACACACGATGTTATAGGATATACATTTACGAGTAGGTACACTGCCGTCCATAAGTTTCTGCACAATACATTCTGTGAGAAAAATTGATCAAAATTGGTTTGACAGTCAATGTGTTAAAGCGACGTATCGTGAACTGTCGACTCCAAAGTGCTATTATATAGCACGCACTGTATGCACTCTATATGCAATGTTATTATGTCAAAAAGTTCAACTTTACTTTTTTCCTAATTTCCTCCCATTTGAGGTTTTTTTTTACTCTATCTTTAAATATTGAAATATAAATATTTTCCAAAACTATCTGGCGCCGGAAGAATACGCAAGCTGCTTTTATAATTAGAAAACAAACCTAGTTTTCCCGAAAAATACCGAAATTGCAGTTTTTTGATAGGTTTTTTGATATACTCGTATAAGTTAATGACGTCTGTAGTTTTATTTTATTACTTCCTACATCGGTTTATGCCTTAATTCCGCTCGTTTTTCTTCAAACCCTTTACGTGTTTTAAGATGAACGGCAGTGTATGTACTTACATGAATATTATTAGTACAAACTTAAAAATGACGCCTGTGATTTGAATAACAGTTATTTTTCACAGTGATATAAAGTAAAAGGAAGTAACATTGATTCTTATACAATGTATCAGTGATAAATGCAAATTATATATTATTGGATATGGTCAAATTCAAGTGTATACTGTTATTAAATGGCTTTTCGTTAACCCCGTGTGTAGTCCGATTGAAATTATGTTGCATGAGCTAAGCAAGACAGAGCACGACCAGCTCAGTTGGTATTTTCATGTTCAAAGGAGAGATCATTTGAACCCCGTCAAAAAGGCAATATCAATAAACGTTCCTACACAATCGCGCAAAAAAGGCAGACCAAAAAACAACTGGATCACAAATGCAAAAACACCAGCATTTGATTGGCCTCAGTGACGAAGTGATCTGAAACCGGGAAACCTGCTGGTACTTCCTGAAGTCAAACCGGTAAATCCCACAGGCGGACCAGTAGGGAGGCAGTGAAGTGGGAGGGTTGCGATCCTTCTGCTCCGGATCATAACCTCGCCGTAAGGAAAGAAGAAGAAGAAAAGCTAAATACTGTAATATGCGAGCTACGGCTCGAGTAGATAAAACGTTATTCTGTGAGATTATTTCTTTGTTTTCTAGTCTATAGAACAATTCAAGTTCACACTATACTATTCTTCGCAAATTCTTTCCTTACAAGGTCTCTTTCTTCTCAAATCACTTTATCTCATTCCAATTACTTAATTCACAAATCCAAACTAATTACTTCTTCTTGTTAAGTCTTGACTTGCAATTTATCACAAAATTACAACTTCGCCGATTATCACTTTTCCAATCTCTTCGTGCGGTTCGAAAACCAACTGCCTTGCCTCGATCGCCATCTGTCCTTATATAGTCGCATTTCTGATAGCCAGAAACTTCTAGCAAATTCTTCGACCACTGGAACAAGAAAATTCTGATGTAATAATTCCAAGATGACAGCTGCAGCCAATAATCTCTTGCGGTTATAATTCTCTCTTAATTCCACAACGTCGTCTTTGACATAATTCGTCTATTACCGTGGACACGAACCTCGAATGAAAAGACACTTCGGAATGTGTTGCATCTTTTTGGGGCGTAGTTATTATGCTACATTATGTTACAATATAATGGCTATGACCAGTGAAATTAGAGTGCATTATATTATGTATGAACACTGCACACAGTGCTACGCTTTTATGATCTGTCTCAAACAAATTTAATACAAGTACATATTGCAAAATAAAGCAATTCATGTGATCGTTAAAGTGGTAGATATGCTTATGCATATACTAGCACATCACTTTTAAAGTTAAACACAATTGGCCCTTAGTAATAGAAATACTAAAAGCAACTCCTAAATCTATGCCAATAATTAAATAATAGAAATAAAGAATAAAAACAGATTTAGAGACCACATGTCGATTGCATTATCTAGAGGTCTACGTTCATCCAACAGTGTTCCATTTTGCTATCTTGGTTTCCAAGCGTTCAACAGCTTGCTATAACATATTAAAAGTTGAAATACCTTAGATTAATTCAAAAGACAATTTTTAGAATACACACGAATAAATATTGTACAAGTAGGTATATACAGGATGTTTCTTAAAAAGGAACCTCTAAATATTCTTGAATTTTGTGCACATATTGCCAAAGTTTTTAAAGACTTGGTGCAATTATAGCCAAGTTAAGGAGATAGTTAAAAAAAAACATATACTGAAATTTAGCTCAAAAATAATATGTGGTGGAAAATACAATGCATGTTTTCACCACAACATGCGACATATCATATAAAAGTTAAACTTCCGAGAAAAAAAAATATTTTTTTTCGATGAAAATTGTTTAACAAAAAACCTTAATATCCAAGGCAAAGGTGATGTCCAATCCCCTCTATCTCCGAAGGTATAAACGCAATATTTGAGGGTTTGTAAAGTCATGCGAAGGTTTTAAGGCAAACACATCCGCATGTCCATCTGAAAATAAGGCTCAAATTCTATCAAAATCTGTTGTGGTGTTTAAGTTAAATGTGTGAGAAAGATAATTCGATTATTTATAAAACTCCTCCCAATATCTTACCCCACTTTATCCGATTTAAATTATATTCAGATGGGATAAGTTTCATGTCAGTCTTAGCTTACGAGCCGAAATTCACTGAAATCTATTCGGAAATTCTTGAATTAATATGATTTAAATATTGATATTTCCATATCTTACCCACATTTCATACGATTTTGACAATTTTTGATGGAGCTACGATGCATATCTGAATACGTATCAGAGCAAACCGATAAATCAAATATCATAAAAATGTCTTCAGACATGTAGACATGGAACAAGAAGTGTTCATATAATCCTATTAACGTAGAAGTCAAATTAACCTGACCCATTTTTTCAGAATGTGGTATTTTGTACTCTTTAACTAGTTAAATTTTTCACAGCGTAACGCTGCTGTTGATTTTGGGATGTGAAACCTTATGTGCATGAGATTGAGCAAGTCTAGTCCAGACTTTTTGCGGGAGATGAAAACACAATAAGAATCTAATCAACTTCATAGATGTCAAAATGCGGCATTATTTTATTTTCAATTTTTGTACTGCGCTGAAATCGTATATATTAGAGTGTATATACTACCAAAATGATAATAAACTACTTTGGGAATAATGTCCAAAGGAAAATAGTTTTTACATTTAACTAGTTAGTATCTAGTAGAATACTGAACGTACCCATTAGTTTCATTACCACAACCACAGTACATCCCTGTATTTTAAAACAATTATTCAGTTTTGTTCTAGCGATTTGTCGGATTTCATTTCGTAACTCGCACAGAAGGATCCTTAGGCGGTGGAGTTATGAAAACTGTAATAAAAATTTGCGGTAATTTTAACTATTTAAACAACAAATAGTTGGTTATATTCTTTTCAATTTTGGTCTTCTTTCACATTTGAAATTTTACGCCTATTAGGCCTTATTTCCAGGAAAATTTAAAATTTTGTTTTATTTCGTTGGGCCTTGTTTCACGTCGCCCTACTAGTAGAAGTATAAATGTATGGTATGTACTATATGTAAATTATTTTTATGTTTTTTAAATAAATAAATAATTGTTGAATCTGTCGAATTATTATTGTTTTCAAAAAGTTTTTTTTGGAATTTCAGTTATAATATTTCCAGAAATGAAGGGGCCTTTTTCTTGTGTGTTTCCGATTTTTATTGAAATAAGAATCCCCAAAGTTGACTGAGCTTGTACTTCACCTTCCGCTTCGTCTTCACTATGGACTTCATCATTGTGTTCGCGTTAATGGTCTTCTATTATACATATTTTAAATTTTGACAGTTCGTACTTCGGCTTCCGGTTACGCTTCAGCTTACCATTGTGTTCTGGCAGTAACTTGTAAGGAGATGTCACAAATTACCTTATCCGCCGATTTCAAGGATGCCAAAACAAATAAAGAAGTGGACAACAAATAGTCGATGAAGAAGGGAAACCATTTAATACTTCCAGCAATATGTTTTCTTTAATTGAAATTATATGACTTATGTTTTAATAAACAGCTGATTGGTGAAGTGTCATTTTGATGCACGTCCTGCAAAGTTTTTATTTATCTGGATGTGGGTTTTTTCGGATTTCTTTGTTAGCTTATTATACAGGATACTAAGAAACACACCTAATGTAATAAGGTTCTAATTGAATATAGAACTCGCGATAACGCTTAATCTTAAAACTACAATCCTTTGCTTCAAATTATATAGAACTCTTTTGTATATATGTAACTTTTGACATAATCATTACATACAACAAATATTCTGTAATATCTACACTTAAAATTTTCCATTGCAGATATTACACTGACATACGACCAAAATAAAAAATTTAAAGTTTAAGGTAGATCTTGTTTATTTGTAAATTACTTAAAAAAATGATAAATCCCAGTTTTTTAATTTAAGTTAATATCGAGTTTTAAAATAAATTATTAATTAATTTGTCTTTAATTGATTTTCAAAATACATACACTACATTCCACAATACACTCTTCATTTGCTCGCTAGCATAGAGAGACGAGCAGTTCGCTTAATAGAACATTCTGCACTAACTTCCAGCCTCCAACCGTTAGCTCATCGAAGACTGGTAACAGATCTATGCTTATACTATTGATACTATCATGGCAGACATTTCGAAGAATTCAATGGAATATTCATTAGAATTGAGAAATTTGAGCGTTCTTCTAGGAAGTAAGTAATCTTATTAGTAATCCCTAAAACAAAAATTACAAACTAATATAATTTAATTAACTAATATGTTTTTTTGACAAATGCAAAACAATACATCTTTTAAGGTTTCGTTCATCTTTGCTTTCATCAGGTAGCATGTTGCATACTTAAAACCACTTGTAAAAATAGCCCCTATTCATAGTTATATATTAAACCCGAGTGTAACTGATCTGGAGCCTAAAGTTAATACACAGATTAGAAACTGTCTAGTATTCATAGAGAATATGATAACTCTGTTTAATTAAATACGAGTTTAATATCTAATCTACTATATAGTAACTCTACTACAAATTAAATTCAATCTATTACGAAAACACTTACTGAAAGCAAAATTTCAAAAATTCGTAAACTTATTTTTGCGGTTTTGCTGTTGTAAACAAAAATAAGGTAAGAATTGTACTTATACATATGTTTTGAAATAAACAAAAAATTATAAAATTACAGATGAGTGGCAAGGAATATAAAAGAGTAGGGGTGGGAGAGGGAAGGAAATGCTGCGCGAATTGGTCCGAAGGCATCTTAAAGTCGTGGACGATAGAAGAAACGACGTTAAGATGATTTGAATGCAGCATGAAAAGACATAAAAATAAATATGCAAATATGCAAATATTCACCAAGATACCAAAAACTTGATCAATGTTGTAATCGACCGACATTTTTCTATATATTTTTTAGTTCGTTACCTACGTGGTATACTATTTTTATTACTGTAAATGTAAAATCAAATCACAAATTACTCGCGCATCACAAAATTCTTAATATGATATTTTTTTTTTTTTTTTTTTTGTTCAACAGAGTTAAATACAACTTAAACATATGTTCTGTCGTGATTAATATTAGACTAGAGTTTGTCGATTACACATGGGTTTAAATTGTCTATGAATTACATAATCACCGGATTAGTTTAACAATAACATAATAAGAACTTATCAAACATCTATGAATATGCGCAAATGTCTTTTGAGCTGCCGTTTTATTTCAAAGCTGAAGCCTAAAATCACTCACATTCCAGACTTGATATGGTTGTACATCACCAATAAATATGATATTAAATATTTTGGGGCTTACCCATATTTCATCTTGAAAAACGCGATTAGTATTTAAACAAATTCATTTTAGCTTTTTCAGTTTAGCAACATCATTCATCAACTAATTCCTGCATTCTTTTGCATTTGTACTTGCATTCACCTGCATATAATTCGGTGCACTTGAATTATATAAATAATAAATAACAAAGCACCGAGTATATATCTCTGTGGTGCCCCGGTATCTATGTACATCTAAAAAACCTGATAATATGTTATTTATTTTGTGCGCTGTGTTCTTCTAGTAAGATATGCTCTGATATGTGCTGAACCATTTGAATTCGTCGTTTTCAATTCCATACTTGGTTTCCAAAGTAGAATCTTTCGATCTATTGTTCAAAGGCTCTTTTGAAGCTAAAAACAATGGCACTATTTTTGTTTTTCTCCCATTACGTTTCCACTCGTTGACCACGTGATTTAATGCACTTTCACAAGAGTGTCTTTTTTCTAAAACCTGATAAGTACTTACTAAACAACGAGTATTTCTCCATATATTCCTCTAGCTACTTCTTTACTACAAAGCTCCAAATCTTTTTCCAGTGTTTTCAATCAGTTAACCCGACGGAATTCTTCACATTTTTGGGTTTTTACAACTTTTCCAACCGGTGTAACTATTGAGTGTTTCCACGAATTCCACTCACTATTCCCAGTAGAATCGAGCCTAAGGTTGTAAAATATCATAAAGGGACCGATTTTATCAAAATCCGCCTTATTTCTTAAAAATTTATAAATTTTCTTTAGCTCACGCCAAGTTATTTGACGAAATTTAAATGTACTAGTTGCTTGTTCAATCTAGTTTAAATATTGCACATTGTATAGGAATAAAAACTATTTGATAGTGTCATTGAAAGTATTTTCATCTATTTTGGTAATGAATTTAGTTATAAAATATTTCAAACAGCTTTTTAGTATTTCATTATGTATTATTTGATATATGTACATATGTATGTTATATGTATTGTTGTAAGCTAGGTCCGTTTCCATAAGCTTCATAGAAAATACTTTTTTACGGTATTTAAAAAACAGTACTTTAATTTTTGTTATATCTTCGTTATTATTTACAGACACTGTAATATCAATTGATTCATTATCTAAAATTGTATTATTTGTATTTACCTTTGCTTTTAGGTTCGGTATGTTAGTTATAACACAGTCAATTAATGTTTTTAAACTTTCTATTACTTCTGGTACTTTTTGTTTTAGGTTTTTATTATTTAAAATACTCTCAGTATCGCGTTTGTAGACATCGTTTTTATTATAATTTCGTTTACTGATTCGGTTATATTCTTGGAAAAAATCATAAAAATACCCTATCTGAGCTGCTTGGGGCTCTATACATTGTACAAATCACTAAATTTAAGTTATATTTACAATTAAGAGCTAATAGCCAAAACTCTGAGTCAATCGTGTTTCCACTACAACAGTTCTCCTTCAATTAGAGTTAAAACTCTGATATTACTATAACTTTCATCAACTTCAATATTCGCAGTTACATGTGTTTTGTGTATATTACAAATCCCCATTTATATATACTATTCAAGCCACCAAGGCCCATCACCTCTATGTCCTCCTGGTAACATCCCTTTACCAAAATTCATTCTGCTGCAGGAAAAGTAAACTTTGGAATTCACTCCCAGAAGACATATTTGCAGAAGAACTTAATAATTCAAGAACCAGCGTATTGCTTCGCTTCTTATTAAAAAAAAAAAAAAACAGGCCGGATTTTACATTATTAAGAAGTCCAAAGCCCTAACTACTTCCCCACAGAATGCTATATAGACGGATTTTCAATCACTTAAGGACTGAACCGAATAAAATCTGTAAATTTTAATGAGTGCTGTATGTCCAATGTGTAAATAATTAAATACCATTTTGTTCCCAAATTGTCTTTCATACTTTGTAGTTTCAGTTTATATTTGATTTCGGCTAAGTGCAGTTGTAGATATTTATAAAAGATTAGTCAAGAAGAACGTCGTAAATAGCTCCTTCGCGACCAAACCATTTTATTGCAAAAAAAATTGAACATAGCACGCTGTACAGTTGATTCTGTTATAAAAAGATATTTAGAGACGTTGACTGTCAAGCGTAAACAGAAAAGTGGAGCACATGATAAAAATTTGGACAGCAAAATAGTGGGTGTCATCGTTAAGAACCGGGCCATGTCATTCGGATGTTGCTCGGAAATGTAGTATCAACCAAACAATGGTACAAAGATGCAAAAAAACGGGCTGGTCTAAAAACGCAGGAAAAACAAAAAAAATACCAAAAGTTACCGAAAACCAAAAAAAAAATAATAATTAAAATACAAGCCCGAAAGTTGAACAACTTGATTGAAAGCAAGAAGCCTGCTTAATTTTAGACGATGAATCTTACGTTAAAGCCGACTTTAGGACTCTTCCAGGTTATCAATTTTACAATTCTTTGTAGCAAGCTCTTTGCCAATTTGGATACAGACATTTGTTACAACTGGGACAATCACCGCCGAAGTGTACATCAATGATTACATTTATAAGCAAACACGAGGGTCCAACATTATTTTGGTAAGATTTGGCTTCAGCTCACTATACTCATGCGACGTTAAACTTGTTCGTGGCGAAATACATAGATTTTGTCCCAAAAGACGTGAACCCACCTAATGCCCCACAGTGTCGTCCCATTGAAAAGTATTGTGCTTTGGTTAAAACAAAATTAAGGAAAAGTGAGCAGTGTGCTAAGGACCCTAAAGATTTTAATATCAAATGAAAAAGAGCAGCCAAAAAGGTCACGGATGTAACTGTCATCAACTATATGAAGGACATTCGAAAGAAGTTGAGAAAAGAAGGGGAACTTAATTATTTGTTTTAATTTCACTAATTGTAAACGAATTTTAAAAAATATAGTTTTTAAAGTATTATAAATACAAATTATTTACATGAACTATCACATTATAATTTTTTTTTGCTATGAAGTTTCCAAACTTTATTTGTTTCAGTCCTTACTAAAGCCCTTTTTCGTATATTTATTAATTAAAATTTTTGAAAACAGATATAGCCGACACGTAAAGCTCGTACTGCCTTACCCGCAGCCACCACGGGAAATTTCTATTGACACTACCTTACCCACAAATGCAGAAACAGCTGACAGACAGACCCCTTCCAATTTCGAAAATTATAAGGCGAATTCGTGATCGCCGTGGCTGCACTCAACAACGGCGACAACGTCGTCGAACAACACACCAAAGTTCGAAATCGGCATATTTATCGAGGTTATGGTACGGATAGGGCGTATTTCGTGAAACTCCTTACGTGCATTTGTTGTGTTTATCATTTTAAATTTGTGTTTGTTACAAAATTGCCGAAAAACGAAATCACCCGCAATAATGCATAAATATATTGCTGTCCAGTTCCACTCAGCTGCCGCCAACCAGAGTATTTTTTAAATTGGTCCCATTCAAGCGATAACAGAAAAGTGAAGAATACAAAGTGCAAAAAAAAAACATCGATAATCGTCGTCGCTGTCGCCGCTGCTGTCGTTTTTTCGTTTTACGAAAATCAAATTTTTATGTGGTTTTTTTTTTTTTCTTTTCAAAATATTTTATTCTATCGAGTGCAATTTCAATTAGTGTTTCGTCTATATTATAATATATTTTGTATTAATTGTGTTTTGTGTGCGGCGGTGTCTTATTTCTCTGTGCGAATTGAAAAAAAAAGGAACGAATTTCCTTACTCCAGCGCGGCGAAGGAGTTTACCGAGACAGAGAATCTAATTCGCGTGGCGTATTGCTAGAGAATCCAAGAAAAAAAGATAAAAATCGAAGAAAACATCACTGCAGCGAGAATATTTTTCCTCCCGGCTGATTTATTCTGATTTTTGTGCAAACACCGTTGAATATATTTCGTGTAATCAATGAGGTGAGTTGATTATTTCCTCCCCCACCCATTTTTCTCCTATTCCGCTGGTTCTACCAATTTTTTTTTCTTTTGCCTAACCTGGTTTCAAGGCAAAGAAGAGACGGACAACAAATATTCTGCTTGCATTCTTGTGGGGTTAGCTTTTGTCTCATAAGCCAATAAGTAGTGTTGCCAGTTGCAAGTTCTAAAATATACCCGGGGGAAAATTGTCAAGCAAATGGATGTAGTCCATAAATTAATTTTTAGGAAAACAATCATAATTGCATCATTTCGCAATGGGACAGGTGTTCAGTACGTTTCTGTAGTACTGTTACTGTTAAACACTTGCATATAAGTGCATACAGATATTCGTATGTATGTATGTCATTCGGCGCGTTTGGATTACAAGGTTGTAGTTAGTCATAGCTAGGCAAGGCATAGCTGACGCCCTAATATTTTCCCCTTCTAGGTAGGGTGAAAGGCCTCACTCAAAACGCACAATTTTTGCTAACCGCTAGACAGTAAAATCATTGGTAGTAAAATCTAGTTTAATTACCAAAAAACAGTCTTAGGTCGTATGTCAATTTGTTAAAAATGTAGTAAAATTTGAACTAGGCTCTCAAACCTCCTAACCTATTGAATTCATAATTGACTAAGAATGCAGTCAATTTCATAAATGTCAAAATGCGGCAATTAAGTTCATTCCAATTTATCTTCATATTTATTTTAAGCTGAAATTGTTTCGCTTGATATATAAACCCAACTAAAATTAAAACTAGTTTTAGAATAAAATTCCGAAACGAAATAGTGATTCCTAACTAACTGATTTTGACTTTTGTACAGTTCACTAAAATTTCACGCAGAATTTTTTGATTAAAATCCATTCAACTAATGGATTTATAATAATTTTGCAGTCTATTCGAGGTTTCTCTGTACGACATCGGAATGTCAAGGAGCAATCTAAATAGGATTTAATCAAATTTGATTGATGTGCAATGGAAAGTTTAGTAAGTAAGTTAATTCCAGGAGATTTGAATCGAGAAATAAATAATTTGGAACATTCTTTGCATGTATTTATAAATATCGATAGTAAACGATATTTTTTATTTTTTTTTTTTTGCTAATATTGATTGTTTTTGGCTTTTATTCTAAGACCCCTTCGCAAATGAACTTATATGTCAGACGAATGTTTTTTTTGTTGTTATTATCTAGCTAAGTGTTCCAGCGAATCGCTATATTCCCACCACATTTCCCCTCTAGCGCTAGTAGCGGAAAGTTTTGCCGGCCCTGTCATCTTGGTACAAAAAGTCATTTTGCTAGATACTAGCAGAGTGCTTGGAATGCGCCGAAAAATTGACAAATTCTGGTTCACCGTTAATTGTATTATCGGTTATTCTGATTGGTCACTAAGTAAGGTATCCCGGAGACTTTTAAGAAGGGGAAGGCAAGGCAAGGATTTCCACCCTGAGTTCTTAGCCATCAGTACATTCAAACACAGCTGATCAGCGAAATTGGGTTGGTTTTGTATTTGTGCCGGCTTGAGTAAATTATTTTATTTATATAGAACTATTTCGTGGTCAGAATAATTCGGTCGTGGCCAATTTTCATTTGTTTCTTTGAAAAGTACGAGTTTTAATGAATTATGAGAATGCTTTAATACATATTGAGCACAGCGATTAGGTGTCACGTTCAAGGAACACAAATTATAATAAAAAAAAATTTCCATACGACGCTTTGGCAGCACTAAATAGGTAGGCGTTTGAAAAGTAAGGGAGAAACTAGCTAGGCGTAACTAACTAGGGCCATGGAATCCGAACGCTCGAACTCCAATTTCTGTGTTTTTTTAAATCATCTTTTTTACCTGAGTTCGCTAAGAAGCGAATGGGGTTAGCCGTGTTTCTTTATGAAAATTATGTTCAAAAGAAGTTCCTAATTTAATTTAATTCTATTCAATGTAAAATCATTGAATGATTAGTTTAATAAGAGAAAAAGCGGGACGATGCTAGGATCACTAATTTTCTTCGTTCTCCAATCCTCTACTAAACCAGTAGTACCAAATTACAAAATACAAAATAGCATATCATTGTTTTGTGAAACCTAACTGAATTTTGCATTTTAATTAATAATAATAAGAATATTTTGGCGTTAACAGCTCAACGCAGAGCCTGGCCTGCTTCTCGCAGCCACTCGTGCTTTGCGCCTCACGAATGGTTGGTACCTACAGTTTTATGTCGTTTCGTTTGAGAGAAGCTTTTCATGACAATTTTACTCTCGGATGTTTGCCAAACGTTCGCGAGAGGTGGGATCGTGAGAAAACTTTTTTTTTATTTCTTTTTTATTTTTGTGTTTTCTTGGATTCGAACCTTGAAGCTACAAAAAGTCGAATCCACTAAGTTTTGACACCTTTCGAGAGATGGAAGCCCATGCGATTCTTACCACCTGCCGAAGATCTTTAACATTCGTTTGGCTTAGCTTTAGAAGTTACTTGTTTAATATCAGTCTAAAGGTTTTCAATAAGATTCAGATCGGGAGATTGGGCTGGCTTCCATAGTCTGAAATCCATTAGCTGGAAACTTGTTTTTTGTCAACGCACTTGTGTGCTTTGGATTGTTAGCTGTGAATGGTAACATGACTTGTTAATAGATTTTAACATAAATCTCTTTAGTCCATTTTAAGTTTAATCCAAAAAACAAGACTCACTCCATAGCATAATTGTGGCACCTCGATTCTTGACTGCCTTAATTCTTGACTGCCTTAATTGAAAATTAAGGATCAGATGTACGGTTGATGGTCTTTTTTATTAACGTGTAATACAATTTTTCACTCATTAGTCCAGAGAATATTTTTCAACTTAGCAGTGTGCCGCTTCAGGTGTTCTTAGTCAATTTTATAGCATTAAAAATCATTATACTTAAGCATCCTAAAGTTTTGCACACGTAGTTGGTTGAGGTCCCTTTTCATGTTAGGAGAGGTCTTCCTTTAGCGCGTAGCCACTTCGGTATGGACCTAAAGGTCTTCCGGGCTGGAGCGTTGTTACCCATTCGCTCTACATATCTTAGCCATCTTATGCAATGAATTCAAACTTTTCTGGCTAGGTCCATGTCGCTATACAATCAATGTAGGTAGTTGTTGTATGTTCTTATGTTAAAGAAATAACAGGACAGCGCGTCGTCTTGTCGTAGTTCTATTCTGACATTAAAGGATTCGGTGATGTTTGTATTGACCTTGAGCAGCATGCATTCACCATCGTTATCCTGCACAGGCGGCCGAGTTTGTCAGGGATGCCAAAACTAGATATAGCTCTGTGTAGCTTGTCCCTAAAAACGCTATCATAGGCGACTTTAAAACCAGCGAAAAGGTGGGGATTGTCGATTTTGGAGCTGTCTTTCCTAAGATCATCCGCAAAGCAAATATTTGATGTATGTTGGATTTTCCTGGCCAACAAATCACACTAACACGGATCAATTAGATTGTTGAAAAAAGGTTTATATGTATATATAAAATATAAAAGTATATGATGATCTGCACAGTGCATGTGTAGTTGATGAAGTGGGAGGGACCCGAATAAAAACTATCTTGTTCGACATCTAGGTCTGAATCAGTGATTTTTGTTGGCACCTGATACCTTACATATTCGGTTTAATAAAACACTTTAACAGTGCTGCGAAACCGAGATCAGAAATGAACAATTAAAACTTCATTGGCAGTTCTTTAACTACAGGGTCTTCCAATAGGGAATTCCGAACTTTGACAGTTGAAAGCGGCCATATTGTTGAAGCTACATCTGTCAAATTGGCTGTGATTTATTCAGTCCGTTTTGCCAAATCACCATGGACAGATATAGCGTTCAACAACACGTCGACGAAACGCAAGATCTGCCGAAAACATAGCCGCTGTCCGTGAGAGTGTGCAGGAGAATCCGAGGCAGTCGATTTCGCGTCGCTCACAAGAACTCGGCCTTTCGCAGACCACAACTTGGCGAATTTTGCGTCGTGACTTGGGCCTGCACCCGTACAAAATTTAACTGACCCAGGAGCTGAAGGTAAACGACCATAGACAACGATGTGTGTTCGCTGAATGGGCTCTGAAGCTGTTGGAAACTGACCCTAATTTTCATCGAAAAATCATCTTCAGCGATGAGGCCTATTTCTGGATGAATGGGTACGTCAACAAACAAAATTGTCAAATTTGGGACGATACCAATCCACATGAGATTCAAGAGCGTCCAATGCATTCCGAAAAAGTCACTGTTTGGTGTGTATTTTGGGCTGGCGGCGTCATCGGTTCATATTTCTTTGAGAACGACGTTGGCCAGGCCATCACCGTAAACGGCGAGCGCTATAGGTCGATGATTACCAACTTCTTTTGGCCTGAATTGGATCATATGGACACCAATGACATATGGTTTCAAGAGGACCGCGCTACGTGCCACACAGCTCACGCCACATTGGAAATTCTGCACGAGCGATTGGAGGGTATGGTCATCTCATGTGGAGGTGATGTGAACTGGCCAGCGAGATCGTGCGATTTCACCCAGTTAAACTTTTTGTAGTGGGGTTTTCTGAAGTCGCAGGTCTATGCGAATAAGCCACAAACCACAGCGGCCCTCAAAGCCAACATAACCCATGCTATCGGTCAAATTCAGCCTGATTTATGCGCCAGAGTCATGGAAAATTGGACATTTCGGATGCGCGCCACCCAGAGAAGGCGCGGCGGACATTTGAACGATGTTATATTCCATACATAATGGCATCGATAGGCCTTTCAAACGAATAAAAAATTTCGATGATATCTCATACACACTTTGTTTTATTTAAATTTAAAGATATGAAGCGCTACTAGCGGTGTGCTTTTTCTGTTTTGCTCCAAATTAAGTTTGTGTCCCAATTGCAGACATTTTCCATTTATACTGATTAGTATTGTTATTGTACTTAGTACGAAAACGTACCATTCCAATGTTTCAATATCTAAAGCATAGCCAAATGGTCTATATGGCACGTTTGCTTAGTATCGTTTAAAATGCAACTAATCTTGAAACAGGTCTTGTGCTCAAACTAGGTGCTTCAATGGAAAAGGCAGTTGACATTGCGTAAGTCCACAAATTGATCATGATTGCTATTGCGATCTTCCAGGCCGTGATTTTTGCATCACAAGTTTTGGCGCAGTCTTGGCATTGCTACAACAAAGTCACCGTGTTAGGTGACCTGTTGTGGGTGGCACAATAAACCCAATTGATGATAAAAGTTGTCCTTTTTATTTAATGGGGTTTTTAAGCGCTATTAGAACCAACAATCCAATTAGTCTTGAAGACTTTTTGGTATCGCTAGGATTTTTTTTTCAGTAGTTCGACCAATTTGACAAGTTTGCCATAGTTAATTCTTATTCTATAGCCGAAGGCCGTTCACGAAATTTCTCTCTTGTATTACAAATTTTGTAGGTAACAACCATTATTTATATGATAAACTTGATTTGTTTTAGTTCTACAGAATGTGTTTTATCAAGCGTCGTAAGTTTTAGCAAGCGTCCACAAAAATTGATTCCACCTGAAACAACAAAACTGGCAACACTGCTAATCCCACCACCCGTTTGCAACCCTTTTTCTCTTTTGTACCATATAGCCGCTACCTCGCCCATCCAGAGAAGAATAAATAAAGAAAAAAACTGTTTTTTTTTTTTATCTATTCTCTGTTGCTGTGTTCCATTGAACCTTACTGTGAAACATTTATCGATTTTACTTTCGCCTGAGCACCCATTAAAGATTCGTTAGTTATTTTTTTTTTTTTTTGGCATCATTTGATTTTTCCCCCTCGAGTAAAATAGAAAGTCAATTGACATTCCCAGGTGTCTGCTGCAGATGCATTGACGCGAAAAGAACTGGATTGAAGGTGTAGTGCACTGACCTTTTCGAACTTTAGAAGAACGGGTGCTATCGAAATTTAAAATTTAACAGCCACAAACCGACAGATTACATAGAATTCCCCTCAAACTACAACAATTCAAATAATGTTGATGAAAGCTGTATGGATACAAGCTGTGTCTATTTTGTTTCATTTAGTGTTGACGCCACCACAATTCCAATGACTCCAGCAATACTCGTATCTACTCTGCTGGATGAATCATCATCGTGGCTGTTGCTGTCTTCGTCATCGTTGTCATATATCGTGCTTTTGCTTAGTAGCATCGGTGGAATTTTGTCGTCCGGTTTTTGATTTCAGTTAAAACAAATGGAAATGAATACACACATATACACTTTCAAATAGAAAGAGAGCGTGTTTTTTATATGTTTGAGATGGATTACCTAACATCGTTAAACTTTGAAACGGCTAAAGGTTGGTAATTTCAAAGCTTTTGGGTAGTCACTGTCTTTTGAATTGCCAAGAAACGGCAGTTGTTGTTTACTGTTTAAAATAACGCCTCACTATTTCTAATTTAAATCTCGATATCTTGAAAAGATTTGCTTATCGCAGTTGAAATTTATAAAGATTAGCATAGAAGCCTTGCAAGATTGATAAGGCGGGTGTCTTTTCGTTAAATAATAACAAGAAAGTTGACATTTGTTGTTTTATTTTTGGATATAAATATTTTGCGGTATTCGATTCGAGATAGGTACGTGTATGTCAGTTTTGCAAATTGGTAGTAAATAAAACACGCTTTGCATGGAATGACGCAGGTGTGTTTGAATTAACATTTTGGGTATTTAAGTTAGTTCTATTATTTTCTTAGTGAATTTTGCCCAAATTAAGACTATGAAAGTGCAAATTTTATTCTCGCAATTATGCTCTTAGTTTGTGCAAGTAGTGACCTTGATAGTTGTCTTGGATAATATGAACTTAAACCAGGGACCGATATCCAGCGATAGAGTGAAGGGCATTAAACAGGTTATACCTATTACATAAGCCTGTTTCACAAAAATTGATTTGTGAGCTGTGAATAATTGACAAATTTTAGTTTTATAAACTTTTTAACGAGTATACTGTGAAAATTGAGGATGAGTATTAAATAATAAACTCCTTGACTACCGCTACTCTTCAACTCATCAGGATGAGTCAAAAAAGTCATTCTTTTCGAAATAACAAGGCGATTCTTCTTTTTCGAAAGAAGCTCAGCAATGTTTAGGATGTCAGCAAAGGAAAAGAAATAGAGTACGGTAAGTTTACCTCTATTTCGTTTAGTGATGTAAAATGTGAATACTTTTTGGTTACTTGTACTCATTCGTTACATATTCGGGAGTATCCGGTTAAAGGAAACGAGTACGGTGTTAACGAATACCATCTATCAAGTATAACCAGGTAACTTCTCATCGATTGTACTGGATAAATATTATAATGTCATGCCTCTTCATTTGCAGGTATAAGGTAGGCGCTTTTTCGTATATGTGTAGGTTAACAGGCTAGGTATATATACAAAATGATCCTCCCTTTTGAAGTATTAATAGGTACACTCAGTATATCCGTATCACTGTATCATAACATGCATGCGATAAACATCATATTAGGGTGGGTAGGGTATGGTTTGATTAATCGTTTGGTGTCTCGTGAGAGAAATGTACCGCAGATAAGCAAGTTCTCTTTTCATTCACTGCTACTCATTCAAATACTTTCAAAATGTTGCTCCTTGCGGGGGATGACTGAAAACTTTGCTGTTAAAAAGTAGATACGCATAAGAGGTGTTTTCTTTTTTTTGTTTTGTGTACCCATTGTTACAAACAAATTTCTCTCACAAAGAGCTGTGAGTAGAAATATGCTGAGAGGAAGATTAACGTAGTTGAAATAGATTGACTATACTTGCTCAGGAACACAAGAGCAAAAGAGCATAAATTGATAATTCAAATAGTGAGATGGCGTTCTGGCGAAAGAACTGCTAGAACTGAGTACGTAACCAAATACCTCTAATACAGATACTTTGTACCGAATGAGTATTTTTTTCATCACTGATTTCATTATATTCTACCGTTTATTTGCATTATATTAGAAACACTTCCTTTCAGCTTGGTTGCAGGATATGGGCTTCGAATTTAATAAGCGATTTCGAATGTCGTACTTTTACTACAGCAAACAAAAAAGTCTCACAATTTTTTTTTATTTGCAGTGAGTGAGTTTTATGAAAAATAAGTATTGGACTTTTTTTTTTTTATGAAACCGAATACTCGTTAACACGTCAACTATTAGATTTTTATGAATCAGGCTTGGTATGCCAACTCATTTGTTGATAAACATCGTGACGCCAGTGAGAATTTGTTTGATCAGTAGTTAGAGGAAGAAGCAGAATACTGCATTGCTATGTATAATGAATACCTACACTGTAATGTTACAAAATAGGAATATGGGGGCTGAGGGTCAAAAAGTTGATATGCATACCTTGTATAGCTTGCTTATCATTGGGGGCCTTATTATAGTCTTTTCATATTTGAGTATGTGCTACATTAAGGCACGGCATGCCTACTTAACTTAATAAGGTGATTTTTTAGTATTCTAAACAAAATACATATTTGAGATTCTTGGAGGTAAATGACAGATTTAAAATTACTTCTTTACGTAATACCCACTCAATGTACCATACCACTGGGCACAAAGTTATTAATCAGATAATAAACTTTACTCTTTATCTTGGTGAATTGGTAAAAAAAAAAAAAAATACTCACGTGAATTGTCTTGATGGAAAATTAAAATATAGAATATGGATCAAGGGTAAATAACATTCAAGATATCTCTGTTGCTGAAGGGTGCTGAAGTGCAGAAAATCACTCACTTCCTATAATAGGTACTCTTGTAGAGTTGAACGAACCCAAACAATACCCCGCGATTTGTTGGCCAATTTTGTAATATATATGGTGACCAGATAAGAACGATAGGAAAAGAAATTTAAATAAAACAGCAAAGGTATGAGATATCAAATTGATTCTGGCTTTATTTTGAAGCTATATTCATGCCATTATGTATGGAATAGCACACCATTTAAATGGCCGCCTCGGCTTCGCTGGCAGTACTTCAAGATGTCGGTCCAATTTTTGATGACTCGGTCCAATATGTGCGGTGTTATTCCGGCAATAGCGTCTCGAATGTTGGCCTCGAGCTCGTCCAAAAGTGGTTGGCTTGTTAGCTTAGACTAAGGACTTGACGTAGTCCCAGAGAAAATAATCGAGGGGTGTCAAATCGCATGATCACGGCGGCCAATTGATGAACGCTCGCCGGGAGATGACCCAGTCGCCAAATTTCTTCTTCACCACTTCGAGCGTCGCTTGTATGGCATGTAGCGCCGTCTTGTTGGAACCACAGCTCGGATATTTCGATGTTGTCGAGCTTTGGCCACAGAAAGTCGGTTAACATCGCTTTATACCGAGAACAATTGACGGTAACGGTGTCTCCTTCCTCATTTCGAAAGAAATAAGGTCCGACGATGCCGCCGTGCCATAAACCAAACAGTCAATCTTTGTGGATGCATTGGTGCTTGGTTGCACACTTGTGGATTGTTGTTGACATAGCCGCTGAGCCAAAAATGGGCCTCGTCCGAGAAGATGATTTTTTAGCCAAAATCCGGATCTCCGGGCAACATTTCCAGCGGCGTTGTCTATGGTCGTCCGGCTTCATTTCTTGCGTCAGCATAATCTTATACACTTGTAGGCCCAAATACAACCGCAAAATAAGCCTGGTTTACTCTCTGGCGGCGCCGAATCGACATTTCTGGGCCTTCTTCGATACTGGGCGCTACGGCGGCAATGTTTTCTTCACTTCGCACCGATCTCTATCTGGTTTGTGGCTTAAGGTCCAAAAGAGTGTACTCACGCTCACACTTTTCCACGGTGCGACGAATTGCCTGGTCACTGAAGCCATGATGACGACCAACCTCACGACGAAATTCACGTTGCGTATTTACAACTGAGCCGGAATTTCCACACGTTCGGGAAGCGTCAAATGATGCATGATGAAATGGCAAACCTTACTGAATATTTTGGCAGCTGGATTTCATTGGTAACTTTGACAGCTGCTGAAACATAACAATTGGAAAAACTATCATTGTTATTTGGTCACCCTTTAGTTACTTTGTGGGAGCCGTGGCTCAGTGGTTAATGCGTTGAACTACTGGTTTGGTTCGCAGGAAATACAAAAAAAAAAAAAATTCACGAAAGTTACAATTCATTTAGTACGGATCATATGATAACCTACCCTTCATCTTCTAATCCAATCCTTATATAAAGGACATGGCGTTGTGACGGATGTACGGCGGACGCGCTTTCTATTCAGAATATACTTTTGCTAATTTTAAGAGATTTTATGAGTAAAACTGATTTTATGACTTCTCCTTAAAAGAAAGTTGGCGAGGTTGTCTCTGTACCGAAGTTCATGGGTTCTGATGAGATATTGAAAATAAAGGCTTATCCATCACCGTAAAGAGCTTTTGAACATACAGAAAAGTTATAATCCGTCTGGAACGGATCATGTGGTACCTTAATCCTCATTTTTTAAACCTTCCCTAAGAAAGTGAGCGTGGGGATGTTAACTTCTTAATGAAAACGCAATGATATTTCCGAGTTTTTAAGAGATTTTATCAGAAAAACTTTTACTACGCCTTTTCTTTGAAGAACGTTGGCGTTCTTAAGACTTAACCATCATCGTAAATAGCTTTGAGAAAGTAAAAAAAAACAGTTTTTTTTTTAAGGCAACTCCCCCAAAATGTGGGCGTGGCCCTATACAATGTATGGAAGAATTGTAGAGAATGGCGGTGTAGTATACAACGTATTTGCGAATTATAGAGAATGTTAAAGTATATACGAGGGTGGGTCAATAAGTCCCTGAAAATTAACACAAATTGTGTCGTCACCTTAAATTTAATTTTTTTTTTCAAGCACAAGTGACGCCGAAGTGCGCGAGCTTGAAGAGGCCACAGGCTTATCACATGACTCAGTGATTTCGATTTTACTTAAATATTTGGACATTAAAAAGCTTTCCGCAAGATGGGTGCCGCGTTTGCTCACAATCGACAACAAACGCATTCGTTTGACAACTTCAAAGGTGTGTTTGGCGATGTTCCTGAAAAATTCGGCTGAGTTTTTGCGCCATTTCGTAACCGTGGATGAAACCTGGACTCACCACAACACACCAGAAACCAAGGAACGGGCCAAACAATGGACTTCTCCTGGGTTTGTCAGCAAACAAGGTCATGGCGACAGTTTTTTGGGATGCGCGCGGTGTTATTCACATCGATTACCTTGAGGATAAAACGATCACCGGCGCATATTACGCAGAGCTGCTGGATCGATTCCAAGCCGATTTGAAGCAAAAACTGCCGCATTTGGCGAAGAAAAAAGTTCTTTTTCACCAGGCCAACGCACCGGCGCACAAGTCCGCAGTCGCAATGGCAAAATTGCATGAGTTAGGCTACGAACTCCTCCCTCATCCAGCATATTCCCCAGATTTAGCCTCCTGCGACTATTTCTTGTTTCCAAACATGAATGAAGAGGTCATCGCTGAAACAAACTCTTATTTTGAGGGGCTCGAGAAATCGTATTATTTGGAGGGTATCAACAAATTGGAAAAACGTTGGATGCAGTGTATAGAGTTAAAGGGAGACTATGTTGAAAAGTAAAATGTGTTTATACCGAAAAGAGTGTTCCTTATTTCATTTTTCAGGGACTTATTGAGCCACCCTCGTATATTTTGTAAAGGAAATATTTTTCACCTTCTAGTAAAAAATATTTGAAAACCGACTTTAAAAAAAAAAAAAAAAAAAAATGGGAGTGTTTGTGGAGCCAAAAACTGGTGAAATACAGACTGACGGACATGGCTAGAACGACATATGTAGCTTTCTATGTTGAGTAGACATATACATACATTTAGGGTTCCATCGTTACCATTTCTCTATGTTACAAACCATTTATTAAAATTAATATACCCTATGGGGTAGGATACAATATGAAAGATTTCTCCGCGGTCGCATATCTCGCGAATATCTGACAAACCTTCGTGAGTGAGATTGCCATGAGGAGCTATTCAATTATGCCCTCCGGATATATTTGTGTATTACACTACACAAAGAGCTGCGAGAAGCTAAACATTGGGCCCTATATGAATAATGGCCGGATGTTCTATAAACACCTCCTTCTACTGCAGTGTTCGGCAAAACAGCACGCTGCACTGAAGGTGTACCGATAGGGGAGGCAGATGGGCAACACTTATTTCCCCAATTTCTTCTATTGGTTCTTGAATTGGGGGTATGAGAAATATGATTTGAATATGTTTTAAGCCCGCGACTATCAAAGGTGATTAAAAGATTTTTGAAAACCCGCTCCCCACATCCCACTCACACTTGTTCTGATTTTGACAGTTTTTATATGAAACAACCTACGTATCAAGACATGTACTTACGTATAAATAAAATGTCATCATGTATAACACAATTACCTACATATGAATACCACTTTGTTATTTAACGGATAAAAACCTTGGGATTGGCGTTGCTTAGAGACTGAGTCGACGTACGCCATGGTAATATTCAACAAACATTTTTTAGAGAAAGGTTTTGCTGATGACAGAACACTAACAAAACCGTGAATGCAATGTTGACGTTGAATGGGTTATAATAATTATCTCATCTCATACATATGCACGTTTATAAAGCTGAAGATACCCAAATTTTACATTTCTGTCAATATTTCTAAGATTTCGTGATGGATTTGCGTATATAATTTTATTGATCAATAGGGTGAGATATATTCATAATGTATTAGCTCAACGAAATCACCTATAGATTTGCAAAATGCTTTTTGGAAAAAATAAAAGTTTAGAAAGTGTGGTGTATTTAAATTACTGATCCTGTTTAAATCATTGTTTCCACTTCTTAGGCGCGTCGCACTCAAAATAAACTGGTTTCATAAAAACAGTTTCATTAAACGAGGAACTTTAGTTTCTTCAAAACATCTCATTTAAAATCATTAAACTGTAGTTTGATTTATTTGACAAATTGTAGTTGGTTGATCCTAGATGACCAATGAAGTGATAGATCTAAGTTGAAATTCAGATCATAGAAAACTGAATTCAGTTCGCCCCTGGGCCCCAAAAGAAGAGCTGTTGCGCCACATAATATTTCTTTTCCTCTTTACCTGCATTATGAATTGATTTTGTTGGTTGGTTTCATTTAATCTGATCTACTAAAAATCAAATTGGAAAACCGTGACGATCGTTTAAGAATCAAAAATCGTCTTAGGTCACGATCCATCCATAAATTACTAAGAGAACAGTGTTGCCAGTGGGATCACAACAAAGCACGAATGAGGTACCCACCATCAGAGGTTTGATATGTGAATTCTGAGCTTGAAGTGGAATCAACAATTCCTAGAAGCACCGTTTTATTCGCCTTTATCATTGATATATCATTGAGCAGAGCTGACAGTCGTTGCTGTAGACACCACTCATCTCGATGACCGATCACAGGCAACTAAATTCAGCCCAGCCTGAGAAAGTGTTCTTTTATCAAAGTTTTAAACATGGCGGCATCTGTAGCATTGGCATTTCGCCTTTAATCTCTGAGCCTGAATTCCAAGCGTTGCTTTCTTAGGCCCGTGGAACTGGAGTATAATTACCTCGCACAAATTATTGCATCCTGGAAATAAAAGAAGGAGGTACGCGATCCGTCTGCAGAGATTTCGAGGTCTTGTGTCAACCCCTTTCGAACCTTCAGTAAACACATGATGTGACATAAGTACATTCCTAATATTTCGTCTTATGAAATGTAGGATTTCATTGATGAACTTACGGAATTCGTCGGGCATATTCAACTCCTCCATCTGGTTTGTGTATAATTGTGAACCCTTTTCAAGGTGATGGGTGTGACATGCTGCTTATTACTCATCGAAATAGATGTATTCGGTACGAATACACCTACATTTTTCTTTCACTTCAAGGTAACATGTAATAGTTTCTTCAAGTTACATGCAAGTTTTCCAACATTAATCGCCACACTTCAAACAAGAACAAATAATTTAGTTTTGAAACTTTTAACTCGAATGAAAAGTTGCGCACTTTCCGCCTTGACTGTGTGTATCAAAATCACTTGTGACAACTTTCACGTAAACTTTGCAATTTGTAGAATTTCTATAAATGTTACGTATACGCCATAGTGATTCCTCTCACAGAGTTTTCATTGTATGCCCAAAAGTTGTTCAATTTCCGCAAAGGTTGTGTTAGGCTGAAGTAAAAGGAAGCCGCCACACATGCAGGCGGAGGATAATGCCAAACTGTCTCTTCCACTGCAATCAATTCTATTTACGTTGCAAACGTGATCGAATGAACGACTCCCCAAACTAAGTATTGATTGGTGGAACTTTATTATCAGTACAGAACGCGCCAGGGAAACCAAATAACAATAAGCGGAAGCAGGAAATGGGGAAATAGAAATCGCACGCTAATAATGTGCACAAAATTCTTTCGGAATATCTATTAATTCGGTTTAAGTTAAGCGGCATAGACATGAATCGATTTATATAGCACCAAAAGCGTTTTACTGCAGCCAACAAGAATAATTCATAAAAGCGAAAAGTGGCTAATGGCGGACAATTTTACCAGTAAGCACTTTTCTTTCAGCAAAGTGTTAGCGCGCTCGAAAAGTGCTTAGCTCATAGTGTTCCTTTTCTCCTCAATTCCCTATATTCATGCTCATGGTAAGAAAGGAAAAAAACTGGAACAATGTACTTGCAATTCATCGTCCGTATTGAACGCAGTGGTAGCAGTTTTAGTGTTTTTTAACCGGCGCGATGTAAACTTCAAAGGCTTTCATGTGCTTGAATTTGCTAGCGCCGCACCGTTGTTGTTTCTTTTTTTTTTATTGTTTATGGAAAATATTATGAAACTTTCAGTTCATTGTATTGTGAAGAACAAAACTAATCCACGAAGAACAGCATTTAGGGGGAAAAAGCAGTGCGTGTCATAAACGACTTACCTGTTCTTAGAGTGTAGTCGTAGTCCTATTGCAATGCATTGTAGTCTTGCTTGAGTTGCTTTTCGTTTTTCTACTTATTTTGCATTCTGAACTAAAGCCCGTTGAACTAGAAGGCTTAGAGTATGATTTGTGTTGAACCGGATCTTTTTTAAGATATTTTTTTTTTTTTTTTTTAACAGTCATGAAAAAGTCGTTAAAAAGCAGTTTGGTTCCGCGGTATTTGGAAAGTTTTAATCGAATAATAAACTTATTTTCCAGGAAGTAATGTACATAAAGAGAATACGAGTTATAGTGGTATGATATGGTACTGAGTTAATCAGGTTTAAAGTGTTAAGTTTCGATACAGTTACGCGCTTACTTAGTTGCTATTGTTGTTATTTCGCAATAATTATATTAATTATCTTGATGGTGGTAACTGCATGAAATCAGCACGATTTTGAGACACTGTAGTCCAGTCAGTTGAACTTCGTAATTTCTCCCAGAGGTCTTAATTTTGATACTCACTCGTACATACTTTCCCCTAATAGTCCTAAATGAAATTTAAAAAGTCCCTTAAAATCTGAGTGCCGCTTCGCAAGATTACTACCATGGTAAATCGCGAATTATCTCTGAAAATGTTAGCATGCGACCTAAGATGTGGTACATCAAATTGAAGGTCGTTTATTTGTGCACAAAAAAAGACGTAAATAATATTTTCGTAGAATCGACCGTAAACTGAGAGCTGTGGGCGAGTATTATGGTCCTCTCGCATTTTAAACGATACACAAGTACTCACAAAATGAAAACAGTGTGTTAACTTTTTTTTTAATTTTTTTTATTATATTTTTTTTTTTTTTTTTAGTAAAATGAACATATACAGTAACGGACATTGAAATCCGGACATAGTGAATAAACTAATTTTAGTACAATAATTTTCGAGGTTTTAAAGATAATCAAGATCTATCTTTACCGAACGTTAATTTGTTGAAATACATTTCAGATTCGGAAAACAATAAACCAATTTCCGAAAAAATGGCTTTAATATAAACATTTTCAAATTGTTTTAAGTTTCATTGAAAAAAACAAGTGAGTAAATGTGTAAGCATAATGATAGTTTTTATGCTATTTGAGTTTATGATTTTTACTACAGGAAAGAGGCTTCTCAAACTTCTGAGAACTGAAGATATTAATACATTGTAGTCCCTCCTTTTTTTATTACGGTTTTTATCCGGTCGGGCATTGGTGTAATCAGGCTGTGTAAAATATCCGGTGCGATTTCCTCATACCACACTTTTTCAATGAATTTATCCAACTCGGTTATTGTCCGTGGCTTCTTCTTCGCTACCTCAGCCTTAATTATGCACCAAAGGTTCTCAATCGGGCTCAGGTCAGGCCTGTTTCCAGGCCACTCCAATATTGCAATACTATTCTCGGTTAGACCTGGAATGAGAAAATACATTTACAATAATAAAACTTTACGAACGTTTTGCTAATATTTTGGGGAAGGTAAAAAAATGGCACATACCAATTTCGCGTGGTGACAAGGCGCAGAATCGTCTTGGAAAATCAGCTTATTTGAGTATGATAAGTGTTCTTCTAAAGATGGTAGCAGACTGTCCTCCAATATTTTTTTATATTTTTCTGCGTTCACCGTTCCATTTATTAGAGCCTCCTTGTTTCACGTTTGTTGTCACGCACTTACCATTGAATCTTTCTCCAGTACTTCGCCTCACATACTATATTCCGTCAGAGCCGAATATGTTGAACTTGGACTCATCGTAGATCACATTTTTCCAATCCGTTATGGTCCAGTTTTCATGATCTTTGGCCCACTGGAGACGTTTTAGGCGCATTCGTTTATTTAGAAATGGTTTTTTGGCAGGTCTTCTTGCGTTCAAACCAGCTTCTTGGATCTTCGTCTTCCAGTCCGTGAACTTATCTCTGATCCTCCAACCTCTACAAAGTCTGTCCTTAAACCTTCAGCAGTTTTGAATCGATCACGCAGACTTAATCATTTTAAAAGCCTGGTGGTGTTTCTTTTGCGACCCGTCCCCTTTTTTCTTTGCAATAAGCTCGTTGCCTCGAATTTTTTGATGAATTCAGCCACTGATGACTTGCTGAATCCCACTTTTCGCGATATATCACAAACACTTAATTTTTCATTTTTTAAAGTCATTATTTCGACTTTTGTTTTTCACTTATTTTGTTTTTATTTTCCATATTAATAAAATTGTTTCCACTTTCACTCAAACTACTTCTTTTTTCAATGAACTATTACGAAGTGAACTAAAATCACGTCATCAAAGTCTTTTTATGTAAAATCCTAAAAACCTGCTGGTTCTCAGGATAATTGAAGTTAAAGAATTTTTTTATCCTGTCCGGATTTCTATGTCCGTTACTGTATAAATAAATGGAATGAGTGAAGTATTCACTTTTTTATTTCCCTTCTTATATCCTATATCGTAGGGTATATTAAATTTGATCGAAAATGTGTAAAATGGAAAAATAATGAAGATACGAGTAATTACTCCATAAAGTGCCTAAACTGACTTTTCATGAACTAAACCGCCCTTACATTCTATTACTTTTATTTTTATTAAACAAGGCATTCTTGCAATTCATTTTTGGATTGTATCTTGTGGTAGGAAATTCCAACAATCGAGCAATATGCTCCAAACTACATATGGACATCTGTCTCGGACTCGCCTCCAGCTTTTTCCATAGAAGTTTAATGGGGTTAAAATCAGGTGATTATGCCGGCCAGATCATGCTTTACAAAACTCCTTCGGCTTCTTTCTCTTCTGGAAATTTCCATCGTTTCCTCGATGCGTACCAAATCTCCTATTCCATTTGCTAGACCATAACAGTGCCACCGCCATGCTTGGTCGTGTACACACACAGTCTAGCAGCATCTGTTCTCGAGCGCTGTATCGGACGAAAATTCGCCTTTTGAACTCAAACCGCCCAATATTTTCAAATGTGCAGGTAAAACCCATATTTTATTACTTTGAGGGACAATATTTGTTATGCATTGTGGGCGCCGTGGCTCAGTGGTTAAGTGCATGGTCACCGAGCGGGAGACTCAAGGTTCGAGTTCCGAGGAATACCAAAAAGTTTTTTTACCTGTCACGAGTGTCTGACAAACATCCGAGGGTAAAATTGTCATTCGGAAACGGTATAAAACTGTAGGTACCTCCCATTCGTGTGTCGCACAGCACGAATTGCAGCGAGAAGCTAGATCAGCGCTAAATATTTATTTTAATTTTTTTAACAAAAACTGTACTGGATTTATGTTTCATATTTAATGGATCACTGGTTTTGAGATCTCTGGGTGAGATAAGTTGTAAGTTTTTTTTTTTTGCAAAAATAATCGGTTATTTGAATAACCGGTTTAACAGGGATCTGTTTTGTAAATTAACCGGTTGACTGGTTATTTTTCAATAACGGTCCATCCCTAATTTTCAGTAGCCATAATATTTTCCATCACTCCAACTGACACCTTCCTAATGTACCATGTGGTAACTCTTGTATGCCAGATTTATAAAATTCCTTTGGTTTAGAAATTAGAAGCGCATCCAGTACACTTTTGGCATGGGTCTGATTTCTCATTCTTCGATTGTCCAGATGATTTTGCAAGCTTCTGGAGGATAGTAATGTCAGAAGAGTATGGTGGATGATCCATAATTTTCCAACCAAAGCTGCGAATATCCTGTATTGTCTGTCGCAACATGTGGCATGGCATCGTCTTGTTGGAAGAGTATCCCTCGGTGAATGATCAGTGCTGAGCATTTTTCTTAAAGCTCTGCCCTTAATCTGCCTAATTTTTGATCATATTATTCTTTCGTGATGGCGTGAACATTAGAAAGTAGTTCAAATTGGACAATACTACGCATATCCCACCAGACCTGAAGACCTGGCTTAGTCACCTCGTTAGTCACAATCCTATTGAGGAACGGATAAAAAGAGAGAGCATACAAGATTTTCTTAGCTCAAATTAAATGAGCTGCGATACCCATTTTCGGAACTTAAACACTTCCTAAGTGCTTTTAGATGTTTGTGCACAGTGGAAGTAGATGAATTTTTCTCAGATTTTTTAAAACCATCTTTGGGCTTGGCTTTTACTTATGATATGTCTGTCAGACACTTCACACAATTCGCGTGCAATTACCGCTGTTCTATAATTTTTATATTGTAATATTCCCAATGCAAAACATGGCGAACATGCGCTTGGTCACCTCCATTTCAATGGTTAATATTTCACACAATATTCGGTTTAACCGTTTTAAATTCTAAGAATAATAAATCTAATGAATAGCTGTACAATAAACAAGCTCCGCGAGGGCTCATTTGGAGGCTTAGTGAGCCTATTCGAATAGCTACGAGCATAAAGCATAAAATAACTCAATTTGAGCGATAAACGTATCAGAAGACACAAGTTCTTTACACCAGTATTTAGCTAAAATCGTAACATAATTTTATTATACATATTACAATACAAAAAAATATTGCGTTACTAAAATGCATAAGAAAATGTACCAAGCTTGAAAAATGCGCTCTGTATTCGGTACGAGTATCTACGATTCAGTTACCGACTGCGTCAGAGCACACAGCTTCTTCTTGATATTCTGATAGTAATGGAATACCTTTAAGAAATAATTAATCCAATGCTCGATCTGACACATATCAAACAATTTGTTTAATTCTATTCACAGAAAATAGTCTTGTCATTGTTTAATTTTATCCACAATAGACAATTATTACGTTCGACATGTACTCGTACAAGTATGTAAATAATTTATAATTTATATTGTGTCCAGATTATGAAAAGTATTTATCGTAAACTGCCGCACAAGTGCATGTGCAGATAAGTTTACCTTATCGCTTACCTGCACAAATGTTATCGACTTTCCTGAATGTGTGAGTATTATATTATATTTAAAACATGAGATAAGAACTACTACTTTAGGAGTAGAAAAAACTGCTGAATTGCCGATATTATTTTATCACTGTGTGAACATATGTATTAGTAAATACAGGTTTATTTTGTATTTACTAAAAATAAGGAAATCTGTAGTATGAGAAGAAAACTCTCGAATTAAATTGGAAAGGTCGCCGCTTAATTATTTTTTTCCCCATAAGACTACATAATAATTAATTAGCGATAGAAAAAAAAAACGTACAGGAAAGTTACAATCTGTCTGGAACGGACAGTATGATAACCTATCCCTCATCTTCTAACCCATTCCTAATCAAATGTGCGTGGTGTTCTGAAATTTTCAATTCAAATTCAATGATGTGCCTATCTTTCTATACAGAGTTTATTCCCGCGACTTCTAAGAGATAGCCATGTTGTAGTGGTAACATCATCGCTTGTCACGCTGCAGGTTCACGGTTCAAATCCTGATGTAGAATCATCTATTTATTTCTCATGAAATAAATAAGAAAGTCGATCAATTGCGAAAGGTATACTCGTAACATTGGCAGTAGGGTGGCCATATGGCTAAAATGCAACTTAATTGTGATGATGACATCAGAAGGACGGAAAAAAATACTGTGAATCATAAGCAACGACAATAACAGCTAAACAAAAATACTCCCCAGTTATCTGGACGCCACCCTTTGGAGTTCACTGAAACTTAATACCACCAGAGTTTCAAACCAACTACACCAATCTGTCTTTCCTTTCCACAAAAAAATGCACGTCTCCTAAAATTAGTATAAGGGTATTCATATCCCCTTTGACAAGTGTAAATTTTAACAAGATTTTATCAGAAAAATTCGTCATATGACTTCTTATAAGAAAGTGGACTATTTGCTACCCAAGTTTATAGATTCTAATGAGATCTTTAAAAGAAGGCTTATTTATCGCCGTAAGTAATAAATAAAAGCATTATCAATTTTTTTTAACACAGCGCTCTTCAAAAAGTGGGCGTGGCATTATAAAAAGTATGAACGAAAACGTCTATATATTTTGTTAAGGCAATATTTTACAGTTTCTAGTAAAAATGTTGAAGAAATGTAATTTTTGTGGAAAGTGGGCGTGTCTGTGGGCGAATTTAAATTGTGTTTACACTTGTACTGCTACTGGTTTTAAAAAACTTATATACTAAATTTCATTTTCCTAGATCTAAATTTAAGGCCCAAAAACTGTTAACATACGTATGAACAGACGGATGGACGAACGGACGCACAGACGGATGGACATGGCTAGATCGACTTAACTTTCGATGCTGATAACTAATATGTACTTATATTTACTTTTGGGGGTCTATCATTATTATTTATCTATGTTACAAACTATGCATCGAAATTAGATTTTTAAATTAATTGTGGGAAAAATTCACTATGATTGTTTGTTAAAAAAATATGAATAAAATCTCGCTAATCATAATCATATGAAGCAATTCAGTAAAATTATATTTATTACTTCTTATGCCTAGGGTCCCAAAGGGTATCTACAACGCTATCTTGTGCGGTTCATGGGGATCTACTCGTACTTCAGCGTCTCAAAGTTCAGCTCTCTCACCAAATCACACTTTGGTACCGAACAGTTTGAGATGACTTATTAAATATTAAATGAGAATAGTATGGCAACCCTGCAGTAAGATAGTTTGTCAAAGCATATAGCTCCCTGTGAAATTTAAATACAAAGATTAAGCAAAGACATATTAAAATAAGATCGTAGTAAAAGTGAAGTTAAGCAGACTAATAGTGCTTTTTTAAGAGTTTAAAGGATTAAACCTCTTTTAAAGGTGTTTTTCATAATCGAGTGCGAGTCAAATCTGGACAAAGAACAAAGTAAGACAGTGGGTGAACTTCGGACCTGTCAACATTCAATCCGTTGAAAAGTGCAAAAATGTCGGGAACACCAACGCCAGCTAAAACAAAACTAGACAATTTGACAATGAGTTACCTTCAAAAACTCTCTGGCAAAATTTACGCGAACTTGGTATTGGACGGAAAAAGAATGCTGAAATGAATGAAATCGATCCCAACCAGCTCAATAGAGAATTCACGAAAGTGCAAATGACATCCAGAACAAGTGCTGATCCACTGGATGTAACGTTCAGTGGCTTTGAATTCACTCGTATTGAACAGGTTGATGTTGTCAATGCTATCCTTAAAATTAAGTCTAAAGCTGTTGGTCATTCATCCGATTTTTATTAAAATAATACTACCTCACATTTTTCCAGCCATAACCCAAATTTTCAACAATATAATAACTACATCTACTTTTCCGACTGAGTGGAAAACTGCAAAAATTGTTCCAGCCCTGAAAAAGAAAGCGTCATCCAACTCGCCGGCTGAGTATAGACCCATTGCCATCCTTCCATTCTTGTCCAAGGACATGGAAAAGATAATGCTTAAGCAAATGTCTGTCTTTATCCAGCGCAATAAACTACTTTGCGCAAATCAATCTGGCTTCAGGCCATATCATAGCTGTACGTCTGCTCTACTTAAAGTAACTGACGATATCCGAGTGGCGATGGATAAAGATCTAATAACTTTTGTGACTCTGCTGGACTTTTCAAAGGCCTTTGACACAGTGGATCATATGCAGCTTCTCTTAAAACTCAAGAGGTTGTTTGTCTTTTCATCATCTGCTATCAAGCTCATCAAAACATATCTTGACGGAAGAAAACAATCCGTTGCTGTTAATAATGTGATTTCTGATTTTATTGCAACCTCGGCGGGTGTACCTCAAGGGTCCATATTGGGACCTTTGTTATTCACAATATTTATCAATGATCTTCCGACCATAATCAAAAATTCATTCCTACACATGTACGCAGACGATGTACAGCTTTACATAAGTTGCAAATTAGACCTTATTAAGGAAGCAGCTTGTAAGCTTAATGAGGATCTACGAAAAGTTCTAGATTGGTCTGAAGATAATTCGTTGAAGCTTAACCCAGCCAAATCTAAATGTCTCGTTATTAGCAGAAATGGCGTGAATGGCTGTGATCTTCCTAATATATTCCTCGAAAATGAACCAATTGAGTTCGTTGACAAAGCTAAAAATCTTGGGGTATGGTTTAACAAAACGTTAAGTTGGGATGATCATATCTCCACTATATAAATAAATCTATGGTTCTCTTAGGAATCTATCTATGTCGCAGTGTTTCACTCCTTTGCAAACAAGGTTAATGCTAGTAAGGGCTTTGCTAATTCCAATATTTACATACGGATGTGAAATTTTTTGTTGCAGCAGTGCTCTCATTCGACGTAAGCTCAATGTTGCGTTTAACAATATAACTCGCTATGTTTATGGATTGAGACGTTTTGACCATATTTCACAATATGCTAAGAACATATTAGGATGCACTCTTGATAAATATCTCGAGTACTGCACAATCAAGTACCTACACAAAATTATTACCAGCAAACAGCCTCCATATTTATTCGAAAAACTTAAACTTTCACGGTCGAGCCGATCTTTAAGTTTAATCCAACCGCGTGTTCACTATCAAAACTCAGAGCGTCAATTTTTCGTTCATGCTATTCATCTTTGGAATGCACTTCCTCTCAGCGTTAGGAGACTTTATGATGCGAATGGTTTTGGGGAAACTCTCGTTCGGCAATTGGCAGGGTAAAACAAGCACATTTTAGTTTATTTGCATTTTCACAATTACGAGTACTTTAACTTTTTGTATCTACATATTGTATACTATAAAAATTTTCTACTTATACATTTTTCATTTTCATTTATCACTGAATTGTATGAATTTTTGAATATTAGTATTACCTATATATACATATCTCATTTATAGCTTAAAGATGATGTAAAGTCTATTATAAATGATGTTACTTAATCAATAATAAATACTAAATAAATAAATAAATACTCTTATTACTTGTAGTCGAAACTGGGGCATCAGAAAAATAAAATACAATAATGAATATTATTCTGTGTCTGTTAGTTTTCCTAAAATCACCAAACGGATTTTGTTTGAACATTTGGTACTTAGAAGGGTTTTCTGATATTTTATGTTAAGCATGTAGAGGTAACATTTGTTAGCAACCAATACATTACAATATGTGGTAGGTTACCTTAAAAAAGTTAGATGACATTTCAAATGTCATGTGAACTAATTTTTGTAGAACCTAAAAGAGTTTTGCGCGCGTTATTGATCTGGAGGATAAAAAAGTGTATTTTCAAAAGGTGAGAGCAACGACCGGTTTCTGGTTACTGGCAACGAGAAGTGGATTGTATACGACAACATAGTGCGGAAAGGATCGTGGAGACACTGAAAGCAGTACTGATATCCTTTTTTCGGTGAGATTTCAAGGTAATCGTCCTCTTTAAGCTACTGCCATATGATACTACAATAACATCAGATGTGTACTGCTAGCGCCAAAGGACTAATCCTTTCGGGCTAAATGGCCAGAATTGATAAATCGCAAATGTGTCGCACACGTCATTTCCGAGGCACCAAAAGCTATTTTGCCTTCCTGATCCTGATGCTACGCCAACAGATTATGACGTTGCAGAATAACTCAAATGGCAAGTCTTTTGAAAACATGGATACCATAAGAGCGCACCTGGATTCCTTTTTTGCGTCTAAACCAAAGAAATTCTATGAACGCAGAGTAATAAAATTAAAATAAAAACATGACAATATGTCATTAATAAAAATGGTCAATATTTAATTTCTAACATTTTTCGCTATCTTAAATAAATTGTGTTTCATTTCACCCCATGAAAATCGCACGAATTTATTTGCCAACCTATATGTATGCACATACAGATATATTTTTTTGTTACCATCTAGAGTAAACTAAACCGATTTTAACGAATATAATATTGGAGTTTGTTTTCTTGGTACAGCCCCAAAGTTGTAATCCCTTTTATTCCACCCCGGCTTTAGCACTTGCTTGTATAAAAGCAGTTTGTTCTCAATACTGAGCTGGGAGTGTTTTCCGAGCAACCAGTTCATTTCTCTATATTTGATTTCGTGTTCTTTACGTTTCATTTTCACGTGAGAATTCCATTTCAGTTTTGCGTCGAGTGTCATTCCAAGGTATGTTTGCAAAAGGTATTCGGGCCAAGTTTAGGGAAATTGGCAAGACATTAGTTTTCTTATAAGTGGAATTAACGTGAACAGATTTAGATTCGTTGAGGGCGATCCGCTAGTCCCTCGTCCATTCATTTACTTTATTCAGTGCGTTTTGCAGTTTTGCAGCCGTTTCTTCGATTGTTGTACTACGGCTAGGATAGCGGTGTCATCGGCAAACGTAGCCATGATAGTGCCATCTTCTTTCGGTATATCTCGAGTATATAACAGATAGAGAAGTGGCCCAAGAACGCTTCCTTGCGGTACACCGGCCGAAATTTCTTTGAGCTCCGAGTATTCATTTCCATGTCTAACACGGAAGAGTCTATTCCCGAGATATGATTCTAGAATGTCGTATAGGCAGACAGGGAGAACTTGTCGTAATTTGCAATTCAAGCCATCATGCCACACCTTATTAAAGGCTTGCGAGACGTCAAGAAATACGCTTGAGCATATCTTTTTCTCTTCAAGTGCTATCTCGATTCGATTACGTCAGTAATTCTATGCACCTGGTCAACCGTCGAATGCTTACTTCTGAACCCAAACTGGTGGTCAGGGGTAAGATTATTTCCTTCTATAACTGATTGGAGACGCCTTAGTAATATCCTCTCGAAAATTTTGCATATAACTGGAAGTAGCGAAATTGGTCGATAAGATTTTACCTCATTTGGCGTCTTTCCTTTAAAAAACTTGTTGATGTTTCTGGGACTCAAATCTGAGTCTCCCGTTCAGTGGTCCACGCTAATACAAGAATAAGAACTAATTAATCGATTTTGAAGAAGCTAACATGTATTTCGTGTGAGTGTACGAATAGTTATCTGTAGATACGAGTATGCATTTTTTAAGTAAATTTTTTAATGAAATTTACAAATCCTGGAGCACTCAGACTCACACAAAGTCCATTCTACTACCAAGCAGAACTCCTTTTGGTGTAGTGGTTGGAGAAACTTCGATTTCATTCGTTTCTCTTTTATGCTGTGGTTGCGACGTTTCGCTGTCGCTCCTGTCTTCGTTGTTCTTTCATGATGGTACCCACAGTTTCGCTTACTGCTTCCCAAGCTTCTTTCGTGCTCGTCATCTGTCTGGTGGTGTTCTTTGGTGTTAAGTCCACACCCAGTCTGTTTGCCAGCAAGATACGTTCTTCCTGATATCGTGCACAATGGAACATGATGCACGTGCACGTTGGGCAATAAGGGTTTTCTTCGTGTCCAAATCTATAGAGGTAGGCTTTGAAACATCCATGACAGTAAGCATTTGCGTCAGACAGAAGTTCAGCTCTCCATGCTTCCTATTGATCCAAGGGTCTATATTGGGGATCAGTCTCTGTGTCCATCTGCCTTTGTGAGAAAAGTTCCATCTCTCTTGCCACTCTTCGAGGATTGTTCTTGGCGGTACTTTGGTGTCACTTCGACTCGACTGTTGACACCACTGTCCTGTTGGTATGATATTTCTATTGGCACCATTCCAGCAACTACGCATGCCGCGTCGTAGGAGGTTGTTCGAAAGGCGCTGCATACCCTCAAGGTGTTGGTTCTGTAGACCGTCTCCGTCTTCCTTCTGTACGATTTCGTCTTCATGACACTTGCCCATATTTGGGAGCCGTAAAGCATCATCGACGTCGCAACTCTTGCTAAGAGCAGTCTCTTCTTCTTTTTAGGTCCTCCAATATTTGGCATAATCGTTGCCAGGGCAGCCGTTGTTCTTGCTGCCTTCTCAGCTGCGTGTTGAAGGTGTTGCTTAAAAGTCAACCTTGCATCTACGAGTATAGTACAGGCCAAGGTACTTTAGCTCTGGTTTGGAAACTACAACGTGATCGCCCACAGTTGGTTTTATAGTCTCCATAAAAACTTATTCGTTTGTCGATGATTCATCGATGACTGTACGATGAAGTTTGGAGTTATACACATACGTCATCTTGTGCAGATCGGTAAAAGCAAATAACTTGATAAAGATCAGTACCCCATTAATTGACTGAAGCCAATAAATTGCGAGGACTACAGGTCACCAGGATCTTAGTCAATCGTAACTGAATTGCGACATTTTTAAATCGGATTGTTATCTGTGATGAAAAGTGTATTTAGACCCCGATGAAGCCCCAAGACAGCGTACGAGATAATCACTTCATCACTATGTTATGGTAACCGTATGGTGGACTAGCGAGTAATTGACTACTCTATCTTGTAACCCGGTGCAACCATCACAGCAGAGTCATATTGCAGAGAAATTACCATTTAAATAAGCCAATCACAGTCGGCTCTTGTCACAGGCGTGAACCAATTCTCCTGCACGACCATGGAAGATCAGATACGTCGGAACGATCTGCTACAAAATTTGCAGAGTTAGGATACGTAGTTCTCCCTTATCCATCATATTCACCTGACATTTCTCTTGGGAATACATGCCTCGCTGATCGAGACGCAGTAATTTCTGCCTTCGAAGATTTCATTCGCCTCAAAAACAAACTTTTTTTTATATTATTTAATTTTCTTATTGCCAGAGCGTTGATAATGAACAATTAAGTGGTGATTATTCCGAAGAATAAACTCTTTTATTTAAAATTATGGCTTTTCATTTATCGCTTACGAAATTAGACATTTCTTATGTAACAACCTGATAAAAACATAAATAAACTTATTTAAAGAAAATGAAGTGTTAGGAAAGTTGCTTTTAGTTGATAGGTTTTTTTTTTTAGGTTAGGTCAGGTTATGGTTGTTGTTTGCACCTGTGTACAGACACACTTAGAGATACCAAAGGAGGTCTATCTATTGTTATTCTAATTACTTAAAGGGTTAATTCAACCAATTCTTATGAAGCTATATATTAGGAGCAGTGTTCTTTTAGACAGTGCTGGAAATGAAGAATCGTTTCCTCTGTTCTCCTTCCTTTTCTTCTTCCGCAGCTCCTGCAGAAGTCATTTCAAAACAGGCGTAGACTGTAAGGACACCGATGACGGTGCTGATCTGTGATTGTTTTAGCAAAACCAATCTATTACATCTGTCTAGAGACTTGACACTTGGCTTTGTTGACTAAATCCAGCATGAATAACTATTTACATGCAGCGAGAGGCATTCCTAAATTTTCTCTTTCTGGCAAAACACTGAAAGTTGGTGCCTTTTTGGCGAGCTCGTTAGTCTTGCAGTTTCCCAGAATGTCTCTCTGGCCTGGCACTCAGCATAGGGGAATTGCTCCGCCATCACCGTGAGAGACGAGCAGTAATCTTAAGCGGTCTTTGGAGTAAGTGAGCATGATAACCAGGGATTTTATTGCTACTCGGCTGAACGTGAAAATGCTAATATCCTGAACAGACAGAGGCAGAAGGAGATTATTTTCTTAGGAAACACCTCCACCCACCCCATTACTATGATAGTTTTGGAATCGTTTGTGTAGAAGAAAACTGAATCGCTATCTTTAACGGCAATATTTTCCCATTCATTACGGGCGGTAATAGTTGCCCAGAAGTTGCTATCAAACATCACTTTCGGTGGGGTGTAGTCACTGTTCTTGTTGATCAAGGATCAAGGACTGGCCAGCTAGGAAGTTGGACCACATTAAGGAGGCTTTTAAATGGATGACTGCATTGGCAGCGGTGGGGTGTAGTCGCTGTTCTTGTTGATCAAGGATCAAGGACTGGCCAGCTAGGAAGTTGGACCACATTAAGGAGGCTTTTAAATGGATGACTGCATTGGCAGCCATTTGTTCGCCGGAAATGTCTAGGGACAACAGATGCAAATCTTTGCACTTTCCCTAAGAGATTAAGGTTTACGGTATTTTTAAGGGCAGTCAACTATACAACAGACACGTAGAGTTATAGTAACTACGGAGTTGCACACCCAAGCTCCTTCGAATTGTCCTTTTAAGGAGTATACGACTACATCATCATTTTTTTTAACGCGATCTAATAAATTGGCTTTCCAGTTTAGTTTCCTATCCAAAATAAGTATTTTGCTTTGTCAAAAAAGGTGAGACTGACACTATCAGTTGGAGGGTCTATAAGAAGAACTTTACATTTCCGAGTGAATAGGACCAGTTCGGTTTTATTGGGATTTACTCTCAAAACACTCGTGGAGAGCAGGAGAAGAGCATTCCCGAGACAGTAATAGTAACATCAACTTATTTTTTCCAATTTTGTCAAACTTGTTGCAATAACTACATATTTTTTAATGAGAATTTGTTTTCTTACGCGGTTTCAATCGTTTCATGATACATTTAGAGTGTTACAATTTTTCACACGCGGTCACGGGAGCAAAAAGTTGTTAGACCGAAAAATGGGTTTTTTAGGTACCTGCCTCATTTTTAGGGATTAAAGAAAAATGCTTTATTGGTGCAGTGTTTTTGTTTTTTTTATTGCTTCTCAGAAACATTCTCTATCTAATTAGTACTTTGTTGGACCTCCTCTTGCTTTTATTACAGCTGGACATCGGCGAGACATTGACTCAGATAGGTTTTTCCATGTGGGAGCAGGTATGGTGTTCCAGATCCGGATAAGTAGATTTTTTAGGTTTTCAATTGACTCTGGACGCTCTTCGCAACCTTAAGTTTCATTATTGACCAGATATTCTCAATTGGATTGAGATCTGGACTGTAGGGAGGCCAACTTAATACATCGACATTATTTTCTTCGAAGTACTTTTTAACCTAAGAAATAAAAAAAAAAATGCAAATATTATTGTGGTTTTAATCATAAAAGTTCTAGCTTATTTAAAAGCTTGATATTAGTCTTTCATATTAAAAAAAAAAAACAAGTTCATACTTACAATTTTGGCTGTATGGGAAGAAGCATTGTCCTGTTGAAATATGAATCTTCAAGTGTCACCAAAAAGCTCCAGCGCAGAGAGCTCTAATACATTTTTCAGAACCCATAGGTAAACTTCTGCAGTGACTTTCGATTCTAGGAAGACCATTCTACCTTTTTCATCTCCAGAGAAGCATCCCCAGACACACTTTCAGTTTTGGGGGGCATCCGTAAGATGCATTCAGAGCTCAGTCTTTCCTTTGGTTCTCTTCGCGCAAGAATCCTCCCATCTCCAACATGCAGCTTAAACTTTGATTCGTCGGAAAAGATAACATTGTTCCACATGTTTTGAGTCCAATTAAGATGCTCTTGAGCCCAGAGCAATCGTTTTTCTCTGACTCTTTTTGGAAAATCCGGCTTCAGTACTGGCTTGAGTGCTCTAAGTCCAGCTTTCACGAGTCTTTTCTCACTGAGCTTGACGAAATTATTTTTCCTGTAGCTCGACACAGATCGTTTTTAAGATCCACCGAAGTCTTGAACCGATGCCGACGGCTGTACAGCACTGGGGTCGGCTTTTGTTGGCTTCCCTGAGCCTTCTTTCTGCTGGTAGTCCCGGTCTCACGATTTTTTTTTAAATTCCATAACACAGTTTGTTGAACAACATTTAATCTTCTAGAAATTTCACGTGTTGTCAAATTGAGACGTGACAGACACAAAATATTAGCTTTGCACTCCGAACTGATTTTTCCCATTTTTTTTTTCACTAAATTACTTCGGTTCGTTTCGGACTGCTATCACGAGCTAAATGCACCTCTTATTCATAATAACATCGACTTTTATGCACTATTTGAACGACATTTTGCTACCTAGTTCAAAAAAAACCCCGGAGCTCCATAAATTCCAAGAACTACGCCCAAAAAGGGTAATAAAATGTTTGACCAAAATTTTTCGAACGCCACTGTATGTGTAGTGCGAAGAATACGCAGGGTGTCCGCGTTAAGATCTCAAAATGTCAGTGGTAATAATGGTGATTTTCGAGTTGGGACTTAGTTTCCGAGACTGCTCTGAGTCGGTTTGCATTAAATTTAAACGTTACATACCTAAAAGAAGGAATACAGCTTATTAAACTTTGTTTTATACTTGTAGAGATATTTGAAATTCATTCTGACATTTCTTAAGCTGACCCCATACTTTTTTGCGTATTTTAACTGTCAGCGAAAAAAACAATCATTAAGTATGAACTTTTTAGACACTTTTAGTAAGCCCATTTAATTGGCTTTTAAATTGCATACAAAAGATACGCATAAAGTTGAAATAAATACTTACTTACTTACTTAGGTGGCGCTACAGTCCGGGGTGGACCTGGGCCTCAACCAACAAACCCCTCCAGCCAGCCCGGTTATGAGCCAGCTGCCTCCAGTTGCGCACGCCAAGTTGGTTGAGGTCCCCCACTTGTTTGCGCCACCTACCACGAGGTCGTCCTCTATTGCGCCGTCCGTCCGGGGTGGATTCGAAGACTTTCTTGGCTGGAACGTTGGACTCCATCCGCTCTACATGACCCAGGCATCTTAGTCGTTGTATGTGAACTCTTCTGGTTAAGTCGATGTCATTATAAAGGCCGTATAATTCGGCATTGTATCTTCTCCTCCACTCACCGTTTATGCAGACGGGACCAAAGATCACTCGAAGAACTTTTCTCTCGAAGTAACCAAGGGCATCTTCTTCCGATTTTGATAAAGTCCATGCCCCTGCGCCATACAGCAGGACTGGGATGATTAGTGTCTTATAAAGAGTTACCTTGGTAGTTCGGGATAGGGCTTTGCTACTAATTGCCTTCTTAGCCCGTAGAAACACTGATTGGCAAGAGTAATTCTTCGTTTGATCTCCCCACTGGTGTCGTTTGCGGAGTTCATCATAGAGCCTATGTAGACAAAGTCTTTTACTACCTCAAACTTATATCTGTCTATCGTGGCGTTGAAATAAATAATATGGCAAATTTCAGTTCAGTTCATTTAATTTCTTAATTAAATATAATGCGTCATATTCTTCATATACAGCTCTGAATCATTCGTTTTACTCGTATGTCGCAAAACTGTTTAACGCACAGCACTTTGCATGCAGATTTGCAATTCACAAGAATAATGTGATTGATCCACAATGTGCTATATCTACTCGACAGTGTAAATAGTGGAAACGAAAGATTCGATTTGCGAACAATTTCTACGTGGAATAGGGCTGAACATTTTCGATTGTAGTACAGCGCTATCAGAGACAATTTTGCAATATGTTATGGTTCGCCTGAAGGAGCAACGTAACAATACTAAGGTGTAATGTACATACATACGAGTATATTTATTTAATTCCACATTGAGCTTCTTCGAGGATTGTTTTCCATATTGTTGTCTCATTTGTTTTGTTTGACAGTGTCCCTCATATCAGTAATTATAGAGGTACATATGTATATATACTCTTAAACAAGTTCTATTAATTTTTCACAATAAAATGCAGCTGTTTGCAAAAGAGTACTACAAGGATACTGTGTGCACGGTATGGGATATGCATTCACACTGGCCTGACAGCTTACCAATCCTATCTGTACGTATTTGTTTGTGGCTGTTAAATATGAATACTTATTGAAAAAAAATATCCAGCCATCTAATACTATTTTGAGGACACTGGCAAATTTCGGGACACTGACTTTTGAACAATCCTCATTATCAAGACGTGTAGTTTAGAAACTGCCCTTCTGGATGTGAATCAATTTTCGATCTAAGATAACACAATCTTTGAGATAAATACTTAGAATAGAATGTATGTTTAACATAGAATAATATTAACTTGGAATCACATTAGTAACGGCTGGGCCTCTATCGTTTCTGGTGTTAAGTGGATTAGCGGTTTTGAAAGTACAATTAATTGTGTGCAATTTGGGCATGTTTTTTGCGTTTACTACATCGATTTGAATGATTCTTTTTACAAACTATTAACTGGAGCTCAAGACATGTTGATTCTGATTTTAATTCGATTAGCGGTTTTGGAAAACACTCATGCCATTTCTGTCAGAATGAACAGATCCGAAATAGTCTTTTTTATTGCTTGTAGAACATAAAAAGGACCTAAAGCATGCCAAATTTCGTGCAATCGGATGAGGGATTGTCATGTCATTAATAACGGGTGGTTAAATTTTAAGGGCCGATGTTGAATGTGAACCACACTTAAACGTCAAGTTTTTTTCTGCATTTCATTTGACATTTCTCAATTTCAGACTAACTCAATTTGAACCATGGAAAGATACACAATCGAGCAACGCGTTAAAGTTATTCAGGCTTATTATGAAAATGGGCGTTCAAATCAAAATGCATATCGTGCATTTCGTGATTTTTTCGGTCAATTTGATCGTCCAAATGTGCGTACAATCGGAAAAATCGTGCAAAAATTTGTGCAAACCGGGTCTGTAGGAGATGTGAAAACACCAGTGCATGCTCGTACAGCTCGTACTGCAGAAAATATTGTTGCTGTTCGCGATAGTGTGGCTGAAGAGCCGTCCACCTCAACTCGTCGTCGTGCCCAACAATTGCACCTCTCACGCTCGTCGTTGATGAACATTATGCATAAAGACTTGCATTTACGCGCTTACAAGGTGCAAGTGACTCAAGAACTAAAGCCTCTTGACCATTTCAAGCGTCGTCAATGGTCACAATGGTGGCAAGAAATGGCAACAGTGGATGATCAATTTTCGAAGAAAATCATCTTCAGTGATGAGGCACATTTTCACCTCAGTGGATTCGTTAATAAGCAGAATTGCCGCATTTGGGCGAATGATAATCCAAGAGTGATTGTCGAAAAACCAATGCACCCACAAAGAGTGACTGTTTGGTGCGGTTTATGGGCTGGCGTCATCATCGGGCCATATTTTTTCCAAAATGAGGCCGGTCAGGCAGTTACTGTGAATGGTGTTCGCTATCGTGAGATGATAACGATGGCCCGAATTGGAAGATATGGATGTGGACGATATATGGTTTCAACAGGATGGTGCCACTTGCCACACAGCTAACGAAACAATGGCTCTTTTGCGCGACAAATTCAATGGCCGTGTTATCTCACGTGGTGGTGATGTCAATTGGCCGCCAAGATCATGTGATTTGACACCGTTGGACTTCTTTCTTTGGGGTTATTTGAAAGAAAAGGTGTACGTCGATAAGCCAGCAACAATTCAAGAGCTAAAGGATGAGATAATTCGGCACATTAAAGGCATAGAACCTCAATTATGCCTCAGCGTCATCGAAAATTTGGACCATCGGATGGAGGTGTGCTGCCGAGGTCACGGCGGCCATTTGGCCGATATTTTGTTCCATACATAATTGAACCATACCAATATTATCATAATAAAAAGAAATGACAGTAATTTCCTAAATAATTTGTGTTTTATTCAAAATCAACATCGGCCCTTTAAACTTAACCACCCTTTATAATGGTGAGTTCCACCAACATTTTGTATACCAAACATAACCATGAATAATGATATACCGATATGTTTACTCAAAATAAGGAAGGTGTGGAAGCACATTCTAATTCAACATGCGAAGGACGTTTCTGATTTAGAGTTGACATACAGTATATATCTACTAATGTGGGACAATATGGCTTTAATCCACATGTGCTGCAACAAATTTGAATAGAATTGGAATTCCCATTTATTGGATTTTTATTTAAACATGTCAAAGTAGTGCTGCGTCATACATATATGTATGGACCTTCTGAACAGAAAATGGTTTTAAATGGGTGACTAATGTGACTACGTGATTGATTTAACAAAAAACAAAAGTCCTTCGTCATTTAGAACTAAACGTCTCTTAAAGTGTATAAAGAGGAAACACGGCAGTATAACACACACAGTATATAATGAAGAAATAAATAATTTCAAGGTCCATAAGAATGACATAGGTAAGTACACCAGGTAGATAGGTACACAATTATTGTTTCGAGAACCAATTGCATTCCAAATCCTAACATAAAGCCGTAATGTTAAACACCGAAGAAACTTAAGACATTAATAGAACTAGACCACAATTTAAACATAAGAATTGATCTGCATATAATAACCACGTGCAATAAAAAGTTTATTGCTCTCTGCTTATCATGATTTATGATGATGACGATCATCATCATTCAATTAATTCTAGACCAAGAAATTAAAATTAAATTCGTTGTCAACTTTCTTTTGGTTAATTGTTTTTTTTTTTTTTTTTATATTACAACACTTTCGTCTCTCGCAGATGTACATCTGAAATTGGAACACATTCCCGTACGTTGAGATACTTTAATTTTTAAAGACAAACAAAAAGAAAAAAATGATCAAAAGAAGATTCCCCACGAGTGGGAGTCTGGATAATTTATTCTTCTTTTGTTTATTGAATATTTCTTTTATGGACAGTAAATGTGTATTAATACAACAGCCTCATTCAATGGAATTTTATTATTAATAATGAGTGTATTTCTGAGTAGCTTAAGAGGGCTTATATTTTATTTCTTTTTTTTTTTATTTAGTTTGCTATTATTTTCGAACATTTAGTAGTAATATTCAAATGAAAATTGTCAACTAATAATGATGTAAAATTTGGTTTAAATGGATGCATGCAGAATGACAACAGCGCATTTTATGACCAACGGATGCAATCAAAATTTATATCTAGAAAATTAAAGTTTAGAATCTGTAAAACGTTATACTATGCTGATAGTTGATATGTGAACCGGAAATTAGGTACTTGATAGTGCCACTCGGATAGACCAACAACCCTAGATTACTCGAAGCGATATTCAGCAGAACCGGAGTATATATATATGTATATACGTACTGATAAGGCTAAGTAAAAATTAATTCTGAACTGGCTATCGTAATGAGTTTGATCAGGTTACACATAGAAGAAGTGTACACATAATAGAAATAATAATAAAAAAAAAAATCGACTATAGAGTGCTACAGTGTCTTATGAACTAACTTACTCGCAACTTAACTTGTGAGATGCCCACAAAAGTACAGGTAATATTTCGAAAATTGCCTTAAATGTCGAAGCCATTGCGGCAGATATCTATATTATGTGTCGTAAGGCGTTTGAGTTACTCCACAGTGACAGAATAAGCAAGCCTACAATCAAGCCAACCTATGAGGCATAGATTAAGTTTATGCTTTATTCATATACTGTTCAGTCGTGCTGCATCTTGGACCTGAGCATATAAGTCAATATTTTTGGGCGATAGGAGGCAAACATCATAAATACGAGGGGCGGCTGACAAGTTCGAGGCCTAAGTCATTAAGTGAGAGAAGAGATCCGATTAAACAAAATTTTATTTCTCAATATATCCCTCGAGTGGAATGCATTTCTCACGTCGGGCATTCAGTGCATTAATACCAAAATGACTTTCTACTGCCGCCTTGATCTTGTTCTCATCGGCGAATCTTCGGCCTCGTAACTCCTTTTTCAAATTGGAAAAAAAGAGCAAATCGCTCGGGGCTATCGGGTCTATCGTTGAAAAACATGTGTCATTTAAGGCCTGTCTCGAAACCCGCGCCGTGTGAACAGGTGCGTTATCCTGCAAAAACAACACTCCGTGGCTGATTTTCCCACGCCGCTTCCATACGACCACTTCACGTGTCTGAGTCAATAAATTTGCGTCATATTGACCATTCATCGTAGTCCCCTTTGACAGGTAATTAATCAGCTAAACGCCTTACGAGTAGCTGTCCCAAAAAACAGTCGCCATAAGCTTCGAAGCCAACTTTTCCACCTCAAATTTCTTCGGCGGCCTCTCTCTATTTACAATCAGTGCACTGCATAGATTCTTGTTTGGACTCCGAGTCGTATTGGCGAACCCAAGTCTCATCTACAGCTAGGATTCACTTGCAAATTTCGTCAAGATTGTCCTCGGTTAACCCCAAAACATCTTTGCAGCACTCGAATCGTCGTTGCTTGTCGAACGGCGTGAGCATTTTCGGTACTCAGCAAGCACAAATTTTTTGTTTAAATGCTTGTGCAAAATTTCTCCAAACCATTCTTTGCTGATGAGCAACTCGTCCGCTATCTGCCACATTTTTATTCTTCGGGTGGCCAGAACTAATTTTTCAACTTTTCCGACGTTTTCTTCAATGACCAATGACACAGGACGCCCTGGACGGGGATCGACTTCACAGCTCTCTCGCCCTTGTTGAAATAAACTAGCCCATTTTTTGACCATAGTATACGAAGGCCCAGAATCCTGAAAAGTCAATCACATGTCTTCGAAAATTTCTTTAGGCGATTTTCCTTTTTCCACGAGGTACTTTATCACGGCGCGTTGCTCAAAATTGCGAGAATTTCGGCTGACATGGTGATGTTTATCCTACCACAGGTAATAACAAAATGGATTATTATTGAAACGAGGTGATATTTATACTACTAAAGAGTGACTCATTGTTGAGTATATCAGACCGGGAACTTATTAGCTGCCCCTCGTATAATCAAAATGTTTTGAGATACCTTAAAAGACTTCATTGGATTTCACTACTTTTTTTAGTGTTCCGTCCCAGAATGGTATAAAATGGAACACTAATGAATACAACATGGTGTCTGTCTGTCTGTCACAAGCTTGTAGACCTGTTAGAAATTTGGGCTGCACTCTTTACTTTTCGATAGGCCGAATATAGCATTGTTTATTTTAATTTAATTTATTGTAAATTTGTCTTCATTCTTAAAATTAAAATATTTTAAAATAGGATCTAAAAGGGCTGAAATTTTGCACAAAAATAACCGAAAATTATTAAGAAAAATTTTGAAAAGTACATAGTTTATCGACAGTTTTCCACTCACACCCAAATTTCGGATTCAGTCTGCTAAACACATAAGCTTAATGGATTCAACACTGTGTCTGCTTGTCCGTTTAGCTATTACAGGCTTGTAATTTTTGAACGGTTTGACCTACGGAGATGAAATCTTGCAAAATACAGTTTTAGATGAATCGAAAACTAAACTCATCACATATGTTTATTTTTTTGGGGGGTTATAATACATATAAAAAAAATATATAAATATTTTTCCACCCCAATTTCTAAATAGGAAGACCGGTCAAAACCACTGAAAAGTCAATCAGAATCCATTAAGTTCGTGAATTAGGTATGTGAGAAGAATAATTCGAATTGTCTATTTCGACAATTTTAACACGAAACTACCTTCATATCAGAGTAAAAATATAAATACAATTTCATCATAATCTCTTCATTGCTTCTTGTGCGAGCAGTGCGAGAACAAACATACAGGCGCCTTAGTTGATAAAACTCTTCTGTTGAAGCCTGAGTCAAAGGAGGTGTACCTTAGTCGAAAAACGAAATTTGGCCGGCAATCCCACCTTTCTGCCCCCGATTTTCCAGAAGGGTTGATAATAGAAGATACAATAATCAAAATCAAGCCAATTATAAAAATAATGCAAATCATCTAAGTAGAGGATGATCCTCCGCATGCTCGGGGTCAAGAGTAGCCCTGAGTTAAAGTATGCCTGTCTTACGAGGCGACTAAAATCCATCCATAGGAAGTAACATTTATAATGCTTTGGGGTCTTAATGAACGCTGTCACAAATGGATTCACCTTTTTCGAGAGAAATTTGTAAAAAAAAACCCAGTTTTCAGTAGAGGCATTCGTCATCCTGGGTTAAGTATATGGAACTGAGCGGGAGTTAGTAGAAAGCAGCCGCCTGAAAATGCTTGCTTATCTTGAATATAAACAAACAGTTCATAGAGAGCTTATATTTTTCGCATGAATAGAAGGAAGACGTACAGCCCTATAGCCGACCTCGAGAGACGAATTGAAAGAAAGTGTTTTACTGATATGCGATTCTAAAGGTCCATTCACAGCTCAGCGACCGTCGAATGGTCGAACTGCAAACAAACCATTTTTAGTACATATAAAGGCACAGAATTGACAACTTTACTATTCCAAAAGAACAGAGCTTAATTTATCTATCGATTAATAGGAATAAAGTAAAATTTTAATTAGTTTCTGCGAAGAAATGAACAATTCGCTGATTTTTTCGCGAATAGGCGAATACTTCTTGCGAACTGTCAAATTTTATTCACATTCCACAGATGTGGAACGAAATCCACAATCGCGTGACCAAAACATTCGCGAGAGTTTAACCTTACAATTCTTTTGTTTTGTTCTTGATGGTAACGAATTATAATTGAAATTCGCAGATTGCTGCGACTAGAATGAAATGTTAAAACTTGCGAATATTCGCAGGTAACTGAGCTGTGAATGGACCTTAATCCAACGCGCTCAGCACTAAGCTATGGCGTCGAGCCCACTCCTATCCTGAATCTTGTTTTACTTAAACCCAGAGGTACGAGTATTGTGATTGAGGAAAGGATATTTGCTTCAATGATGGTCTATTCTGTACTTTTTATCAAATAAATACTGATTGATACAAAAAAAAAAGAATAATAATATTTAATTTCTTCAATTACCCATAAAAAGATGACCTTCAAAAAGTAGTTAACTCAAACTTGATTCACCTAAAAAAAGAACCGAAACAGAAACCAGTTTGAGTTCTGTTTGGAATTTCTGTTCTAGCTCATACATCATTTATATCGACGTACATCTTGAACCTACCCGTCCACAACAACTTGTCAAATAAACTGTATTCCATCCACTGCGCAAGACTATCGGCAGCGGTCATTTTGACGAAAAGAGCTAATAAATTAATTTCAAACCGCCATTGAAGTTGTTTATTATTTTCAAATATTCATTCCACCTGAGGTATCGTCATCATCGACACACAATTTGCTGCCTTATTACTCATCAATTATGGCCGAGTGGCCGGCCGCCTCTACTGCATGAATATAAAATACTCAATTGTTCCACTCGGTTGGCCTGAGATTAATTCACCACGCTACACACAAATGCACACAAATGTTGCCAAGCCAGTTGGTCTCACTTCGTCTTTCCTACCCCACTTATCGCACGCGAAAGTGCCAGGCGTTATTTAGTTGCATTAAAAAAAAAAAAAAAACAAAGTTATAATAACAGCAGTTAAATAAGCAAATGTTTGCACGAACGCTCTTGGGAACCGGTTAACGTAGGCAGGGTAACCCTATACGGGCATAGTGAATAAATATGCGCTATTCGATTACAACGGCCGTATCTCTGGCTAGAATCTGTGTGTGTCGTTAAAGAGTTGCATCTCTGGCGATGTGTAGCCGGGCAGACACATTGGCATTTCAATTACAAACCGAACATACATACATGTCACCTTTGGCTGCGATAGACGCTACAGTCGTGGTGATAAATTGAAAAGAGGTTACTTGCGTGGTACAGCTGTCGCGGCTGGCTGGGATGCAGCATATGACATTTAAGGAAATAGAAAAGAAAGTATGAACGCTGTACGCTATGGTGTGAGAGAAAGTTTCCGAACTTGCTTCGGGGTGGGTTGCTTTTTAATTTTGCACGATTTACGACTATCTGAAGAAGGTGAATTATTGGAGATGTTTTTCATTTTGCAACTTTGTTTGCTGATAGGATTTACGCTTGGAAAAGGTCATCGGTTGAAATGAGTTCGTATAAATTTATGAAATTTTTTCTACATTTCAGAGCGAGAACCGTGTCCAATATTTTTCCAATAAAACGAGTATTTTATTAGCTCGAGTCTTTAAGAATCAGAATTGCAACATGGAAATGCCTGAATAGGAAATATCCTCTTGCTTTTAAGTGGTGTGCGTGTCTACCTTGGCTAGCCATGCTCATTTATATGTATGTTTTAGTAGGCTGTGTTATTGTCATACTAAAAAAAAATCATAGAGACCAACAAAGCCAAGACGGCGGAAACGCTATGGTTGGACAAACTTTTCAAGAAAGAATATTTATTATCCAATTGATTTAAATGTTAAAGACCAACTACAAGTCGCAGCGGCAAGCCGTCAATAAAAAACTAAGACTTACAATATGGCGGATCAAACTTCACGATAAAGGTATTTATTAATTATTCAAATGTTTGTCCGGTTTGAGACAAACTTCAAGTCGTCGAAACAAGCAGTTTTCATTCATGTGTAAAACAAGTTGAGGACATTGTAGAAACAGACACAAATTCATTATGGCGAGCCCCGAATTTGATCAAAATTTAATGAAGGGTGTCCCAAAATTCACGCAAGATTTGAATTTTGCGTCATTTGTGCGGTTGGTTGGTTTAAGAGGGTGAGCTTATGCTCTTCACTTAGGCCTCCATCGGACCCGTTGTGTTCCCCTCATCTATGTAACTGTAGGGAATAGTGCAGTGCTTTGGGAATTATGTGTTGAGAGGATTTAGATATTGGGATTATGGGTATCGTCACGATCATGGGGGAATCGTAGTGTTCGTCTGGCGAACTCCAATATATCCCCGATTCCTTTCTTACTGAGGTGTGTAATATCCGGAATCCTTGGAGATCCCAGAATTTTCAGTTTTAACCTCGCTGTAGCAGGGCAGTGGCAGAGGAAGTGTTCTATATTTTCCTCCTCCTCCTCATAGTTGGCACAGATTGTTGTATCAGCTATCCCGAGTCTGAACGAATGTTTGTTGAGATTGATGTGCCCTGTTAAAAGTCCCACCATCAATCTCAATTGTGTTCTGCTTGAGTTAAGAGCTCTTTTTGCTGTGTTGTAACTCGGTTTTGTTATTACAGATATAGCCACTGTCTTAGCTTTTCATTGATTATTGTTTTAATAGTTGTCAGGGGGACCCCTATTGTATTATCCGGGTTCAGTTTTGCGTTGCCTGCTCCTTTCCTTGCTAGTTCGTCTGCCTTTTCGTTACCCGGTACACCTTCATACCCCGGTACCCATGTAAGACGGACTCTATTGCGTCTGGCAAGTAAGTCCAATTTAGTTTTGCACTCCCTTTGTGCGGTAAAGTGTTGCCGACGAAAAAAAAGACAGCGTGACAACTGACAGTTCAGGGTTATTAAAAGTGGAGTGCTCCACGAAAGAATAACCCGTTTTCATTGTTCAGCAATATTTTAAAAATAATGAAGCTACAGTTCGCAATTATCGTACAAAATATGGTCGGAATAGTGATTTAACTTTATCAACTGTGAATAGATTAATTCAAAAATTCAGGGAAACAGTGATCTAAGACACTCTGGCTGTCCTTCAACAAGAAGTTCAACACAAAACATCGAAGAAATTCGTGAGATTGTTGTTGAGAGACCAGGAACATCAATTCGGCACCGAGGTCAAGAAGTGGACATTTCGAGAGCGTATCTGCAGCGTATTCTCAGGAAAGATTTGCTGATTTTTCAAACAAAATCATCTTCAGCGATGAGGCTCATTTTCATCTTGATGGCTTTGTTAACTGTCAAAATTGTCGAATTTGGAGTTCGGAAAACCCACGAGTGATTGTTGAGAAACAAATGCATGCACAACGTGTCACTGTTTGTTGCGGATTTTGGGGTGGAGGCATCACAGGACCATTCTTCTTTGAAAATGCGGCTGGTCAGGCAATAACAGTTAATGGTGCTCGCTATCGAACTATCGATAATAATCCAATTTTGTGTGCCTAAATTGCAGGCATTTATCCTGTGTTTTCTATCAAAAACACGCCCAAATGGAATGTAGGCACTGCGACCAGAAAGATCTATTGTGCTAGAGGCCACTTTTTAGGGCAGCAGTACTTCTACTTTCCTTATGAAAGCTAAAATTACAGCTGCGGAGGTGTTCCTTAAGTCTAATGGAGATATGATCACCTTAAGGAAGAAGCTTTTCCTACATCTACATAGAACTACACACTCACATAGTACTTGTTCTGCGGTTTCGTCCTATTCTAGGCGGAGGCAGCAGGTGATATCCTCTGAAATTCTCATTTTATTAAGGTGGTAAAGTAATTGACAGTGACCAATAAGGAAGCTCACAAGCCTTCTTATGTCGTTTCTGCTATATTATAGGATATCAACTGCCTTTTTTTGGAAGGGTTGGACAGCTCTTTTAGCTTGTCTGATACCTTGGGAGTTATTCCAGTGGGAAATGCACATGTTGCGTTCCCAACTGTTTAGGGTCAGTTTAAAGGCAGAATCAGATATTCCGCAAAAGGGTTCAGGTCCAATGAACAACTCAGAGGAACTTTTTCTGGCTTGCAGATCGCCGTCAACGCCTACATAGCCCGGCACCCACCACAATTTTACTTTATTGTATCGGGCTAAATTTTGTAAACGATTTTGAACTTATTAGGTGGGAGATCAGTGCACTAGCGCCGCTTGGCTGTCGGTGAGTATGTGTATAGCGGCATCTTTGATGCCTGAGTGCAAGTTTATATTAGCACAAGTCTCGATAGCGTAAAGCTCGGCTTGGAAAACACTAGGACTTTTTCCAAGTGATTTCGAAATTTTATAATTGGGTCCATACACACCGGCGCCAACTCCTGAATCCATTTTGGATCCAACGGTATATCAAACGATTCCTTTTGGATCAAGCAATGGTCCATCATTATTCCATATATCACGGCTTGGGAGCTCAATCTCAAACCTTCTTCCAAAGTAGAGTGATTTGGGCGTAGAGTCAGAAACCGTGCTGAGCATATCTAGCTCGGGGAAGTCGGTTAATAGATCCACGAGGACCACATGATCCCATGTACTATTAACACCCGACTTTCGAAGACTAACTGCACTGCGAATTGCCACTTTTTTAATGAAAATATGTAACGGAGTGAGACTAATTATAGCTTCTACAGCTGTTGTGGGACAGGTGTGCATAGTACCCGTGATTTCGAGGCAAGCCAATCTTTGAAGTTTGCTGAGTTTGTTGTCGTCGAACCATAATATTAACGTCGTCGTATTTTAAATAAGCGAAATGTAATTCGCTAAAGCTTTATGGAATAGATCGAAGCATTATTGTTAATTTAAGGCCTATAACTACCACGAAAGGACACCCTGCAGAACCCTGAAACCATATTAAAATCGGTTCAACAGTTTTCGAATTTATTGAGTTCATATAAAAAAAAAACAGACAGACACAATGGCACGGACCTATACAGGGTGGCCGACTTCATGTCACTAATTCAAATAGCTGTATTTTTTTTTAATTGTGAATATTTTTTTATTGAATCCAAAGAAAAAAATGTTGGAATTTTATTCAAATTCAAGGATTTGAATATTGAAATATGGCCACCTTTGGCACAAACAATTTCCTTGAGACTGTCAATAAATTTATCGCACGCTGCATACAAGTGTGTCTGTGGAACGCGCGTGCATTTCCAGCGAAGCGCTAACTTCAGCGCGTCCGTTGTTTGGTTATTTTTAGTGCCAACCTTGGCCTTCACAATACCCCAGACAGCAAAGTCTAATGGATTCGCATCGGGAGAATTCGATAGCCATTGTGTCGAAGAAATGAAGTGCGAAACGTTTTGTTGCAGCCATTCTTGATTTGCTCGGGATTTGTGAGAAGGTGTAGAGTCCTGTTGGTATGTCCAGGGTTTTTGGCCGAAATGTTTGCGTGCCCATGGCTTCAACAAGACACTTTCAGGATAAAATATCGCGTTTATCTTAACGCCATGGTCCAAAAATACGAGCAGAGACCGACCATCGGCAGTCATTGCGGCCCAAACCATCAAAAACGTTGACGCTTGCTTCGTGGTGGCCATTGTTTGGCCTAAATTAGCGTATGACCTCTCTGACAGGTAAACTCGGTCATTTTGCTTATTGACAAGTTGCTCAATTGCAAATGGTTCTTCATCAGAGAATACGATGTTTGGCAATTGGCCACTAGCGCGCAAGCGGATCAACTCCTTTGCTCTTTCCACTCTGACTTTTGTTTGGTCAGGTGTGAGGTCGTGCATTTTTTGGAACTTTAAGGCCTTGAGTCCGAGCTCATTTTTAAAAATGTGTTGCATCCATTCTCTGAATATGTTTAGCTCCGAAGCCATTTTTCTTCTGCTATGCCGAGGATTTCGTTCGATTCTGGCCTTCACACTCCGAATCACTGTTGACGATGTTGCTGTCTTTTTCGGACCACCTTCATTTTTATTGTAACGCGATATGGTGCGATACACAAATATTTTGTTCTGGTTGTGATTTTCCAACCAAAAAAGAGCAATAACACTATTACGTTTGAATTCCATTGTCGATAGAACAAAAACTAAACACGCGATAAAAAAAAAAACTTTACATACGCTTGTCAACAATGAAATGAATTAACAACTGTCAAATTCAGCGGGCTGTCATTTGTAGTTTGGCAGACACAGCGACGTGAAGTTGGTAACAGTTCTTGTCAGCCACCCTGTATATTATATTATAGTTAGCAGGAAGGTTTCATATTTTAGATCCTTAACGGATATACAGGGTGTTCCAAATGTGTTTTGACTGGCTATGTATAGTGATGTGACGTTCCTCCAAGGTAAACAAAAAGTTTTTGAGTTTTAACCTTTTTTTTGCCTTTTTATTCCTATCTTCATCAGATGTGTATAGATTTGATTTTTTTTTTTATTAAATCGGACATGAATTTGTTTGAAATCATAGAATACGAGTAATAGGAATGCGTTCGAGTTGCAGTTTCTTAGTTTTTTTTTTTTACAAAACCTTCATACTCAAGTGGGTCGTTTAATTTCAAAATATGGAAGGCGATTGCAAAGCTACTAACTTTGTTAAACTACTTCTTTAAAAAGTGAAGAAAAAATCTTGATAGGGTCATAATTTGTATTCCTTATGTATATGTACGAGTAAGTGGCAAGATACCCAACATGCATGTTGAAACCCTCGATGTTTCTCAAAATGACACAATTGCCTCTGTTAAGACACAACTCACTCAGGTGAAGGAACTTACAGAGGAATTCGTCCTCAACTACGAAGGAAACGCTCTAAATAATGCTTGTATAAGTTTGCGCGAGCAGCTTGTCATCCTTTGAATTGGATGGTACAGAGCCACTTCTTAGTGGTAAAGTGTACGGTTCATTGGCTCGTGCAGGTAATGTCAAGGGCCAAACCCCAAAAGTCGAGACCATACGTGCCATAGGATGATCCAGTACAACAGACGTTTCGTAAACTTCGTGCACAGATTCAGACGTCGCCGCGGCCTCAATGCTAATTCTTCTTAAATGTTGTTTATTAAAAAATAAAACACATCGTCGCTTAGCAACAGATTTCTTCACTTTTAGGACATTTCGTCGTCAGGTTTATTTGTGATAGAGTTGCAATAGTACATATTTTATATAGAACAAGTTGATGGGTGAGCTGAATTGCATTGATGTTTTCCATTGAAAGCATACATTTTCTAAACAATTATTTCCCCTAAGAAACCGTAAAGATACAAATTATTGTTTAAACCCTAAACAATTCATTTCAACAAGTAAGTCCAAATCTTTTCCTGCACTTCAACTCACCCAATGTGACATTCAAAATGACTACTACGAGTATTCCACGCTTCAGTAACGCGACCAACTCCACTCAATAATTTCATGCCCCAGGTCATAACTTGAAATCTACGATTCTGTTCTCGTATTCTTTTGTCTTTGCCGCTTCCTATCTTAAGCCGAAATCAAAGCCCACGCTCGTGATTAAAATAACGAAAACCTTGTGCGTAACGTATCTGCGGTTCCGCACCGCGAATGCAGATCGAAACTGCGAACCCCGGAAGGTAATTTAGCGTCCATGTGCAAAATCCATGAAAGTCGGATTGCGCGACATTATTCAGTGGAGTGGAGAATGACAGAGGACATTCTCAGTTAATAACTTGGAGTGCACCGAATTAGATGGGTGGGTGGCCGTTCATTTTCTAGGCATTACGTTTGAGTTTCCTCACCTGAATTTGCAGAAATGTCATTTCATCGTATATCATTGATGCCATTGTGGATTTCTTTTTGTTCTTCATTTGGAGGACAAGTAGCTCAAATGTGCCGCGACGACAATGGGGCGTCATTTCCGCAAATATGTGCGAGGGTGCCAGACAAAATAAAAACCATACGACATACGAGTAGCACAGCATCGTTGTCGAGTGGAATTTTCTTGTGTTCTGTAATTCCCCTCGGTGTTTCATAAGTGCGTGCGACTTGTGTCGCCGGCGACATCTGAATTTTATTGTGACAGAGGGTTGACTGGAAGCAAAGAAATGAAGAGGAATCACCCTTGTGGCGCTTTCATTCTTTTGTTTCGCTGAAAAAATTGGTTTGGGGTTATCCTAGTGTCAGACATACGAGACATGTCTAGAAGTACTGAGAAAATCGATACATTTAACCGAAGGTTGTGACATTCTGTCACATTAACATCCAATTTCGAATGAAATAAGCTGTGTTCAAAACATTGTTGACGAAACTTATTATTAACCAATGATTAATAGCATACATGAGCCGATTTGTTGTATTATACACCCGTGGGGTTTGTTTATTTTATTAGCACACAATGAAACTAAGTATACTCATGTCTTTTAACACCGGCGGACGAGTAGGATTTTATTTTCAATGTCAATTGTTATATTAAAAGTTATTTTGGGGAAGTCACGCTATATTGGAAAGGCCAAAAGCAAGCTTGGGAAACACGCAATAACTACACTATGCGTAACAATAAAATCGCACCAAATTACGTACGTTTGTGTTTAATAATTTCGTATACCCCACGGCTTATGGAATCTTGTTCTTCATCAGAATACGCTCTCCTGCATATTATTTCTTTGTCTGCCACTGTTCTAAAGCATGCACAGAGTGTGATCGCAATACCCGGGTTAGAAATAAATACGGATGAAATGAAAACGTACATTGAATAAGCCAGTAGGAGTATGACCACTTTGGTGGCCAGCCACAAGTAAGGGCACTAACCTCAAGATACTAACCAGAGTACAAAGAATGGCGTGCATTAGTGTCACAGGAGCTATGAGAACCACACCAACTGCAGAATTGGAGACTATACTGAATCTATTACCTTTACATCTATTTACACAGGAATTTACAGCTGGAAGTACTGTAAGATTAAGCTAATCTGAAGGTTGGAGGTCAAACTTGACGGGGCATGCGCAGATTTTACGCAAATACATGGGCGGAGATGTTAGCACAGACTACATACTGCCCTATTTGGACTTTCATAAGCTGTTTTCCAGTTCATTTCCGAGTAGGGAGGAATGGGACACTAATATTCCGCTAAATAATAACTCCATCTCCATCTACACTGATGGATCCAAGATTCACGTGGGAGTAGGTGCAGGGATTTTTTCTGAAAAGCTCAATTTGAACAAGTCAATTCGACTTAGTAGTGTTTTCCAAGCGGAGGTCTTTGCGGCGACAACAGCTTCCCGAGACGCTGCATTAAAACCTATGATATTACCTTTTTCTTTGACAGCCCAGGTAGCGATAAGAGCTATTTCTGCCACGCAAATAAAATCGAAGCTTGTGCGTTGCTGTCGCGAAGATCTAAGGGTTCTTGGTACGCAACACAATGTAAAGCTCTGCTGGGTATCCGGACATAATCCGGACGTTTCAGGAAATGAGAAGGACGGAAGAAATGACGAGTTGGCAAGGGAGGGCTCAGTACTAAATCCTGAACGAGCTGACTCGTCAATTAAGATACCACCCTGCAACCTGAACCTAGAATTTAGAAATAAAATGATCGCCATAGCAAATAGCAGATGGAGATCACTAGAATCCTGTCTAATTACAAGAAAATTCTGAGCAAATTCTACACTTCAACAGATATACCTTATCTGGTTAAGTAGGGATGATAACTGGACATAACTTGTTGCGTTATCACTCCAAGGAATTGGCAATAAGCGAAGATGATATGTATATGTAGAGGCTGCTACACTTCCTGTACTATTGTCCAGGACTACCACATTAGATTCAGAATACTAGGTAAATATTTCTTCCAAGACTTGGAAGAACTATCAAATGAATCGGTTAATAAGTTTGGTTTAAGAACCCATAGAGTTCACGAATGGGGAAGCTACACTCCTTGGGCATCACAATGAATCCTACATTGATCTACATAAGTGTGGCGTAGTAGGTTTTTCACCCTCTACGTCAACCCATACAACCTAACCTAACATACTATCTACGCATTCCCCGTAAGGTGGTTCACAGTAGTCAAAATATCCACCAATCATTTTAGAAGGATTTGTACTTTCCTATTATTCTATAAACTATTCGTTCTAGCTCCGGTAAAGTTTTGCACTTGTGGGGACGGATGTTTTTTAGTGTTCCGTACCAAAGTGGTATAAACGGAACACTAATAGATTCAGCACGGTGTCTGTCTGTCCGTCTGTCCCATGCTTGTAACTTTTTAATCGTTTGACCTAGAGAGCTGATATTTTGCAATAGTAAGTGGTGAACCAGAGGCAATTATGAAAACAAATTTATCAATATATCAAATTAAAGCTAAAGAGAAAGAGTCCAAAGAGATACAAAATGGAACACAAAGTTGTTGAAAAATATTGGAATTCCTTACCCATCTGATTTTGATGATAACCAAAATCATCACACTACCCCCGACATGTTTTATGGCAAGAATCAGACTTTAGGCTTCCCCAACTCTGCGACGCACGTGTAGTGCACGCCAGAGGAGTTGCAAAGCTGAAAAGAAGTAAAAAAAACTGTGTGAATGTTTAGGGCACAAATTTCTCATGTTCTTATGTTTCCGGTCAAGATTGTGTTTTACTATTAACTACTATGATGCATTGAACTTACCTCGATATTACATTCATTAGACCATAAAACCATCTCCCAGTCTGAAGCTGCTCAATCATTTTACTTTTTGGCACAAGCAAGTAGCGTTTTTTTGTTAGCCTCTAAAAGCAAAGGCGTATGCCTGGCATTTCTTGCTTTGAGGCCAATTTCATTGAGTCGTTTACCAATAGTTTCAGGGGAAATATCGACTCCATGGTGACATCTGTGGCTAGCCGTAAGTCTGAAGGTATCTGCCGACGATTCCACAGCTCTTCCTTTTCTATATAACAGTTTTATCTGGTTGTGGTAGAAGAAATGCACTTGTAAATAAACTTATCTGTCAAAGAAAGTAGTAAAGAGTGTTAATGAAGTCAAGAATGAAAATTGTTGCTGCTAAACATAAACTAAAAACGCAATTGAACGTAATAAGTAAATTGTTTAAAAATAGCTTTTTTTTGTCACTTTTTGAATTAATCCTTCAGAAACGATCATAGCTTTCTCTTATTCTCAAATTTAAAATGACGGCACGAAATAGAAACTGCATTTAATACTCGTAAATAAATACATAAATAAATAAATATTCTGACGTTAACAGTCCAGACAGGGCCTAGCCTAGCTTCTCGCAGCAATTCATTCTGCGGGACCTACAGTGTTATGCCGTTTCGAAAGAACAATTTTCCTCATTTACTCATGACAATGACAACGTTCACGAGACGAAGAAACTTTTTAGTGTTTTCTGGGACTCGAAGCTTAAGTCTCCCGCTCAGTGATCACGCACTTAACCACTGAGACACGTCGCCAACTTGATTGCTCAAACTTTTTTTTTAAGTTATAAAAGATAAATACAATAACTAAAAAAAAAAAAAAATATTTCCTTCTATCATTCGACCAAAAACTCTTAAAAAAAAACTTAAGTCATTATACATATAAGGTGGGGCAAAATTAATGTAATAATGTGAATGTGCCATAATTTTTGCAAATGGCGTCAAATGTCATTGTGCTTTGACATTTATGTTGTGTCGTCGTCCTGCACCATGTGCGCGAACAATTAAACGTTTGGCTGAGCGTGTCGTGCAAACTGGGTATTGCTCGTTCGGCCGAGAATATCACTGCTATGGCCGAGGACGTCCAAGAGAGTCCACAAACATCGACTAAACAACGATGCACAGAATTTTGCATCATCAAACGTTCGTTGCGTCGAATTTTGGTGAAAGACCTGAAGATGTTCCCTTATAAAGTGCAAAGCGTTCACCAATTGCTGCCTGCTGACTGGGTTAACTTACTCACATGGTCTATTAAACCTGGTGCAAGAAGAGGATGATTTCGCATCCAAAATCATAATGAGCGACGAAGCCCATTTCGACTTACGAGTGATTATGTGAATAAACAAAATTTGCGTTTCTGGGGCACGGAGAATCCACATGAAATGCACGAAGAACCATTGCTTCCCCTCAAAGTGACTGTTTGGTGCGACATTTGCAGTGAAAAAGTGATTGGTCCTTATTTTTTTGAGGATGCCGTCGGCACCACCTTAACCGTAACTGGTGAGCGCTACAGACGAGTTTTGTTTTGCCGTAAGTTGCTGAATTGGGTCTCGAGCATTGCTTGGGCAAAGATGCAGATTTTGTGTGATCTCCCGTTTTGGCGATTTGAACTGGCCGGTCAGATAGCCAGATCTGACGACGTCAGACTTCTTCCTTTGAGGCTTTTTGAAATCTCGCGTTTACCACAACAAACCACAAACCCTGTAAGTCTTGAAAGCCAACATTGAAGAAGAAATCACCAATTTGTTGCCAGATGTTTTGCGAGCAACAATTCAAAATGCCGTAAAATGATCGCAAATGTGCATCTCCTCAAGAGGTGATCATTTCACCGATATCATACTCAACAACAAGTCATCTTCTCATTAGTGATAGCACTAACTGTGACACTCTTTAGTAGTATAAATATCACCTCGTTTCAATAATAATCCATTTTGTTATTACCTGTGGTAGGGTAAACATCACCATGTCAGCCGAAATTCTCGGAATTTTGAGCACCGCGTCGTGATAAAGTACCTCGTGAAAAAAGGCAAATAGCCTAAAGAAATTTTCGAAGCCATGTCATCGACTCTTCAGAATTCTGGGCCTTCGTATACTATGGTCAAAAAATGAACTTGTTTATTTCAACAAGGGCGAGAGAGCTGTGAAGACGATCCCCGTCCAGGGCATCCTGTGTCATTGGTCACTGAAGTAAACGTCGGGAAAATTGAAAAATTAGTTCTGGACTTTAAACTAAAAACTGTATCCCTGTCCGAACTTCGAATGACAATAAGAAAACTGAAAAATAACAAGGCTCCAGGATATGATTTAATTACTGGCGAAGTTTTGAAGGAGCTACCGAAAAAAGCGTTAGTTAAGTTACTCTAGATTATAAACGCTTCATTGAGACTTCTATATGTTCCAAGGCAATGGAAAGTCGCCGAAGTAATAATGGTTCCGAAACCGGGGAAATGTGCAAACGACAAGAAATCATATAGACCCATTTCCCTTCTGCCGATAATATCTAAGGCCACTTCTGCTAAAAAGATTGCACCCAGTAATAGAAGAGAGGCGATTGATCTCGGATCATCAATTCGGGTTTCGGGTTAAACATTCCACAATCGATCAGGTGTATCGAATAACAAATGAAATTGAAAAAGCTCTAGAAGGGAAAAAGATATGCTCTACCGCTTTTCTCGACGTATCGCAAGCGTTCGACAAGGTATGGCACGAAGGCCTGAGATATAAGCTAAGGGTAATATTACCCTTACTACAGAATATTGGAATCTTACCTTAATAACAGACTCTTTCGTGTTAAACATGGGGCAGAATATTCGGAATTCAAAGAAATCCATGCCGGTGTTCCGCAAGGAAGCGTTCTCGGCCCAATCCTGTTCCTGCTCTACACAAGAGATATACCACAAGATGAAGGGACTGTTATAGCAACGTTCGCAGACGACACGGCTATCCTCGCAACAGATGAGTTAGTCAACTGGAAAACTCCAACGAGCTTTAAACAAAGTATGCAAACAAAGATAAACAACTTACCTATTTCCATTAACTCGGTACAAATACCGTACGCAAACGAGGCGAAATATCTAGGAATGACACTAGACGCAAAACTTAAGTGGAAGCCACATGTTAAAAAGAAGCGCGACGAGCTCGAAATCAGACTTAGAGAAATGTACTGGCTACTCGTATACAACAAATTGCTTCTGTATAAGCAAGTGCTAAAACCATCTTGGACATACGGTATACAACTTTGGGGTTGTACCAAATCAAGCAATATGACTGTTCTGCAAACATTCCAAAACAAAACACTAAGAGCAATTGTGAATGCTCCATGGTATATAAGGAATAGTGATATTCACAGAGATCTAGGAATTGCTACCGTGAGGGATGAAGTAACAAACTTTGCTCACAAACTTCGTACTCGCCTTCATGATCATTGCAATAATAAAATAATCCGTACTCTGGACGTGACAAACCTCGAGCGCCGACTACAAAGAACAAGACCGTACGATCTGGCACAGTAAGGGAAAACCGCATGTAATGCCGGTATTAGTAGGTGCCTTCGCTGGAAAGCTACCTACCTAACGCGATTAACACTACAGAAGCGTAAACTACTTGTTAAGGTAACTTAGTCGTAGTCATCACAAAATGAAAAAATGAGAGGAGCGATTTTCCTACTAATATGAGCACGAGCGGCCGGTTCTCATAGTGCCTCTCCGGGGGGTGAGGTTTAGCCCGTAGGCATATACTGGCCGACACTTATGAATCATCAATCACATCCAGGCACAACCAAAAAAAAAAAAAAAACAAGTTCTGGCCGACGGAAGAATTAAAATGTGGCAGGTCGCGGACGAGTTGCACATCAGCAAAGAACGGGTTGGAGAATTTTGTGCACAAGCATTTAAACATGAAAAAAATGTGTGCGTGCTGGGTACCGAAAATGCTCGCGCCGTTCGACAAGCAACGACGACTCGAGTGCTGCAAAGATTTTTTAGAGTTAGTCGGGGATAATTTCGAAGTGTAGATGAGTCTTGGGTTCGCTAATACGATCCGGAGTCCAGACAAGAGTCTATGGAGTGGATTGAAAAAGGTGGAAAAATCGGCTTCGAAGCTTATGGCGACTGTTTTTTGGGACAGCAAAGATGTTTTGCTATTTGATTACCTGCCAAAGGGGATTACGATGAATGGTTAATATTACGCAAATTTATTTACTCAGGTACGTGAACTGGTCGTACGGAAGCGACGTGGGAAACTCAGGCACGGAGAGTTGTTTTTGCACGATGACGAGCATGTTCACACGGCGCGAGTTTCGAGACAGGTCTTAAAACACACAGGTTTTTCAACGATAGACCACCCACCCATACTTGGCCCCATTGCTCGATGTGAGAAATGCATTTCACTCGAGGGAAATTATATTGAGAAATAATTTTTTTAAATCGGATCTCTTCTTTCACTTAATAGTTTAGGCCGCAAACTTATCAGGCGCCTCTCGTAATATCTGCCCATGTTCTCCCTTCAGCAATGAAATCCACTTAGCTGTCTGTGAATTACTGTTCCAACTACAACCAATAGCAAGGAACAAACACATTATAGCAAAATAGTAATATTGAAGAATTAACCATGGAATAAGAGGTACACGGCTAGCATTGGTGGCTAAAACCAAGTCTATCGCAGTATGTTTTCTTCTTTCTGTAATTCTTTAACAAATATATTTTATATAAAAAAAAAATTGTTATAACATCTAAGAAAAACAACCTCTAATAAAAATTATTTCTTTTTCTTTGCAGGTATGTCCAGTATACACTGTGTTTTGTGGTAAATACTTTTACATTCGTTTTAATAATTTAGCATTATTTGCGAAGTTTAAAAAACAAATAATAATGTTTACTGTCCACTTTAAACCGTCCGGGAAGCGATAGACCGTACTAGAACACGAAAAACTTGTTCCCCCCCATCCTTACTCTTCAACGGTATAACTAAAATAATGCGTGTTTTATTTGAAAGGCAAATTTAATTTCTTATTCGACGCTAAGCAACACTGTTTATAGCATCATTCATTTCTAAGCGTCAAATGATTTGAAAATCAATTTTTCATAATATTTTATGTATATATGTAAATTTACGAGGTGGCAAAGGGAAAAATAAAAAATATCTGATAATAGTTATTGAAAAATACCAATAAAATATTGGAATAGTTGTGTCGCTAAAATAGGATTTACGATGCAGGGCGTTTCTCTCGTAAGCTTGCCGCTTTATCTGGCATACGTAGTATTCTGGTCAGATGTTCGTACTGGCCATAGTCAATACGGTGGTGGGCAAAGTAGAATATTGACACTAACCTTAAATGGCGAGGATTAGTATTGAATTATACCTGTTGAAGCAGAATAGGACAACCAATAGTTCTTGCCAACAGTTGGTGTATACGTATAAAGATTAAGTCAGCGATATAACGGTGTAACTTCAGAGTCTGTAAGTTTAAGTCGGTCCCCAGTAGGTCAAAACGGATAAGTTCGCGTTGAACAGCTTCAATTCTATGAATGCGGACTTGATAGTATGGTGACCAAACTTGACAAGCATACTCAACGAGTGAGGTGGCCGTAGTGTAGTGGTAACATCATCGCTTCGTCGATCAATTGCGAGAGCTTATGTCAACTCTACTGCGAAGGCATAACACTGGCAGTAGGGCGATCATATGGCTAAAATGCAACTTGACCGTGATGATGACATCAAAAGGACGGAAAAAAATACTGTGAATCATGAGCAACGACAAAAGCAAAAACAAACAAGCTCCCCAGTTATCTGGACAGCCACCCTTGGAGTTCACTGAAACTTAACACCAGCTGAGTTTCAAATCAACTACACCAAACTGTCTTTCTCTCTGTCTCTTCCCCTTTCCTCAAAAACGCACGTGTCCTAAAATTAGTGTAAGGGTATTCATAAACCCTTTCACATGTGTAAATTATAAAAAAAAAAAAAAAAAGGAGTGAGGTATTTGATAACTTATGGGTTTAAGAATTTCATTGACTAACGTTTGATAAAGACAAGTGCAGGTTAGGCCTATTTTTATATGGAATCAATATGAGAACGGAAATTTTATAAGTTAACTATAGCAGATAACACCCAAGTCACGAATTGAGTTTACAGTGGCAACAGGCTCATTCCTTTAGAGAGTAAGTAATAGCTTAAGCTCTAACTGTTTATAAATCTGTATTATAACCAAGTTGATCTTATATTATATGTGGAACTTAATTTACTTTCGATTGTTGGCAAATATTTAAGATCATCTTAGCAAAGACTCACTTTCATGAAATGCAGCCAACTTCAGTATATTATCAAATGCCATACAAGTATGTCATACGTAAAACGTCAAAAATTCTCCGTAATTTCAGGAAATATGTCTACAAATGTTAAATATTACTATAAGTGTCTAAACTCAACTGAGATAATTAGCAATGGTAAACAAAAAGAAACCAAAATCTACTAAAATTTAATTTCATTATAATTTCAAGCCTTTGACAAGGTTTGGCATGAGGGCCTTGAGTATAAACTGCATAGGAATTTACCTAGACAGTATTACGAAATACTGAAATCCTATATTTCAGATCGACTCTTCCGAGTCCGGTATGAACAAGAATATTCAGAACTAAAGAAAATTGAAGCAGGTGTTCCACAGGGAAGTGTCTTAGGACCAGGGATATTCTGTGGACAATAATGCCATGATGGCTACTTTTGCAGATGACACTGCAATATTAGCACGTGATAAATGCACTGTGAAGGCGACAGAGAAACTGCAAAACGCAGTCAATAGATTAAGTGATTGGAAGCAACAATGGCGTATCAAACTCAATCAGACAAAGTCAACTCACATAAACTTCACAAATAAAAAGATAAATAATCTTCCGATATTCATTAATTGTACCCTATACCAATACAGCAAAGTACCTTGGAATGACTTTGGACGTAAAGCTAAAATGGAAAGAGCACATTAAAAAGAAAAGAGAAGAACTTAACTTTAAATATAGAAAAATGTACTGGTTACTAGGAAGAAACTCAGATATGTCTATCCAGAACAAAATCTTGTTATATAAGCAAGTATTGAAGCCTATCTGGAGGTACGGCATCCAATTATGGGGCTGCACCAAGAAAACAAATATTCAAACTATACAGACATTCCAAAACAAAGTCATTCGTGGAATAATAAATGCCCCTTGGTATATAAGAAATAGCGATGTGCACCGTAACCTACAAGTAGACCTGGTGACGGAATTGGTTAGAAAGCACGCTGTGTCCCACAATTAGCGACTGCAAAATCACATCAACTCCGAGGTAGAAACCGTCTTAAATGTACGAGACAATATCCGGAGATTGAGAAGAACCAAGCCTCACGAACTAATGGTCTAAAAGCTATGGAAAGTACTTATAATTTTAAACTTTCCTCAACGTGATTTTAAATATAAGAAAGAAAAATCATTTGTCGATCCTACACAGATCGGTCCTGATTAAGGAGGTGTTTTTTTTTTTTATAATTTCTATGAGTTACCAAACAAATTTGATCCTATTCTAAAACAAAGTCATATTTCCGACTAAACAAAATCATTTGTAAAAAGAGAGTTCATCAAAGCAAACAAAGTATTCACTCCTCTCATAAATTTGACGAGGGATTCCAAGTTCAATCATGTCAAATATTTCTAAGTCTCGTCAGTTTAAAATATGTAACTTATTATACATATGTATATGTATGTACATATATACTCGTGCTTAAATATTAGTTTTTTTTTAAAATAATAATTCACAAGTCGCTGAAATTCTACTGATGAAAGCTAACCTCAAAATCTTCTTAAGCACTACCATAAGTTAAGTTCAACTTAGTGACATTTAAGAACAACTTTGTATTTCATACAAATGGTTAAGTGGAACTTACGCCGTTAAGTGCAACTTAAATAGTTATGTATCGTATCAGCAAACGTTCCTAAATGATTTTGTTCACACCAAATACAGAACTTATTCAAGCCATTCTGCGTAAGCTCATAGATCCGATTCCTTACTGGCTGGTTTAATATCGTTTATATTTAAAATAAAGATCATGGGCGTTAGATGTCTGCCCTGTGGTACCCCCGAGTTCGCACCAATTGTATTTGATAAGGATGATCTGGAAATATCATAATTTTATATTAATGAGCTTCTAAGTAGGACTTAATTTACAATATAAAACCCGGATAATTTACAATATAAAACACGGATGATAACCTTTGTTGAAATCGGTAGCCATAACATCAACTTCCTTTTCGTCCAAAGCACATAATGTACTTGGAAACAAATTCAATAATGCTAATAGTTGTAGATTTATCCTTTAGAAACCCATATTTCTTAGTAGAAAAAATGAATTTATGGCGAAGGAACATTATGTCGTATGGCATGCTTTCAATGGCTTGCTGTTGGAAATATCACGCTCGCAGCCTTTTTTATGAGCGGAGATGATTCAAGAGCCTTTCCGTAGGGAAATAGATAGCTGAAATAGGGCAGAAAGGGACCACACATGCCTCTACATCGTATTAGACTAGGGACCCTAAACCGCTTGCGATTAATTATACAACCAAGCTTCAATTTTGGCAGTATTGCTGCAGTAAAGTATCTGCGTTAGTCAGAAAGTTTTGTGAAAGTGCTTACAACTTTTGGAAAAAGTAACAATTTTAGCCTCAGAAAAGCAAGGTAAATGTTATTAGAAAAATCGCGAGCTTTCTATCTTCAGTATTCGCAAAATTATCAGAGAAAAAGATTTTAATTTCAAAGCCGTTGCGGATAATTAATCACAAGTGGACTTGGCCAACATTATTTTCACTGATAATTCCTAATTTTTTTTTTAACAATTCCTTTAGACGTGTGTGGCACATGGTAAAACTGTCCTCTAACAAACAGTGAAATATCAGGCAAAAGTGCATGTTTATGGCTGTTTCTGTGCGGCGTGATTCTCAAAATTCGATGCTCAAAAAATTATCCAATTGTCCTACAAGAGGACAACGCTCCGAAAGGTCTTAGTCATATCTGTCAGCGCTTAAAAGAGGAAAATGGCGTCATTGCGTTGGATTGGTCATCTCAATCTCCGATTGGAAATGCCTGGGGACTTATGAAGCAGAGGATCAAAACAAAAGATGTAAGGACAATCAAACAGCTTAAACTGCTTTTAAAAATAATTTGGTGACAATTACCGCAGAACTATGCAGACAAATTGGCTCTAAGTTGTCGACAAAGGTGGGAGGCGATAATTGAGAATGAACGAAACTGGACAGCATATTAAGTACTTTGCGCATTAAAGTTGAAAGCTTTTAAAATAAATAATTTTGTTTCCCTAAGTCAAGATGTTGTTTTTTTTAAACAACACACTCTTTTGTCAAACATATTGTATACAATAATTCGCAAGATTATGGCATGCTAAGTTCAACGAATTTTTTTTTTTGAGAAAAGAAGTCATTAACGATTTTATTATTTGAAATCTGAATTTTTACAGATAAACAACATGCTCGTATATGTAGTTGTAAGTACGTGTTATCCAGTCGGGCGTTAAAAATCAGAAAACTTATTTTAACATTTTGTTAATATTGGTGCTTCCATATGCCAAAAATTGCCTAAGGCCCGACCCATAGAATCCGTCAACTTCATTCCGTTGAAGGTTGACGTTGACGTTCACGTATTGCTGGAAAGAACAGTCCAATAAAATCCGTCGCATTCTTTCGTTGACAGATGACAGCCGATGACATTTTGTTATTGCTGTCAACCGATTGTCAACAACAATGACAGTTTCTCTACATTCTCTCAATGCTTCCACCAATGAGTGCGCTTACTCTCAATTTGTGAATGCGTGAACTTCAATATTTGAATGCGTGAACTTCAATATGTGAATGTGTGAACTTCAATGCGTTAATGTGTCAACTGCTAACGGATCAACAGACTAAAAAAGTAGAAAGAAAACCTACTTTATCCGTCGAAGTTCATATATCTGTCCGTTGGTTATAGGCCACCTTCCATAAGAATGTGTGTATTTTATCTAGCTGTCAGTTAAAAACAACGTAGTAACGGATTGAAGGATTCTATGAATTGTACCCTTTATCCTTTTTTAGGTTGATTTTCAAGCAAATCGTTTGAGTCATAGTAAGTGCTGTTAATTTTGGTGTTAAAATAAGAATTCCAATTTTGAGTCGAATATTTAGTGACCTCACAGATCCTAGATAGGAAGTAAATCCGTCCAGCCGCTTAGGCTACAGTCGTACCGTACAGACGGGTAGACAGAATTAGCTGACACATTTTTTGAGTTTCTTTATATTAGAATTGATCAAAATTTCGAATTCAAAAATTTTTATGAAAAAATAAGATACTTGTCGCTTAGATGAAGTGGTACGTGATATCATGGTAGGATTTGGTAGCACTTTTTTCTGTCAACGACTTATCTTTCAAGTATAGGGCTGCATATAGGATGTGTTCACTAAAGCGATGCACATTCGATGAATTTGGGTAATATACATATGTATGTACCTACTGTATGGAATTTCAGAGTGAAGTTTACGAGTATGTACCTAGTACTGCCATAAATTTTGTTACAAAACTTCCAGCGCAGGCTGTGTGAAGATAACATTAGAAATAGTAACGTTAATTTTTTTTCAGAACACATTGTACTACAAAACGTAATAAATATCACCCAGTTTGGTTTCAGCTACTCCCATCATGGAGTGGGGTATGACAGAAAATCGTATTACTGTCATAGCGTTGCATAAGTGCGAAAAAAATGGTAAATAAAAAATAATTATAATGAGCTTTTGAATGTCGATTTTTGTATTTGTTTATTTAAAGGTTGTTGAGAGATCGTAATTCGAATCTACGAAGATCGTCGTAAGTTTAAATATGATGCAATCGTTAGCCAACTCGGCTTCGCCGGTGTTATTCATGGCGTGGTTAAAAGCTATGCGTTTAAAGCACACGGTGTGCACTTACTGAACAAACTCATATTCAAGACGTAATATATTAATCTGTTTTTATGAATATTTTTCTATTACTGAAGTAGCTTTCCTTCTCTAGTTTCATTCTCAAACCATTTGTTCCACATAATTCTGGGTAAATGCGAATATTTTTTTATCTAATAAGTCCGGCACGTTTTGAGTCACTCCCTCTTCACATGAATCCAATTAAGAAATTAATCGAAAAAATTTCAAATACACTTCGCACACAACGAAACCTGTACTTATTTGCTTTCTTCCAAAACCCGAACCACATTTCGCATAAATCAAATGCCCAATGTCCAACTTATAAAAGCACCACAAAAGTTCATAACACATACACCGGGTTATGTGATTGGAATTTTCTAGTCTCAGTAAATAGATTCTGCAATAGTTTTATTGCCGGTGTGCATACTCGTATCTGTTCGATTCATAAGGAGGGAATTCTAAATTCACACGAACTCCCAACATTGAGACCGTAACGAGCTCTAGCCAGTCAACACATCGAATACAACATTTTATAACCCCTGCTAGATTGGGCCAGAGTCAATTAGAGATTCAAAGCGAATGTTACTCGAAAGGAATTTGAATTTTCTTCCTCTCCGGAGTGTCAGACAATGTATAGTGTGTGGCGTATAGTGTGCACTCTTACTAATGGAATCCGCTGGAATGCAATGGAATTCCTCTGGAGCAGTTTGTTGTTTTGTTATTTAGCCCCCAAACACAAAGTGAACAACAGATATAATCAAACGGGCAGACAAGCAGACAGTCAGACAGATATTGAGTAAACAGACTTAGCGAGAGTCAGGCCGGGTAGATAGACAGAGTCAATATACCTTGAGAGACATAATATAAAAAAAAGTCACTGGAATTATAGAAATTATTTTCTTTCTGTTATTTTTGTCATCTGACAAGTGTCGAAATTGTTTATTCGAGTAATGGTTGATGTGATTTGTTGCTTTTTTTGAGGGATTAAGATGAGTTGTTAAGTGGAATGTGTCTTTGCATACCATGTAGTGATGGAAATTGATTCGTTTACACAAATGCATTTTAAAGAAAGTATTTCATATATTTAGTGGGCGTAATGCTGATACAATTTAATTTTATGACTACACATGTATTACTAATGAAGCAACTGATGGTGCTATAAAACAAAAATGCTTAAAATTTAACACGTGTTTTATTGACATACCGAAAAAAGGTACCCTCTAAGTGAAGGTGACTAATACATACATTGCACACAGCAAAGCCATGCTAGCTCGGGTCTTGGTCCATTTGGTATAGATCAGTATAATATATAATCTCATCCACACAGATCGGGTCATTAAACTTAGAAACAAAATTGCTCTTCAGAAGCCTTTTAACATCGCCATCCACTTATATCAATGACCAAGCCCAAGCAGCGTACATCAACACAGGCTGTATCGAAGCTATCTCTTCGTTCTTCTCGTGTGCGCTTTTGGATAATAAAGGGTGTCCCAAAATTCATGCAAGAAGTATTTTTGATAGAAAACACAGGTTTTTAATTAAAAATTGTCGGGTATTTACCGAAGCCATTTGGCCTCCACGGCTTTGCTGGCACCATGACCATTCCACGGCTTTGCATGACCATTTTGCATGAATGTGGCTGAATTTCAATGATACAGCGCTCAATTTGCTCCTTCAAGGCGTGGATGGTCGTTGACATAAACCTTAGACATCAAAAAACACTAAAGATAAATGTCCAACGGCGTTAAATCGCATGATCTGGGCGGCCAATTCTGGCCACCAAAACGGGAAATTACACGACCAGGAAATGACTCATGCAATAATTGAATTGTTTCTCGGGCTATAAACCACATGTCGCCCACATCCGTTTATTGTAATTTAGACACAATAAACTGAATTACCATGTCGCGATAGCGAGCACCATTAACTGTTATTGCCTGACCAGCCACATTTGCAAAGAGGAATGGTCCGATGATGCTTTCAGCCCAAAATCCGCACCAAACAGTGACACGTTGTGGATGCATTTATTTCTCAACAATCACGTGTAGATTTTTGGAACCTCAAATTCGACAATTTTAGCGGTTAACAAAGCTATCAAGACGAAAATGAGCCTCATCGCTGAAGATGATTTTGTTTGAAAAATCAGCATCCACGAAATCTCTTCGCAGTGCGTGGTCAGTAGGCTTCAGTTCTTGAGTCAATTGCACTTTGTATGCATGAAGCTGCAAGTCTTTCGTGAGAATACGCTGTAGAGAGCTTCTCGAAATGTCCAATTCTTGACAACGGTGCCGAATTGATGTTCCTGGACTCTCAACAACACTCTCACGAACTGCTTCGATGTTTTGTGTTGAACGACTTGTTGAAGGATAGCCAGAGTGTCTTAGATCACTAATTGATCCAGTCTCCCTGAATTTTTGAATTAATTTCTTCACAGTTGATAAAGTTAAATCACTATTCCGATCATATTTTGTACGAAAATTGTGAACTGTAGCTGATAAACCTTCACTATTTTTAAAATATTGCTGAACAATGAAAACGGGTTATTCTTTCGTGGAGCGCTCCATTTTTAATAACCCTGAATTGTCAGCTGTCGCGCTGTTTTTTTTTTTTTTTTTTTCGTTGGCAACACTTTACCGCACAAATGGCGCAAAATTCAAATCTTGTTTGAATTTTGGGACACCCTTTACATGTTGTTGGGTACAAAATTATAGTCGGCGGCGATGGAAACGTTTTTGCTGCAGACGGTGTTTGTTAGAATGGCCTGCTGTCCTCGTCTACCGGAAGACCGAATTTCTTTGCCTCTTCGATAATTTTTTCAAAAACTTCACTATATTTCGTCCCTTGTTGCATTTTGTGTAAATGATACAAGGGACAACCTTCCCAAGCGCTGTATTAAAAAAGACGCACGTGGATAACGTGGTACAATCTGAACAGTTTCTTAATAATTCTACTGAAGGCCATAGCGTGGTGTACACCTTCTTCCTTAGCACATCCGCCTCCAATTCATGTGTATTTTTCATAGATTGTATTTTATCTACTATTAGGGTGTTTTTTATGTTCAATGGTCGATGTTGTTTGGCCGCCGTTTTGGTTTGGTTGGCATTTCCCAGTTCGCATTTGACGGTCGTAAAGAGCAGTAGATAACTGTATATTATGGAGCATCTAACGCCTGAACAACGTGTTGAAGTTATTAAAAATTTTTATCTACTACCTGTAATCGTTCAATTGCGAAAAGATGAAGAAATTTCCTTCTTGGTGCTCGAAATGGATCGATTGGGTCTACAACACATGTGGTTTCAATAGGACGGTGTCACATAACGATACGATGGATATTTTGCGAGACATTTTTTCCGGCCGCATAATTTAAAATAGAGGCGATATCGATTGGCCCCTTCGATCCTCTGATTTGACCGTAATTATATGCATATATATCCTTCGGCAGCCTTTAATGGCTCTACGTATGTATGTATGCTCCTTTTACTCCACAAGCCTTGCCACGATCAGAGAATGCATTTCCTGGATATTGATTGGCGGTATTTGTTTGCCTTTCGAAGAACCCGTTGTAAATACGCGTTTGTAAAAGTAATAAGAGTGCACAGGAAGCAACTTCTCCCACGGGAGGATAACTAGAGTCTGAACCTATATACAAAGTCCTCACTGTCAAATCGCCTGTTCTCGTTAAGGTCTACTATACATTCCGCCACTACATATACCGCTGTCGTTGCCAGCGATCACTTTAAATTTGGTTCGCCCTGTGTCAGTCTTCGCTTGGGACAAATAGGCACAGAGATTGGCGGTTGCCACCATATGATGTCGAAGATTGTAAGGTTGTAATATAGGGTGATCAGATAAGAACGATAGGAAAAGAAATTTAAATAAAACAATAACGGTGCGAGTTATCAAATTGATTCTGGCTTTATTTTGAAGCTACATTCATGCCACTTTGTATGGAATAGCACATCATTTAAATGGCGTTCGACGTTCCTCGACTTTGCTGGCAGTGCTTCAACCGATCGGTCCAATTTTTGATGGCTTGGTCCAATATGTGCGGCGTTATTCCGGCAATAGCGTCTCGAACTTTGGCCTCGAGCTCGTCCAAAGTGGTTAGCGTAGACTAAGGACTTGACGTAGCCCCAGAGAAAATAATCGAGGGGTGTCAAGTCACATGATCGCGGCGGCCAATTGATGAACGCTCGCCTTGAGACGACCCAGTAGCCAAATTTCTCCTTCACCGCTTCGAGCGTTGCGTCGCTTGTATGTCATGTAGCGCCGTCTTGTTGGAACCACAGCTCGAATATATCGATGTTGTCGAACTCTGGCCACAGAAAGTCGGTTAACATCGGTCTATACCGAGGACTATTGACGGTAACGGTGTATCCTTCCTCATTTCGAAAGAAATAAGGTCCGATGATGCCGCCGTGCCATAAACCGCACCAAACAGTCAATCTTTGTGGATGCATTTATGGTTTTTCGAACACTGGATTGTGGTCGCTCCAATAACGGCAATGTTTGTTGACATAGCTGCTGAGCCAGAAATGGGACTCGTCCGAGAAGATGATTTTTTGGCCAAAATCCGGATCTCACGGCAACCAATTAGCGAACTCACGGCGTTGCCTATAGTCGTCCGGCTTCAATTTTGTGTCAGCACAATCTTATACGGATGTAGGCCCAAAACCAGCCGCAAAATAAGCCTAGTTGACTCTATGGCGATGCCCAATTCAGCTGATCGGCGCCGAATCGACATTTCTGGGTCTTCTTCAATACTGGCCACTACGGCGGCTATGTTTTCTTCACTTCGCACCGATATCTGTCTGCTTGGTGGCTTAAGATCCAAAAGAGTGTACTCACGCTCAAACTTTTCCACGGTGCGACGAATTGCCTGCGCACTGAAGACATGATGACGACCGACCTCACGACGAAATTCACGTTGCGTATTTACAACTGAGCCGGAATTTCGATAATATTTTTTAATAATTTCCACACGTTCGGGAAGCGTCAAACGATGCATGATGTATTGGCAAACCTTACTGAATGTTTTGACAGCTGGATGTCATTGGTAACTTTGTCAGCTGCTGAAACATAACAATTGTAAAAACTATCATTACTATCTGGTCACTCTTTATTATAAATATATATATATTTTTTTTTTAATGTAGAGTCTCTAGTAATTGTGGAACGGCGACTGATGTTTTTAAGTCATCATTATTAAATAACGTTATATGAGAAGGGTTATAAAGTAAGATTTTTTGTGGCTACGCCCAAATGGCGTGTAGGCACTGCGACCAGAAAGATCTCTTGTGCCATAGACCACTTTTTAGGGCAGCAGTACATCTACTTTCTTTATGAAAGCTATAGTTACGGCTGCGGAGGAGTTCCTTAAGTCTAATGGAGATATGATCTCCTTAAGAAAGAAGCTTCTCCTAATTCTACACAAAGCTACACACTTACATGGTACGAGTATGTGTTCTGCGGTTTCGTCCTTTTCTAGGCAGAGGCGGCAGGTGATATCCTTTGAAATTCTCATTTTTATAAAGTTGTAAAGCAAGATAGTAAGAAAGATAAAAATCCAATTCTACAAACTATAACATGTCAAACAAACCACACACTGCCTATCTTCAAAGTTTCGCCAAAATCAGTTAAGGCGCTCTTAAGCCACAGCAAAATGGACTAGATGAATGACGCTTGTGTTTATAGTGATCGTATAAAGGATTTGCAAAGCTTACTCGGTGAAAACCAAACTGGAAACACGAATAATCTTAAAGATGTATTGTTAACGCTCAGCGCTGTGTTCATAACTTAAATTTTCCATTTCTCCAAATAGCGTTGCGTGAAGTGGAGTTGGCGGTCATTTAGTCTAGTTTAATAATCATTTTTGGTAACAGGTATTATCAGTGAAGCTATTTATTTTGGAATATTCTGTTTACTTTTACATATTCTACACTCTTTTCTATCCCAGTTTTTCTTTTTACTTGCATCTAAAAAGACAAGCATTGATTTCGTGAAAACTTTGGAACTCGATATTTTGATCAATTTTGGTATTACTGTAATAGAGAAACTCAAAAGAGGATCGAGGGGTCGGTCACAGTTTGTCGAAAATAAAGCGAATAAGTCACTAAATGATCTTCTTGTACTCTTTATATGCTCTTCTGTAAACACTCCTATATTATCAAATTAACGTAAAGTTGTCTCATTCTTTCATATTAATTGTCTAAAATGCGACATTGTATATATGTAAGTGTAAGAGTTATTTCTTGTATTGTAATCCGTATACTTGAAGCTTATTAAAACCGTTTAATTGATATTAATATTTTGTTTGTCTTATTTTTTTTGCCAGCCGGTATTATTTTTTAAATTGGTGCCGAAACCCGGGACGGCACAATTTGATGGTTGAATTTTTGATCTCGTAGATAAATTTTTTTTTTTAAATCGCGGCGGTACTCTCATAACAGTTCTCGTGAAATGGAGCTGCAGGTACGAGCCTGTTATCGCCAAATCACGAATTTGGTTGACGAAGCTACGGATTATATTACATCCCAAAGTTGAACGAAATTGAAGCAGAATTATCATCAGACAAGATTAGTTATCTGCAGTTTGTTTTAGTCGGGGATACGGAAAGAACAATATCGGGACTTAAACCATGCTTCAGGCAAATACGACGGAACTGCTAAGCTTACAGATCATCTGATGCGACAACTTATGAACCTAACAAGTCCAATTGGACTGTAAAAGCGGTTAGCGCTTGGGGTACCCTCCCTGCAGTATTACATCATGCTAAAGTAAATACTACTTAAATGTATGCCAAATTAATTACGTATCCAATACCATTGCACACAAAATGGAAAGGTAAAAGAAGAACTAAATAATGATATCGATGGCGATAAGCAAGTGAAAAACATCTTGTTAATTTTAAAACGGAACGTCGAATCCATTCAAAAAGCATTCATCAGTAGGAAAATGTTCAAAACACCGCTTAGTAATCATCCTTGGTGTCGTGTACTTTATTTCTTTATTGTTTTGAACTATAAAAGGCTGTACATTTTTGTTTATAATAAAATTAATAATAAACTAAACACTGTTAAGTGCTCTCTGGAACCGGTCGTGCATCTACTCTGGTGTTTTGCACTTACAGCCCTGCTTCCCATCTACAGGTGGTTGACAGCTAATTCCCCATAAGACTTCGTTTGACGAGTTCCTTTGGAAGCTTACCTTTCTGATGGTCGCTTAATATTATTGGCTAAACTCTCTTGCATTCATCTAGGTGCCGGACGCTTTAGCTCATTGAACGCTTTTAAATGTTTATGTATTTTAGACTACGAGTACACGTTCAAAGTAAATCAAATGTAAATATTGAGCGAATTAGCTCCCACTGCTGAGTCGAAATTAACTCTGGAACGTTTGCACCATTAAATTGTTGTTTATAGAAGGGTTTGAGGGATAAGTGCTGAGCCCTATTGAAACGTCCAACTCGTGACCCCAAATAATTTACACGCCCACAGTATCAACGTTTCTTTTAATATCTTTTCGCGGTACACATTCTTGTTGATTTGGACACCCTGACCGGAAAAATAGGACGGAGAGTTGCCTTCAGCGGTCGTTGCGCGCGGTGCAAACCATAACATAAGGATATTCTGGCCAAACCGTATCTCTAACGAACAGCTTTATCAGAGAACGGGCCATGAACCTATAGGCACAACCATACGACGACGAAAGTGGCAGTGGATCGGTCACACTCTCCGAAAGGGTGACAGGTCCATAGCTAACCAAGCGATGCAATGGAACCCGCTTACCCAGGATGGCAGGATACGCGGCGGTCCTAGGAGTACGTGGCGCAGAACAGTTGAGAAGGAAGCAAGGCAACTGGGAAAGAGTTGGGGAGAGCTGAGGCACATTTCCAGAAATCGCACACGATGGCGCGTAGGCGTTGTAGAGGCCCTAGGACCCACAAGGGGATACGGGACATAAGTAAGTAAGTAAACCATAACAGAAGCTGCAATTTGCTTGCAACTCTCTGCTCAAGATTATCATCGGAGAATATGTTTTGTTGTGTGTTCAATCTTGTACTTACGAGTATTGTAACTTGAAGTACATTTTCAATATTTGGTGAACGCTCCAGTCCAACACTTGCCATTTTGATTGTGCACTGCTTCTGATTTTGTTTAATTCGGGCTTTTGCCTTCAGACCTATTTCCCGGGAATTTTCTGTTCGTTTCAGAATCCGTTTTCGCGTTTTGCAATGTTGCCAGTGCATTACAGTCTTACTGGCATCATTGCAAAATACATGATAAGATACGTAAACATTTTGTTGACATTAAGATACCTACGAGGGTGGGTCAATAAGTCCCTGAAAAATGAAATGAGGAACACTCTTTTCGGTATAAAAACATTTTATTTTTCAACATAGTCTCCTTTTAGCTCTATACACTTCATCTAACGTTTCTCCAATTTATTGATGCCCTTCAAATAATACGATTTCTCGAGCCCCTCAAAATAAGCGTTTGTTTCAGTGATCACCTCTTCATTCGACCCAAATTTCTTGGGACTCGGACAGAATCCCGAAAACCCAAAATTACGAAAATCCACAATCCCGAAAGGCCAAATTCCCGAAAATGAAAGTGAACACCTCGCACCCCCTCCAAATCCTACAGTGACCCCAAGCAGGCGGGTTGCATACATATTCTACTGTTTATGCATTGTGGATATAATATATATATATTTGAACATTTGACAAATTTTTAATTTTATATAATTTTTCGGGATTTTTTTTCGGGATTTTGGCCTTTCGGGATTTTGGATTTTCGGGATCTCAGTTTTCGGGATTTTGACCCAAACCCAAATTTCTTACCTCCGAGCCATTTCTTCATGTTTGGAAACAAGAAATAGTCGCAGGGGGCTAAATCTGGGGAATATGCTGGATGAGGAAGGAGTTCGTAGTTTAACTCATGCAATTTTGCCATTGCGACTGCGGACTTGTGCACCGGTGCGTTGGCCTGGTGAAAAAGAACTTTTTTCTTCGCCAAATGCGACCGTTTTTGCTTCGAATCGGCTTGGAAACGATCCAGCAGCTCTGCGTAATATGCGCAGGTGATAGTTTTACCCTTTTCAAGGTAATCGATGTGAATAACACCGCGCGCATCCCAAAAAACTGTCGCCATGACCTTGTTTGCTGACAAACCCGCCTTGGCCTTCTTCGGCTTCGATTCACCAGGAGAAGTCCATTGTTTTGACTGTTCCTTGGTTTCTGGTGTGTTGTAGTGAATCTAGGTTTCATCCACGGTTACGAAACGGCGCAAAAACTCAGCCGAATTTTTCTGGAACATCTCCAGACACACCTTTGAAGTCGTTAAATGAATGCGTTTGTTGATTTTTGTCGATTGTGAGCAAACGCGGCACCCATCTTGCGGAAAGCTTTTTCATGTCCAAATGTTTATGTAAAATCGAAATCACTGAGCCATGTGATAAGCCTGTAGCCTCTTCAAGCTCGCGCACTTTCACTCGCCGATCGTCCATTATCAAACCATGGATTTTGTCGACCATTTCTGGTGTGGTGACCTCAATTGACCAGAACGTTCGGCGTCACTTGTGCTTGAACGACCGCACCGAAATTGAGTAAACCAGTGGTGAATGGTTCATATCGATGGTGATGAAGAGTCCCCATAATATTTGTCAAGCTTTTGTTAAGTTTGTGTGATATTTTTTTCTCGCAAAAAATAGTGTCGAAATTCACTTTTTTCCATTTTAACGAAAATGCTAGTAAGCGTCTATATAAAATGGCTGCCACAATAGAACTATTTGACAGATCTGTGTGAAAATTTGGGTGCGTTCTTTTGAAAGATGATTCTTGACAAAAAAAAAATTAAATTTAAGGTGACGACACAATTTGTGTTAATTTTCAGGGACTTATTGACCCACCCTCGTACTGTATGTACAAGAAATGCTTCTAATGGCTTGTGAAGAACACAATATACTAATGTTTCAAGCAATAATGAATGCGCTGGTGGTCCCTAGCATCTGCGTACGAGTACGTCTCAAGAACGATCTTCAATTCTCACCATTATCGTAGAAAAAGACTAAACTTTTCTGCTGATGATATTAAATTCATGTTTTCTATGTAAAAATCGCATACTGAAGTGAATTCGCGAGAAATAACAATCAATGTATCTCCTCCACGATTTGCAAATATTTGCCGAGTCTATTTAGCTCAACAGGTTTGGTTCGGTTAGTTGCAGTAAAAATGACTAAAAATATCGAAAAAATAATTAGAAAACACGTTGAGGAAACAAAAATCCGCAAGAGATAGACAGTTGACTCACTATTTGTTAATACGAAAAATCAATTCCACTATCGGCTGCGCGATAAGATACGAATAAAAAGGCGCAACACTCAAGGCGGTATTTTTGCATCAATTGGACGCGCATAGACAACCACTAACTGTAAATCCATTTCCACATCAAACGTTGATTTTTATTCGCACCTATGCTTCGGGGAAATAAATCGAACAATACAAATTAATTGGACGGAACTTTCGTGGAACGTGATGCAATTGCGTTTGGAAGCATTTTTTTTTTTTTACGTATTCCTTTTCCCTATCTTGCTTGCTGGCGTTGCGACCCTAACATCTTGTTTACACGTTTTTTTTTCTTGCTTATTGCTTTCCTACGTCATTGTAATTAATTGCTGTTGCTTCTGGGATTAATTCGTTTGACAAGGTTAGAAATTTCAATTGCTGATGGTGGTGGTTGCGAAGGTGTCCCTGGCAGAATGTTCTAATTAGATATTCCTTCATGCAACCCACCACACGGTGACAATGACGACAATCAATTGTTCAGAGCGCACTGAAGGGCAATAAAAAGCAAAGAGAAGAAAATCGAAAAAAAAGGAAAAATCGCTGCCAAGAGGCTGCTTGTAGTTAGAATTACTTGCGGAATACCTGCTTCTTATAGGATGTGCGCAAAACGTTTCCACCTCTCTCGGTCGTCCTTATGTGTCATCCTCATGGTTATTTAGCGCAATTTTATGATGACACCTTTTTTTTCCCAAAGAAAAGTTATCCTTGAACTTTTCATATCTAATTCATCGATGTGTTCCTTCCGTTGTTGCGAAGCTAAGGGCTGCGACTACTACCTACGCATTGTTTGGTATGCTTGGTGAAGTAAAAATGTATGACAATAGGGCGAACGTTGAGCCTACGTCCCCACAGTCAACTTCGCTTGATTATTCATCCATGTAAATGTGGAAAAATGACGGAATCCATAAATCATTAAAAATGAAATGTGAATGGAGAAGATACAATGGAAACAGAGACAGAGGACCTTCAGGGCTTTCCATTCTCTTGTTCTGCACCAACCGGGGGTTTGTGTTACGTTAAGCGATTATGACAAGTGAATTGAGAAGTGAATAGCGTTGGTGAATCTATTGTATGTTATTTAACGGGTTGGTTTGGGATGAACATCACATGACCCATGAGTTTTTACTTCGATGGTTTTCAGTAATTGGGACTCATGTGTGTACGAGTAGTAGAAATTTCTGACATGGGATGTACTCGTAGGTAAATTACAATAATGTTGAGGTCATGATAATAATTATATCAAAGAGCGAGGGAAATCCACACTTAAAATTAAATAAATGTGTGGTACATATTTATTAAAGACCAACCTATTCCACTGTTCCCGGACTACTAAGATTCGATCCACGAACTCGAATTCCTTCCACATTTAAAGGGTACGAGTATTGCACTATTTGTTCGAGTAGCATGTACGCAAATACCTTCAAAATTACATACTAGCAGGAGTTGGAAGTAGTGTTAAAATTAATTTGTATAAATAAATTTAGAAAATTGTAAATAAAAATATTGATGAACTTATTTGAAGAATATGTGAAAAATTTTGGAAGTTAATTTCTCTCCTTTAGTCGTTCGTAAAGTACGTGGGTTTAGAGGTTCTCTGAGTCTGTTTTCTTAGTTAATATTTGAAACTCTGCATTGGATTTAAACTTTTAAGCACACAATTAACAGGCCTAAAAGACGCTATACAGCTTATCATCCTAGGCCTTAAGCGATATTCAGACGATTGCCAGATCTGACAATATTGCCAGGTATACAAATGTTCTGACAATGAGCTGCAAATGAGCTGACAATAGCGAACTACCTTACAATGCTAAATTGCCAGTTCACACGGTTGCCATATTTTGTCCCAAACTCTGGCAATTTCATTGTCAGATGGTTGGTCTGACAATACTTTGCCTGGTAACGTTGTTAGGTTGAAAATTGTCAGTTCACACGGTTGGCAGATGTTTGTTTACAAAAAATTTGCAGATTCGTTGACAGGCATTGTCAGGCAAATTAAAAATGATATGTGACTCCACATATCCAAAAGCAAGAAACGAATATGCGCGCGAGCATTTCAGAGGCTGAGCGGCTTGTGTTGACTCTACGATACCTAGCTACCGGCGAACATTTTCGGTCTGCATATCTGTTCGGCATTCCCGTGTCAACGATCTCATCTATCATTCCAGAAGTTCTCGATGCAATCTAAAAAAATAGCACCAAAACTTCGTTTTGCTCTTTCAAATATGAAAAACAAATTATCTGACAATAAAAAACATTGTCAGACGTCATAATCATAGCACATCTGACAATAGCAAATGAGTCTGCAAATGTCCTAAACGCCTGACAATGGTCTGACAATGGTACCTGACAATTTCATTGCCAGATGAGGATCTGACAATGACCTGACAATGTGTTTTCTGCAAATATTGTCAGTCAAAATTGTAAGTTCAAACGGTTGTAAGACATTTGGGACAATTTTTACAGTGACAGATCTGACAATATTGTCAGATTTGGCAATCGTCTGAACATAGCTTTATACTTATAGAGATACATATTTTAAATTCAAGTCGACATTTCTTAGCTGTTTGCATGCTTTTGGGGATTTTAACAACCTTATGCAAAAAAACATTTGACTGGCTTTCAAATTGTATACCGGAGATGTACATAAAGTTGGAATGAAAAATGAAATGAAAGTTCGTTGGTGAAACCCGAGTTTGTAGATCTATCAATACCATTATTGACACTGTTGGAGTTGGAGTGCACTATCCCAAAAGAATTTTTGGACTTAATCCTCCAGACTAACCATTGAATATTCTGAAGTTTAAAGTTGGCACACCAATTATGTTGTTACTGCATAAAGTTGCAAATCAAGGTACAAATCAAGGTACAAATCAACAAGAACGCAACAAGCTTTCATTCTCACTGGACCAGTGAGCGTATCCCTACGCTTCCCACAGTCTTGCCCTTTCTACTTAAACGGCTGCAGTAAAAGCATAAAAGTTTATTTTGCTATTACAATAAATAAATCACAGGGCTAAACCTTTAAATGTTGAAATAGATTTGCGTTTGGAATGGACAATTCACAAACCATGTTTTCGTGTGAACCAAAAATTTTGTTATAAATATTGTTATAAGCATATACGGGTGGTCAATGAAATAGAGTTAAGTAAAAGTGCTTTGTACCGAACCATCTCAAACTTAGAGTAATCCAATTATTTCCAATCAATTTTGTCTACCAATCAGCCAATAATAACTCGAAAATTAATGTATACAAAATTATTTAATTACACTTATTGTCGCAAATCATATTTTTGTATGGCCAATAAAACATATATTTGTTTCGAAATTCGAATGTCTCTTATTTCCTTATATTCCTTTTGGCCTTCTAACGTTCCGTCCGGAATCTGAGAAGAACAAATTGATCTTTGTCTCGTCACTCCAGAGAATATTATTATTATTTTTTTATTTTTTTTTTCCCCGAAGGTAGGTGAAAAATCTTCAAAAAGAAGAAGAAGCGTTCATAGTGTGGGATTTTTACCCACTAAAAAAAAAACCTCGCTTCAATTTTTGTCTTTCTTACTGCAACTAAGTAAGCATTGACTTAACAAACATTTTTCATATAACGAAATTAAAACGTTTGGCAGTTATCTTTACATCGAAAGTTCCTGCTTGTTCCACAATTTTAACGCGGTTGTGATTTATCGAGTTCGATCGAATGGATTCATGGTTCATCTAGAATCATTGAACTGGTGAGGGAGAAAAGAAAAGCACGAAAGAAATGGCAAATCACCCGTGCACCGCAGCATAAAAAGATCCTTAACCGACTATGCAATCGCCTTAAAGATAGTATTGAAAATCTCCGCTGGAAGAGAATCAAATTATTCACTTTGGAAAGCGCTAAAAGGCATCCGGAAACCTCAAATGCAAGCGCCACCAATTCGGAAAAACGATAGAACTTGGGCCAAGAGCGACAAAGAAAAGGCGGAACTTTTTACTTTGCACTTAGAAGATACGTTTAAGCCATTCGACGGCCCTTTGATAACGCCCGACTCCCCAGTCACGACATCTGACAACTTTAAAGTAAAAAAAGGTGCATTAATTGAACTGGGGGAAGTGATTAAAAATCTAAAGACTAAAAAAGCACCGGGTTACGACTTGATAACGGCGCAGGTGGTCAAGGAATCGGTAATTCCGGTAAAGCTCTTATCAAACTGCTATATTTGATTAACGCTTCGTTCAGATTGCTCTACGTTCCGAAACAATGGAAAGTCGCAGAGATTATAATGGTCCCGAAACCAGGCAAACCTTTGAATGAGAAGAAATCATATCGGCCTATTTCCCTATTGCCGGTTATCTCTAAAATATTCGAAAAATTACTCTCTAAACGACTACAACCCGTAATCGACGAAAGACGTCTGATTCCTGACCATCAGTTTGGATTTAGAATCAAACATTCTACAATCGACCAAGTCCACAAAATAACTGACGTGATTGAGAAAACTCTCGAAGAAAAACAGCTTTGTTGTGCTTTCGATAAGGTTTGGCACGAAGGTTTGGAGTATAAATTGCAACGACTACTGCCATGGCAACTCTTTCTAATTTTACGATGGTACCTCACCGAAGGACTTTTTCGTGTTAGGCACGGAAATGATTACTCTGAGTTCAAGGAGATTGCGGCCGGAGTCCCACAAGGAAGTGTCCTCGGCCCGCTTCTATATGTACTCTACACGCGTGATATCACGCAAGAAAGCAACTGCGTCGTTGCCACGTTTGCGGACGATACGGCGATATTGACAACGGGCGATACAATTGAAGCAGCAACTGAAAAGCTGCAACATGCTGTTAACAAAGTCCACGCTTGGACGAATTCTTGGCGTAATGTGCTGAACGAAAGCAAATCTACTCACGTCAACTTTACCTACAAAAAAGTGGACAAATTACCCGTATATTTAAACTCGGCTCAAATACCATACGCAAACGAAGCAAAATATCTAGGAATGACTCTAGATGTTAAGCTTAAATGGAAATCGCACAAAAAAAGAAACGCGACGAGCTCGAAAACAAATACCGACAAAAGTACTGGCTACTCGGAAGACATTCGAAGTTGAGCCTACATAACAAACTGCTTATCTATAAGCAAGTACTAAAGCCAGTGTGGACGTATGGTCTACAACTATGGGGTTGTACCAGGAAAAGCAATAGAAACATCCTACAAACTTTTGAAAATAAAGTTCTTAGAACGATCGTTAGCGCACCGTGGTACGTACGTAACGAAGATATTCATCGGGACCTGGGAATTCCTAGCGTCGTCGAAGAGATAACAAATTTTGCTCGTAAACACAAAGATCGTGTTCACAGTCATTGTAACAGTACCGTCATTCAACTACTTGACGCGAAAAATTCAATTCGTCGTCTGCAAAGGACAAAACCTTTTGACCTCGCGTCATAGTATATGCCGGTCGTGAAACCCGCAGGAACTTTCATTGGAATTTAACCTGTCTAAAGCGCTACATTCTTTTTAAATTACATACGAACATCTTTTTCCAAAAATCACGAGTCTCGTAAGCGAAAATAAAACTGCTGGATAAGCGTCGGAAGAGTGGTGTTTTTAGTGAGTAAAAATCTCACACTAACATAAGCACACGCGGTCGGGCCTTATGGTGCCTTTAGAAGATTTTCTCCCTCGGAAAAAAAAAAAAAAAAAAAAATCTAGAATTTGTAGAACTGCATTGTTCACGTGTCGTTCTAATCGGTTTTTAATTTCGTCTTCCAAGTGACAATTCCAAGATCTCTATGGATATCGTTGTTTCTTATGCACCACGGTGCGCTGACAATTCCTCTTAGCACTTTATTTTCAATAGTTTGTAAAATATTGACATTACTTATTTTGGTACAACCCCAAAGTTGTATACCATACGTCTGCACCGGTTTAACCACTTGCTTGTACAGAAGCAGTTTGTTATCTACGTTAAGCTTTAAATATTTTCCAAGTAACATTTCTCTACGTGCGGCTTCCACTTTAATTTTGCGTCAAGTGTCATCCCGAGGTATATAGACTCGTTTGAAAAAGGAATTCGAACGTAATTATTTACTTTCTTATAGGTAAAATTTACATGAATAGATTTGGTTTAGTTGAACGCAATTCGCCAAGTTTGTGTCCATTCATTTACACTATTTAATGCTTCTTGCAATTTGTTAGTGGTTTCTTCAATAGTTTTCCCCGTCAACAGAGTGGCAGTGTCATCGACAAATGTACCTAATGTGGTGCCTTTTTCTTACGGTATATCACGAGTATACAACAGATACAAGAGCGGACCTAGAACACTTCGTTGTGGTACCCCAGCTGCTATTTCTTTAAATTCTGAATAGTCGATACCGTGTTTGACACAGAAGAGTCTATTCGCGAGATATGACTCCAAAAATGTCATATAAATGTCTTGCCAAAACTTGTCACAATTTGAACTTCGAAGCCTTCGTGCCACAGCTTATCAAAGGCTTGAGAAACGTCTAGAAATACGCTTGAGCAAATCATCATTTCTTTAAAAACTTTTTCAATTACATCGGTTATTCTATGTATTTGATCAATCTAAATCCGAACTTATGATCAGGAATAAGATGTTTTTGTTTTTTTTCTATGCAGTCTGCAACCGGCTGAGCAATATCCTTTCGAAAACTTTGGATATAATCGGAAGAAGCGAGATCGGTCTTTATACTTTTTTTCATTCGGCGGTTTACCGTGTTTTGAAACCATTATAACTTCCGTGATTTTTCATTGACTTGGAACATATTTTAGTCTAAGAGCAGAGTTTATAATATTGTAACATAATGTAGCATAATAACTACGCCCAAAAGTAAGCAACACAAAATTACATACTGAAGTGTCTTTTCGGAACACATTCGAGGTTCGTGTCCACGGAAGAGTAGGAATATGTCTAAGACGACGTCGCGGAATTAAGAGAGAATTATAACCACAAGAGATTATTGGCTGCAGCTGTCATCTTGGAATTATTACATCAGAATTTTCTCGTTCCAGAGGTCAAAGAATTTGCTAGAAATTTCTGGCTATCAGAAATGCGACTATAAAAGACAGATGGCGATCTTGGCAGGGGCAGTTGGTTTTCGAACCGCACGAAGAGATTGGAAAAGTGATAATAGGCGAAGTTGTAATTTTGTGATAAATTGAAAGTTAAGAGTTAACAAGAAGAAGTAATTAGTTTGGATTTGTGAATTAAGTAATTGAAATGAGATAAAGTGATTTGAGAAGAAAGAGACCTTGTAAGGAAAGAATTTGCGAAGAACAGTATAGTGTGAACTTGAATTGTTCTATAGACTAAAAAATAAAGAAATAATCTCACAGAATAACGTTTTATCTACTCGAGCCGTAGCTCGCATATTACAATATACAAAAGTTTAGTTACCGCTTTCCTAGGTAATTCTTTGAGAACCTCTCCTGTGATTAAGTCGTATCCAGGAGCTTTTTTAGGTTTCAATTTCTTTATTTCCTGTTTGAGTTCAACTAGCTTTGCACTTGCTATTGTATTGTTGTCAAGAATTATGTCCCGTGCATTGATATTTTCAATGAGTGGTTGACCACCGAACGGTTTAAACGTTTCTTTCAGGTGGGCTGCAAAGATTTCCACTTTTTACTTATCATTCTTGGCCCATTCGACATTATTTATTTTTTGTTTGGACTTGGATCTGTGGTTTTTTAATGCCCTTAACCGCTTTCCAAAACTAATAATTAGAATCTTTTTCCGCTGTTAGATTTTCAAGGTACATTCCTATTGCACGATTTATAAAATCGTTCTAAGAGTTTTTCGGTTCCTGATTCCGATTCAGAATCCATTCAACAAGCACTAATACACGGAAAACTAAAATGTAAACACGATTTATACGTAAATAACATATTTTTTCATAGATACTGCGGTTGAATAATTTGTTGGTTATGATATAAAATTAATTAAAGGAAATATTCAGCGGCAATTGCTTTTGTGGGAATTGACATTTGTCCACTACACTTCTAGAATTGAGTAGAGGTAATTTGCATATTCGGTTGGAAAAGGAGTAGAATCTTGAGTAAAAACAACATTAAATAGTGCATGCAGCATGTGCTCAGTTTGAAATGACTTTAGGATCATTATAACTGTAATTGTGAAAGCTATATGAATTCTTATTTTGTGCAGTTTTTGTTCATGTCTAAATAGCAGTTATCTCGTATCAAAACAAATTATCAAAACAACAGTGACTCACTTTTTTTAAATTGACCAGCAGTGTATGTATACCTAGTCACGTCATAAATACTGGTACACCCATTTTTGGTGGTAAAATAATTCTGTAGAACAATAGTTGGAAACAATATTTAAACAATTTATTCGATATGGCAGGGCTTGAGCTGCTTTGGCCACTTATCGTTCGCAGAACGCATTTCGTCCATTGGAGAATTGTCCACAGCACGGATAAGTGCGCACTTCAAGGTCTTAATATTTGGGTGTCGAGTAGAACAAGCCATTGGTTCTAAAATAGACCACAGCTTATAATCCAAGGGATTGACTGCCTGACGGCCAATCGTCTGCAGCTATGAAGTCCAGCATATTATTTTGGAGGTACCCTTGTGTTGTTTTTGCCTTATGAGCTGGCACGGAGTCTTGTTGGAAAGTCCACTGGTTGTTTGAAAACAATTGTTGGTTAAGTCCCTTCACAATGCCTTCCATTTTTTCCGATGTTTTTATTCCCTACTCGCAAAAATGAAGGTCGGTAACGCCTTCGTAGCTGATTCCCCACCAAACCAGCACAGATGCTCGCGGAATGAGTTCTGATGGTTCTTTTGACGACCAGGCATAGACTCTGTCATTTTGCTTATTGAACGATTCCTCAGTAGTAAACATTTTTTTCATCCGTGAACTAAATAATCCTGTGACCATTTTGCGCTAACCGACGACTTAGAGCTTTCGGTCTTTCATTCCGTTTTTGCTTTAATTAGACTGTGAGTAAGTGGCTAGTGTGTTTTTTATATGCGTTGAGTCCCTATCTTTTTTTCTCGTGACAAGGTTTTCTGCCTTCGCATCGTTTTCCAATTAATCTTGGCTTTAACAGCTTTGATCGCCTGTGGGGTTCTAATAGTGCGAGGGCGTCCAGATCTTTGACAGTCAGTTGCTCCACCTGTATCCTCAAACAATTTAGCAGTTCGATACACAAAATTCTGGGTCGCAAAGTCAGGAAAATATCGCCTGTTTCCATATTAGTAGGATAGGTCAATTATCACAAAACGGTTTTCAATATCGCCCCACTGCGTTAACTTAGTATAAATGTCACTCATTGAATACCTGTCAATATAGAATGGATGTGTTCAGTTATAGTTTCACGATGAGTGCGTTTAAACGTGTACCAGTATTTATGACATGACTAACATATAAAGTATGTATAATCATATAATTTATTTTTAATTTCATCACAGTTACTCAGCCTGAATATATCTTATTTATTATGTGTGTATGTAGATATACAAAATGTAATGTATACCTGTTTATTATGTACTACCTGTTGTTTGCGGCTTTGCTCCAGTGAATTTTGCTATTAAAAATTTATTTGAGAACAAAGTATGAAAAGTATACAATAGATGAGCCCCGTAGCATAACATTGAATCCAGAGAATTGAGTTTATATCTGAAATCTGGAAATCATGAACTTCAGACCGATATCTAACTCGACCAAGTTAACCCGGTAAAATAATGTTAGCCAAAGCAGGGACCCACATAAAAGTTATACCATAACCGGGCGGAGTCGGCTATAAATAGGTGCAATCTGTTATGAAATAAAAAAGGCCTTTTCCAGAAAACTCTAAACGGATACAGGCCCTTTATTCTTTTTTTATTTTATGGCATAAATTAACAAGTAATTAGAGCAAAAAAAAAAATCCCTGATGTTTTCTTTTGGGATTTCCAATAATAAAAAAACTGTTTATCACGCACAAACTGCCTTCAAATGGCGCTCAAACAGATATTTGAGCACCAGATGACAGATGTACCAACTTAAAAAAAAAAAGCTTTTGACAATATCTCAAGCGCGGTTTGTTTGAACGGGAAATTCCGGGTATTTTGTCATCAGATGGTACGTAGGGACTAACAGAAGTTCGCTTAGTTGGTGTCAATTTAGTAGTTTTTGAAAAAAAAAAAGATGCATTTCTGTAGCTTATAATCTAACAATATTTATTCCCAAATTTCAGAGTAATAGGTAAAAATGGAGACGAGAAAGAGAATAATTAGTGAAGTAAACTCGGGTGAAGTTCCACCGTCAACACAGGAAGAAATTCGTTTTGCCATTCTCTTCGGGTTTCGACTTCAACTCACGCCAGTCAAAATTCTGCACGAATGCCAAAATGCATACGGAATAAATACACCATCTCTTGTTACTATTTCAAAGTGGTTTGGAAGATTCCAGACTGGCCATTTTTCTGTGGAGGACGAATCTCGTGAAGGTCGGCTCAAATCCTCGACCGACGATACAAATGTGGCCCTGGTGAAGACTAAAATTGACGAAGATGCGAGGATAACATAGGAGATGATAGCGGATGAACTGGGCTTGAATGTCATGGCTGTGTCTCGAATTTTAAATTATCACCTGAAATATTCGAAGAAGTCAGCTCGATGGGTTCTAAAAATTTTGAATGGAGAGCAAAAAGAGGCTCGTGTTCGATTTGCTCAATATTTCCTGGATTAGTTTGAAAATGGAGCCGAGAAGGTGCAAATCCTCCAGTAAAGGCCAAACAACAAAAGTCAGCGACAAAAGTTATGATGTCGATGAACTTCACCAGGGCGAAAATGGTTGCCGTCATCCCGCTTAAAACTGGTCAGACAGTCACTGCTAATTGGTATACTGAAACTTGCTTACCACAAGTTTTCCAAAATTTACTAGGACACCGACAAAAAGCTACTTTTTGCACCACGACAATGCGCGCCTGTGCATACTGCTGAAAAACCAACAACTTTCTTGCGCTTTCGGTCATCAATGAAATTGGCCCATCACCTTATTCTCCGGATCTAGCGCCGTGTGATTTTTGGCCTCAAAAAGGGGAAAAATCTTCACATCTAATGAGCAGATTATTAATGCAGTCAATGTCGAAATCGAAAAGCTCCAAAAAGAGGATTTTGAAAGCTGTTTTGAAATATGGTTGATCTATCGGCTGAAGAAATGTATTGAAATAAATGGGAATTATGTGGAGAAATTAAAAAAAAAGATGAGGATTAAATATTTAAAGTTAAAGTTATTTTTGTGTTTTATTATTCAATCAACTAAGCGAACTTTTGTTAGTCCCTACGTATATATATTTTCGTATCTTTAAATCCTGGATTTAATTTCTTGATTAAATCTAATGCATTCATATACAATTCCCATTCATTTATTTTCTACGAGTATCACAAAACTGGAAAATATTTGAGACAGCAAATCAAATCCGGATCAAATTCATTTCGCAGAGATAGTGTGAATGATCCTCATTACCGACATATGTGGGTTTAATGTTTCACTTTAGTGTGACAGTGTGAATCTTTCACTTCAAGTGGACGGTATGCGAATAGTGGACACGAAAGATTCGATTTGCGAATAATTTCTTCGTTTGAACGATTAGTGAAATAAGGCTGATTATTTGTATCCATGTCTTTACGTTTTTGTCTTTTCCTTACAGTAAAAGCAGATCCATCAAGCTAAAAAAAAAGCTCTAAACTGTAATATTTATAATTTCAGTACAAACAAAAGATTGAGAGCCGATTGTTTCAAATGGGAACCCCCATAGAAATACTCGTATATTTTAACACGTATACATCTTGTGTGCACCCATATTAATCGGGATTTATGGAAATTCAAAATTAGTCTATCGATTTCGAGGCCCCATTTCAATATGATTGCAAACTCTTAATAAAAAGAAAGTCCTTTTTCAAGTTTCCCAATTAAGTTTTTCCTATTTGCCTCCAAAGAAGATAACACTACAATGCCAATTAAAATACTCCAGAATGTAGAGTAGACCTCGGTAGCTCTACGTGTTCTCATTCTTGTAGATTTTTTTTTTATTTTATTTGAATACTTATGCCACCGCATGCATCCAAATTGCCCACTTTAATCTGTTTCGTGCGATAAAAAGAAAAATTTTCTTCCTCAGCGCATCTGAAGGCTGCATACTGTGAGTGCATACTACGAGTATAAGCTATGCTGTACGAGTATGCTGTTTCAAGAATTAGGTCAAACATTTCCTCCTCTCTCTACACTTGTATTGTGATTTCCCATTCTTCGGCGTACAATTCATGGGCACAAATTGTTTAGTCTGCAGGGAAACCACCCGGTGTAACATGGTATTCAAATTAATTATATTCTTGTGAAAGAGTTGATTACGCACATTTAGTGAGTACCTAGTCTTCCTCCGAAAATATAAAACTTGAGGAAATGGAGGAAAACAATTTTCCTCTCCCTAGTAAATTGCATCATTCAAAAATGTTGCAATTTTGTGTGGGTTATGGCGGGTATTTATCCTGTGGGAGATAGAATTCTGCAAACTATGAAATGTGCAGAATGCACAGTATTCAACGTTTGTTAAGTCAGTATCCTGAAGATAACCTACTTTTTCGTGAATAGAAGTAAATTTGAGTTAAGTGCATAATGTAAGGAAGTATATTGTGTATTTGCATTAATGAATTGTACTTTTCGTTGACTAATTATTTCTGTTTTTAATACATCTTGCAGGGGTTTTAGTATGAGATGAAAGCTTCACCTCAAAAGAACAATTTCTTGATTAAATTGCATTTCTACGGAAGAATATAAAATATTAAGCTAACTCATGTCGATTCCCACAAACGAATTTATGCACAATCTACTAAATAAAAAATTCATAAGACCGACTGCCAGACATGCATACTCGTAAGGACCTTCATTAGGAAATGTAGAAAATAAAAGTTTTCCGACAAAAAAAGATGAAGTGTTTAATATTCAGAAAACGTTCCAAGTTTAGGGATGAGCGTACAACTTTGCAGATAGCTTACATTCTTGTTTCATAGGCAGGGTACTGGGTTTTTTCAAAAGCGCCTTAATCCAAAAGTTTTATTTTATGAAAGATGACAATGACATGAAAGTTATATTTGTGATAGTGAAACGAAATTCAAAAGGGACAAAAAAATGTTCCTCCTGTTTGAATGCTTGTGGTTTTTCGTTTTAAGAATATGGTTTTGTACTTACAAACCGATTTTTAAAGTAATTGTTGAAAAAAATCTTCTAAATAACAAATCGTCACTGCAACGCAGCATTTGTTCTATTCTAAGTCAATTTTTGTTATTTTTCAGGAGAGGCATTTGAAGTTTTTCTCATGTAAAATGATGTAATGTGTGGGTAGGCCCAAATGTCATTGTGTCATAGTAGTAATTTGTCATAGACTTAATTTATATAGCTAGGTGCGCTAGATATAGCAGGGTTCGCCCTGTTACCAATTTGGAAAAAAGTGCAATTTGGACATAGGATTTTTCTGTATTTTAGTGACGAAATGTGTAATGACAAATGGTTTTTCACTTATGTATAAATATTTTTGTGCTTAACCCAATAACGAATTATTGTTGTACGAGTATCGTAGGTGTTCTTTTGGCTTCAATAAAATTGCTACATATAAAGTTTCCTAAATGGTTGTGGTACTTTTGTACGTAAGCCTTGCCACAGTTGGTAGCATACATATTACGAGTAGTATCCAAAGATTTCAGTTCCACATTCGAAGTATGCCAGTCATCTACAAAAAAAAATTACCTGAAATTTACGCAAGATCAAACTTAAGCTCCAGTCTTTGGAAAGTTTCAAGGGGAAACACAAAATATCTCAAAGTGATTTTGTAACGGGTTTGCGGATTAGTTTTGTTTTAGCCTAGTAGTAGCTGTTCGGGAAAAATAAAATGTTTGACAGTATCCAAGCTAATTTGCTAATTTTATGCAGTAGGCTTTTATATCTAGGCTTCAATAGCTTAGATACAATAGGAAAGTTTGTAGATTCTTTGTAAGACATTATTTATCAATAATCTTTTTCAATTTCCTACAATATTGATGCACGTTTTTAAAATTATTGTAAACGTCTTGGTCTTACTTGAACTTATTGTTCTGAGAACAATAATGCTGGTGAAATTTATGGGGAAATTTAAACTTCTCTATGAAATTACTTGAACTCCGTACTGGTAAGGAACATTTTAGTTTCCATTTGGCCAATGTTTTGTATGAGAGATTTTAATTTGCTTGGACATCGAACTACACATTAAGAATTAAATAAACTTTTGTCAATGAGTGAAGACGTGTGTGCAAAAATCTTCTTTGGTTCCAATGCACTTTCGTGAAGATTAAAAAAAATCCAAAATCTCGAGAAATTCGATACTGGGATTGTAATCCCTTGCCACACTACGTATAGGGGAAACAAATATTTTGTATTATTTTGGTACAATATGACTCTAGGCCAGGTTAGGTTAGAGTGGTTGTCCATTGTGATACCACGGAATCTATCGCCATTCTAACTAACTGAAGATCTAATTGAACCAACCGGACCCTCTTATGAAGCAGAGGATGCTTTTGATGTCAATATTCGTCAGGTCGCTGAGGTCATCGAAGAGTAGAGCCCCGATATGGAGTAGTCTTCTTTCGGGCATGGCTAGACAGCTACAAAGGAAATGAGAGATCGTCTCTTGATTCTTTTCATCCCTGCAGCTCCTTCAGAAGTCGGTTTAAAAATGGCCTAGCCTTTTAGCGTGTAGACCTATAGGACAGTGTTTCGTGAGGACACCGATGACGGTACTGATCTGCGATGATTTTAGCAAACCAATCTAATAGAGCGTTTTTGATCTACTAGTATCTTAGGCCAGATCTGTTTAGAGATTTGACAAGTGGCGAGAGTCTCTCAATTATGGTTGGCTTTGTTGATTGCATCCAACATGAGCAAGTGTTTACATGTAGCGAGAGGCAGAGGCAGAGGGTGATGCCTTTTCTGGTGAGCTCGTCAGCCTTGCAGTTTCCCAGAATGGCCTGGCCCCCAGGATTAATGAATGTTGAAGTATGTGAGCATGATACCAGGGACTTACGATCAATACTCAGATTCGGTGGGGTGTAGTCGGTATTTTCGTATGTAAGATTTTGTAGATCAATGATTGTGGAATGACCAGCTAGGAAGTTTGACCACATTTCAGTAGGCTTTTAGATGGATGTCTGCACTGGCGGTTATCTGTTTGCCGAAAATGTTTCCGGGTAACAGGTGAAACATTACATCTAATTCGCCGATATACATGCATGCGGATCTTTGCAGAGATTTAGGTTTACGGTATTTTCACGCGCCTTCCATCATGCGGGCATGACATATATTATTAATTAATTGGCCTGACAACAGACACGACGTACAGCCATAGTGTGGTAAGGCGTTGCATACTCTAGCTTCTATCAATGGCCTTTTTATAGGAGTGGAGATCTACACTAGGTTAGGTTAGGTTGATTTGTTGATGAACAAATAATAGGTCCATTGTGATACCACGTGGATTGGGAAGCGGTCTTAGGCCTACTCTTTGAACCATTTGAAGTTTCTGATGAAGCGTAGGAGGTCCCTAACGTCTATTTTTTTCCAGATCGTTTAGGTCGTTGAAACGGAAGGCTCCTAAGTGAAGGTAGGTGCAAAGAAGGTGAAGAATAGTCTCCTCCTCCTCGTCCATGCAGCTTCTGCAGAAATAGTTTGAACATACGTTAAAACCTTGTTGCATGCTTGCCTATTACACAGTGTCCAGTAATGACACCAATTACAGCGCTGATATGCAATCTATTGAGAGAAATCAAATTCTTAGAGCGTTTCAGATCCAGCTTAGGCTAAATCTGTTTTGTCGCTAGACACGTTGCATCACTTGTCCACCTAGAATTTATCCTTTCAATAGCATCCAGCTTTAATTTAAGTTTGCATGTAGCAATCAGCATACCCAGTGAACTTTTGTTTGGAAGGATGGGTATTGTTGTTCCATGTCTGGCAAGTTCGTTAGCCTTAAAATTTCCTGGAATGTCCCTGAGCCCCGGCACCCACATTAGGTGAATATTGAACTGTTCCGCCATCTCTATAAGAGACGATCGGCAGTCTAGAGCTGGTAGAGAATTTTATGGAGGATGATTCCAAGGATTTGATTGCTTCTTGGCTGTCTGAAAAGATGCGGATATCAACGGTTGATATCACGTTTTTCTTTAGCCCATCGTTAGTTTTTGAACCGTCGATGTAAAAATGTAACGACTTATCTTCCGTAAAACTACCTTCTTCCCAGAATGCTCTGGAAGGGATAGTAACTTGGAAGTTTTTTTTTTTCAAAATTTAACTTGGGTATGATGTAGTCAATGTTTTCAGGGAAGATATTAAAATTGTTTAAAATAGAGGCGTGGCCATATACTTTCCTGGACCACTGTAAAGTAGCTTTAAGGCGAATAGCTGAGCTAGCTGTCATTTGCCTACCAAAAATGTCGAGGGGTGTTAAATGAAATAGAGTGTCCATTGCTGCAGAAGGTGTCGTTCGTAGTGCTCCGCCAATACACATACAAGCTGAACGTTGGACATTGCTTAATTTCTTCTGGTTTATCGCCTTGTCCAAGGCAATTCACCAGACAACTACCCCGTACATAAGGATCGGTCTGATGGCCGAGATATAGAGCCAGTGAGTTAATTTGGGTTGTAAGCCCCATTTTTTCTCAATGGCTTTTTTTTCAAGAGAAGAATGTGACAGTGGCTTTCTTTACTGTTAGCCTTCCAGCTTAGTTTTCTATCCAAAATAAGACCCGTTATGATACTTATATTTAAGCTTATTCCATTAAGGGATGGAGGATCAATGAGTGGGACTAGTTCGATTTTATTGGGATTTACTGTCAAACCACCATTTGTTACTCATTCGGAGAGCAAAAGAAGAGCATGTTGAAGAAGCTCTCTTAGAGTATTTGGATGCTTTCCCGAGACAGCAATAACAACATCATCTGCATAGACAATCACTTTGCAGATCGAACTTATTAACCACCAGATTCCAAAGAAGAGGGGAGAAGACACAACCTTGAGGTGTGCAGCAGCTAACAAGTCTTCTAGTCAAAGCGCCGCCCAGCTTTCGACGTTCAGACTTGCAAGTGGTTAGTAATCGTGTTCGATCTGACATTGTTGAAGCTCTGTCAATGTCTAGAATAGTGACCATAGTATACTACGTAATGCTCAGTGATCTTTCAATTGTGCGCATGAGCGAATGTAAGACCGTTTCAACGCACTTGCCTATGCAGTACGCATGTTGTAACGCCGACAGCATGGCTGGGTTAATGGTTCATGGCAAGCTTATATTTATTAGTCTCTCCAGTGTTTTTAGAAAGAAGGAAGAAGATCCTTTGGTTTGACATGTTAGCTTATACCTGCTTTAGGTATGAAGACAACTTCTACCTCGGTCCTCGGTTTGGGTATTTGGATTCAAACAATCCCTCGTAGTAAAACCATATCTACCATCAGATCCGGCTTGAATGGTTTGAAGCTACGTATGGCCCAAAGGAACTTTTCAGTAGATACTACATATTTTTAAGGGGTTGCTATTGCTACACGATGGTAAGGCAGTATTCTCAATACGATGCATTGCAACTTTCGAATTACCAGGAAAATGAATGTCCAGAAGAAGACCTCCTTGCTAGAGGTGGTCCAATTACCATTTAACATGTTGCTGGGTTCTGATGGATTTGTGGAGACAATTTTATGCAGCCGATGAGGATTCCTCTATTTTAACACAACCTCCAGGATAATCGTTTCTCTTTCATCAATGAATTTTTATGAAAATCGAGATACATTTTGTAGGTATCCTAGTCAGCAATCTCTTTTTATCACCTCGTGGTCTACGGAGAGGGGATGCCACCGACATTGCATCATTGAAGGTCCTCGTAATGAAGAAGGAAGACATTTTTCCAGGGTTTTTCTGTAAAGAGGTTAATTAAGCAGTTTTCTTGTAATTTGGTTCGGAGGGTGGTCATCTAGACGGTCTGTAAAAAACATATATGAATATTAAATATCGAGTAATGAAGTTGGGGTTAGAACCCAGGTTACATAGTAGGAGGTAAGCACTTAGAATGTAATTAAATGGTGACTCACCTCTTTCTTTTATACCGGAGATGCCCCATATAGTTATAGGCCAGTTTTTGACCTGTCCGCAACCCCAAGTTCGAAGGGAGTTGATCAACTGGATTTCGTGGAGAGAGAGGTTTTTGGAGGTCGCTATCCAAATCCGTTTCCGTCAGCAAAGAGTCGACCCCAGAAGAGGTGGTATAGTCAGAGGCAAACCAGGATTACTGTCAATGATTTTTTTTTTTTGGAAAAAAAATTCTCAATTCTCAATTCTCTTATGGTAGACTAAGTTACTGCTGACCTGCAGTCTTCGCAATTTATTGGCTTCAGTCAATTCATGGGGTACCCATCTATCAATTTTTTTTTTTTTTTTATTTTGCCGATCTGCCCAGGATGGCGGTTTATGGTTGCTGTGGATACTCCAATCTTCCCTGCAAAGATGAATCACGTTCAACTTCCGCCTGCTGGTCATCGGTCTTCCACGAGCTTAATTTACCGTATCAAAATATCCCTCGATGAATTTGGTAAACCAACGCCTCACTGCCCTTTTATTACACAACACCTCATTAATTTTTCGAGTTGTTGTCGCTGCGTTTAGTTGTCTTTTAAATTAGAAACGGAAAAGCACCCGAATATCTCTAGTAAGCATTTCTATAAAAACAAAATTGATAGATGTTTGGTGGTTTTTGATAACGAAAAAATTTGCCAAGAGGAAGACAATTACGCACTTATTCAACTAGATAAACAATTCTCAAAGTAAGTAATACAGATGTATGTACGAGTAACAACCTGATACATAATCGCCCAACTCCCCCAAAAACAAAAATTTCTCAAAATTTCTTGTACATACGAGGGTGGGTCAATAAGTCCCTGAAAAATGAAATAAGGAACACTGTTTTCGGTATAAAAACATTTTAGCTCTATACACTTCATCCAACGTTTCTCCAATTTCTTGATGCCCTCAAAATAATACGATTTCTTGAGCCCCTCAAAATAAGCGTTTGGCCTCTTCATTCGACCCACATCTCTTATCTCCGAGCCATTTCTCCATGTTTGGAAACAAGAAATAGTCGCAGGGGGCTAAATCTGGGTAATATACTGGATGAGGGAGGAGTTCGTAGCCTAACTCATGCAATTTTGCCATTGCGACTGCGGACTTGTGCGTCGGTGCGTTGTCCTGGTGAATTAGAACTTTTTTCTTCGCCAAATGCGGCCGTTTTTGCTTCAAATCGGCTTGGAATCGATCCAGCAGCTCTGCGTAATATGCGCCGGTGATCGTTTTACCCTTTTCAATGTAATCGATGTGAATAACACCGCGCGCATCCCCAAAAACTGTCGCCATGACCTTGTTTGCTGACAAACCCGCCTTGGCCATCTTCGGCTTCGATTCACCAGGAGAAGTCCATTGTTCTGGTGTGTTGTGGTGAATCCAGGTTTCATCCACGGTTACGAACGGCGCAAAAACTCAGCCGAATTTTTCTGGAACATCGCCAAACACACCTTTGAAGTTGTCAAACGAATGCGTTTGTTGTCGACTGTGAGACGCGGCACCCATCTTGCGGAAAGCTTTTTCATGTCCAAACATTTATGTGAAATCGAAATCACTGAGCCATGTGATAAGCCTGTGGCCTCTTCAAGACGCGCACTTTCACTCGCCGATCGTCCATTATCAAACCATGGATTTTGTCGACCAGTTCTGGTGTGGTGATCTAAATTGGGCGACCAGAACGTTCGGCGTCACTTGTGCTTCAACGACCGCACCGAAGTTGAGTAAACCAGTGGTGAATGGTTCCAATCGATGGTGAAGAGTCCCCATAATATTTGTCAAGCTTTTGTTTAGTTTGTGTGATATTTTTTTCTCGCAAAAAATAGTGTCGAAATTCACTTTTTTTCCATTTTAACGAAAATGCTAGTAGGCGTCTATATAAAATGGCTGCCACAACAAAACTATTTGACAGATCTGTCTGAAAATTTGGGTGCGTTCTTTTGAAAGATGATTCTTGACAAAAAAAAAAATAAATTTAAGGTGACGACACAATTTGTGTTAAATTTCAGGGACTTATTGACCCAACATCGTACCGTAGTGGCCAGATAAAAATTTCCACCCTTGAAATAGTAAAAAAGCTATTTTTTGTAAATTATTGAGTATACATTTTGAGTAAAATTTTTTTGGCTGATTTTAAAAACAATTTCGATAAGAAATTCATAGTTTTTTGTAATAAAGAAGAAAAGTTTCTAATAATAATAATAAAATTTAATAAATAATAATAATTCGGTTATATTGAGAATGCTTGTGGAATTAATTTTTAACTAAAAAAAAGAAAATAAGTAAAATAAATATTTGTACAAAAACAAAATTATAAATAAACAATAAAATTTTAAACTCAATTTAATATTTAGTATGCCCCGCTCTAGCCTTAATTACGGCCTCAATTTTGCGAGGCATGGATATTACCAACTTTCGGCAATAATTTAGGGATATATTTTTTTCCCAGGCTTCCATTATTGCAAATTTAAACTCTGCCTTACTTCTCGGATTTCGGTGCGTAATTTTCTGTTTGAGAATTGCCCAGCAATTTTCAATTGGGTTAAGGTCAGGGCTGTTTGCTGGCCAATCAAGCGTTCTTAGGCCGACTTCGGTTATGAAATTCTTAACCATTGATTTAAAAAAATAAAGAGATCAATACCAAACTTTGGATTTTGATAGATTAAATGTTCAAAGTTATCAAAATAATAAAACTAACCTTCCGAGCCCGATGACATGGGGCAGAGTCATCCTGAAAAATAGGACGGACTATTACTCAGAATAGCCGATCTATCGAAGGAATGAGATACTCTGTAATAATATTAATGTAACTGTCTCCATTCATCGATCCGTTAACAAAGCCTAAGTCACTAGTTCCGTAATAACTAATCCAGCGCCAGAGCATGAAACTAACGGGAAATTTATTTCTAGTGACAATACGTTCACTTCTTAGATCTTCTCTGAATCTTCGACGGATGTACCGAAATTCTATCAGACTGATTGAGATTATACATTCCATCTCGTCAGTGAAGATGACCCTCTTCCAATAATTTGCCGTCCAATTCCGGTGAGCTTTTCAAAATTCAATCTCGAAATCTTCATTTTAGTGGTTAGACCCGGTTTTTTCCTCGGCCTCCTGGCTGATAAGAGACTATCCTGCAATCTTCTTCGTACTGCTCTTGCAGTTAATTCTTTCTGAGTTTGTTCCTTAAACTCAAGACTTAGTTCTCTTGGTGTTTTTTTTTATGTCTTTAATGCACACATTTTTCAGCAAACAGTCTCTCTTTGGTTAGTTTTCTTATTTTTCATCCCGGTTCCAACTTTTCTCTCAGCTGTTCCAAACAAGCGAATGTTTTTCAAAATGTTTTATACACTTACATGGCTACATCCAACTCTTTCCGCAATAGCCCTTAAAGATAAATTTTCTTTATGTAAAGCGTGAATTACACTTTTCTTCCTCCCTACTTAACTGACGACTCATACTCCACAAAATTTAGATTGACCGTACTTCGCTAAATCTGAACTGGAAATGATACAAATCATCGTGCTTGTGAGTAATCACATTTTTTTTATCGAATTACAAACGCCAGTTGTTCGGCGTTACCTACCCCAGTAAAAACCGTGAGTTAGGCTCGGCTGGAGCACAGTCCATGTTCTGTGCCCTTACGAAAGTGTAACCGAGGTGAAAAATCTCGAAAGAAACTTGGTAGTTCACGGTTCCCAAGTAGTGTGGGACTCTAACGCCACTAAAAAGAAAAAAAAAAGAAAACACTTCCTTAATCAGGACCGATCTGTGTAATATCGACAAATGATTTTTCTTTCTTATATTTAAAATCACGTTGAGGAAAGTTTAAAATTATAAGTAGTTTCGATAGCTTTTAGACCATTAACTCGTGAGGCTTGGTTCTTGGTTCTCAATCTCCGGATATTGTCTCGTACATTTAAGATGGTTTCTACCTCGGAGTTGATGTGATTTTGCAGTCGCTGATTGTGGGACACAGCGTGCTTTCTAACCACTGCCGTCACCATGTCTACTTGTAGGTCACGGTGCAAATCGTTATTTCTTATATACCAAGGGTTATTTATTATTTGTTTATTTGTTTTCTTTGTGCAGCCCCATAATTGGATGCCGTACGTCCAGATAGGCTTCAATACTTGCTTATATAGCAAGATTTTGTTCTGAATAGACATATCTGAGTTTCTTCCTAGTAGCCAGTACATTTTTCTATATTTAAAGTTAAGTTCTTCTCTTTTCTTTTTAATGTGCTCTTTCCATTTTAGCTTTACGTCCAAAGTCATTCCAAGGTACTTTGCTGTATTGGTATAGGGTACAATTAATGAATATCGGAAGATTATTTATCTTTTTATTTGCGAAGTTTATGTGAGTTGACTTTGTCTGATTGAGTTTGATACGCCATTGTTGCGTCCAATCACTTACTCTATTGACTGCGTTCTACAGTTTCGCTGTCGCCTTCACAGTGCATTTATCACGTGCTAATATCGCAGTGTCATCTGCAAAAGTAGCCATCATGGCATTATTGCCCACAGGAATATCCCTGGTATACAACAGTTATAGGGGTTGGTCCTAGGACACTTCCCTGTGGAACACCTGCTTCAATTTTCTTTAGTTCCGAATATTCTTGTTCATACCGAACTGGGAAGAGTCGATCTGAAATATAGGATTTCAGTATTTCGAAATACTGTCTAGGTAAATCCCTATGCAGTTTATACTCAAGGCCCTCATCCCAAACCTTGTCAAAGGCTTGAGCAACATCTAGAAATAGTGCCGAACAGACTTGTCTTTCTTCCAGTGCTTTTTCCACTATATGCGTAATTCGGTGTACTTGGTCTATCGTGGAATGTTTATTTCTAAATCCAAACTGATGATTCGGGATTAGACTTCTTTCTTCGATGATTTTGCTAAGCCTTTTCAGGAGTAATTATTCGAAAACCTTTGCCATAATTTGTATAAGGGATATCGGTTTATAAGAAGTTACTTCTGTTGGTGGTTTTCCTTGCTTTGGTATTACAATTACTTCAGCAATTTTCCAATGATGTGGGACATATCGGGTCATTAGACATGCCTTTGTTATAAATTGGAGTTTGTTTACGGCTATTAATGGCATTTCTTTCAAGACCTGGGCAGTTATTAAATCGTAACCTGGTGCTTTTTTATTTGACAACTGGTGTTGACACATACTTCTTACTTCTCTGAGCGGCGTGACAAGGGGGATTTCAGCTTCGTCCCTTTTATCAACAAACTCTAGGTTTTCAGTAGCTGTACTTGATGAGAATGGTTTGAAAACGTTCGATAGATGTCCTGTGAACAGATCAGCAAAGATAACTGAAACATTTAACAGCTTTTGGAAATAAAAAGTACAGCTAACTTTTGCCTGAAGTGAATAAGGAGAGAAAAACTGATTACTTTTGAAATCTCTAGAAGGTGTTAACTTTTATCTGGCCACTACGATATGTTTTGTGTTATCTATGCAATGTCTTCTTCAATGGATATAAATTATGTACATTTCTGACGATTTAATTCAAGCCGCCTGGAAGGATTTCAAGACTGTAATTCATCGAATAAATGCTGGTATTATCCTAGGCTTAATTCTGTATCTGGTTATCTTTCTAATGTTTACATACGATATATCTCTTTTGGCAACTTACTCATAAGGCATATGATCACATTCATTTGTATTCCTAATTTAACTTCTGTTCGCGTTGGGTATTAAACTTATGTTTAAAAGTGGGTATGTTTGGCGAGCCTGACATTACCCCGGACCGGACCACGAACCGAGCATGCTCGTCTTTCAGTTCAGTCTATTTCACAGAGAGCTTCATATTCCAATACGAATATGTTCGTGGACCGTGTTCGTTGGGTACGACAGACCGAACGGCGCACATAGTATTAAACTTAAGTTTAAAAGTGGATATGTTTGGCGGGCCTGAATTACCCTGGACCGGACCACGAACCGAGCATGCTCGTCTTTCAGTTCAGTCTATTTCACAGAGAGCTTCATATTCCAATACGAATATGTTCGTGGACCGTGTTCGTTGGGTACGACAGACCGAACGGCGCACATAGTATTAAACTTAAGTTTAAAAGTGGATATGTTTGGCGGGACTGAATTACCCTGGACCGGACCACGAACCGAGCATGCTCGTCTTTCAGTTCAGTCTATTTCACAGAGAGCTTCATATTCCAATACGAATATGTTCGTGGACCGTGTTCGTTGGGTACGACAGACCGAACGGCGCACATAGTATTAAACTTAAGTTTAAAAGTGGATATGTTTGGCGGGCCTGAATTACCCTGGACCGGACCACGAACCGAGCATGCTCGTCTTTCAGTTCAGTCTATTTCACAGAGAGCTTCATATTCCAATACGAATATGTTCGTGGACCGTGTTCGTTGGGTACGACAGACCGAACGGCGGACATAGAGGTATTTGAATGATCTACGAGGCCAAAAGTCAAAATAGCAAAGTAAACAAATACCCGTTATATTGAGTACCAAAAGTAGGGGACACTTCAACGAACAATAGGTCGACCCCCCACCCTTCTCCAATTGCGCGGAACCGAAAAAAAATTAGTCGGAACTGGATCATTGAAACTTTGTGACACGCGCCTGTTTTTCGCGATCTTGCAAAAGTGTTAATATTATATTGAAATTAAAGCATTTTATTTTTTCCTGGTGCAATATAGCGATGGATTCGGAAACAACACTCATGTGACATTTCAAATATAATACATTTCATCAAATATGTTTTCCTTTAATATATTTTGGATGATTGACAAATAATGTCCAAAATAAAGATAAATTTTCCAAGAAATTTATGTTTACAAAGATTTTTTTTTGGGTATCGGGGTAGATCCGGCAACTTTTGTTATTTATATGAAAACTTGAAGGCTTTACCTAACAAGTTCTTAACAATTCAGCCGCGGAATATCGCGGATGTGCAAAATATTAGTAAATTGAGCTTCGTACCCAAGGAAATAAAAAAACGCGAAAAAAATATTTATTTACATTAGACCAATATTTACGTGTTTCAGGTACTGTGGATACTTCGGGAGTACGGATAGTTACTCGAAAATACCTATTCGACACTTTTCAAAGTCAAAACTTACGAACTATGGAAGAAAAACTGTGTTTTTTAAAAGACCACCTTTTGTCTTTCGATAGCGTTACGGAACACAGCAGTTCAATAAATACAACAACAATTTTGCACATTTTAAGTCAGAAGTTTTTTTTTTTTTTTTTTTTTTTTTTTTTTTTTTTTTTTTTTTTTTTTTTTTTTTTTTCCGAGGGTAGGTAAAAAATCTTCATGAAGACACTATGAGGATCGATAGCGCGTGCTCATAGTAGTGTGAGATTTTTACTCACTAAAAAAACCTCCCTTCGTGATAAATTTCTATGATTACATACTACAACTAAGTTTTGACTTATCCAGCAGTTTTTCTTTCACGTATTGAGATCGTTTGGCAGGTCCCTTTCCATTGAAAGTTCCTGCTTGTTCCGCAAATTAGGCGCGGTTTCTTGCTATCGCGTTAAATCGAAAGGTTTAGTCCTTTGTAGACGACGCAGTAGATTCCTCTCATCTAGAATTCGAAGGACTTCATTGTTAACGTGTCCTTGTAATCTGTCTTTATGCTTACGCGCGAAGTTTTTGATTTCATATTCGACTGTCGCAATTCCTAAATCTCTATGGATATCGCTATTTCTAATAAACCACGGTGCATTAACTATTGATCTTAGCACTTTATTTTCAAAAGTTTGTAAAATATTGACATTACTTATTTTGGTACAACCCCAAAGTTGTATTCCATATGTCCATATCGGCTTTAGCACTTGCTTGTATAAAAGCAGTTTGTTCTCTACATTAAGCTTGGAATGTTTTCCAAGTAACCAGTACATTTCTCTGTATTTGGTTTCGAGTTCTTTACGTTTTTTCTTCACGTGCGATTTCCACTTCAGCTTGGCATCAAGTGTCATTCCAAGATACTTAGCCTCGTTTGCAAACGGAATTTGAACCGAGTTTGAAAAGATGGGCAAATTATTTATTTTCTTATAAGTAAAATTGACATGAACAGATTTGTTTTCGTTTAAAGCTAGTCGCCAAATCTTTGTCCATTCATTTACTTTATTCAATGCTTCTTGCAATTTTTCAGTCGATTCTTCGATCGTTTTACCCGTTGCCAGGATGGCAGTGTCGTCGGCAAATGTAGCTAAGACGGTACCTTCTTCTTGCGGTATATCGCGAGTATATAATAGGTACAAAAGCGGTCCAAGGACACTTCCCTGCGGCACCCCAGCCCTTATTTCTTTAAATTCCGAATATTCGTTTCCGTGTTTGACTCGGAAAAGTCGATTCGTCAAGTATTTTTCTAGAATATTATATAAGTGTTCCGGCAGAACTTGTCGTAATTTATATTTCAAGCCTTCATGCCAGACCTTGTCAAAAGCTTGAGAAACATCAAGGAATATGTTCGAGCAAATCTTTTTTTCTTCGTAAGCTTTTTCAATTAAATCAGTTATTCTATGCACTTGGTCTATAGTTGAGTGCTTGGTTCTAAACCCAAACTGGTGATTGGGAATAAGAGATCCTTCTTCTATAACCGGCTGTAATCGCTTAAGTACTATTCTTTCGAAAACTTTAGACATAATCGGCAGCAGCGAAATAGGTCTATACGATTTTTTATCATTCGGTGGTTTTCCTGGCTTCAGAATCATTATTACTTCCGCGACTTTCCATTGACTCGGAACATATTCTAATCTTATCGCTGCGTTTATAATGTAAAGAAACTTAACTAACGCTTTTCTAGGTAACGATTTAAGAAGCTCTCCTGTGATTAGGTCGTATCCAGGAGCTTTATTCGGTTTCAGTTTCTTTATTTCTTGTTGAAGTTCGGTCAGCCTTGCATTTCTTACTGTGTAATTGTGAAATGCTATATCCGACGCATTATCATTTTCAGCAAGCGCTTGCCCATCAAATGGTTTAAATGTTTCTTCTAAATGGGCGGCAAAGACTTCTGCTTTGTCTTTATCATTCTTGGCCCATTCGTTGTCATTTTTCTTGATTGGGGCCGCTTGTATTTTCGGTTTTTTAATGCCTTTTATAGCTTTCCAGAGCGAATAATTGGAATCTTTGTCCGCTGTTAAGCTTTCAATGCTGGTTTGTATTGTCCGGTTTTTAAAATCAATAATGGCCTTTTTTAGCAAGCTACACAAGCGATTCAAATGCGATTTATGTTGCGGAGCACGAGTTTGTTGCCATTTTTTACGCGCTTTTCTCTTCTCCCTTACCATTTCTTTTATTTCCGGTGGATATTTTTGGGCATGATTGATTGGCGTTTTCCTTTGATAAGGAGTATTTTTCCACGCGGCGCGCTGCAGAACTTCAACAAAACGATCAATTTCGATTTCGAGTTCAGAAAACGTCCTAAGTGATACTCTCAGTTCGGTATGTTCTTCAACGTCTTTTTTAAAGCCTTCCCAATCAGTTTTTCTGCTAGTTAGTCTAGCAGGTACATCTTTTTTAATTAGGCGTTCGCTCATCGTTAGAATGATAGGGGAATGATCGGAAGAGAGATCAAAACTTTCATCAATTTTAATACATTTGTCTGGTATTCCTTTTACAACAAAGAAATCGATCAGATCGGGTATTTTGTTGTTATCAGTCGGCCAATATGTTGGTTTACCAGTCGAGTGAAAGTCGCATCTGTGTTGCATGCAGGCGTTGTAAAGTGCTCTGCCTTTTTGTGAGACACATCTTGAACCCCAGAAGGTGTGTTTTGCATTAAAATCACCGCCAATAATAAAATTCGGTCCAAGAGAGTTGAAAATATTTGTAAAATCATTTTTTTCAAGCCTGCAACGCAGTGGACAATAAATAGACGAGACATTGAAAGAGTAATGTCCATTTTTCACGCGTACAGTGCTCACTTGCATTGTTTCAAGCTCTATCATAATCTCTTCAGAGTGTTCGATGCAATCTTTTATGATTAAAGACGATCCGCCTCTGGCTCTTTCCGACGGGTGATAAGCGTGATAGGTACTGTATCCAGTAATGTTTACACGCGATAGTTTCGTCAGGTGAGTTTCACAGATCAAACATATGTCAATGTCATTTTCCCGTAGAAATATTTCTAGCTCTTCTAGTCTTTGTATGAGACCGTTGGCGTTCCATGCAACAATTTTAAGAAGTTTCGTCATGTTCGTTTTGAAATGCTCCTATTGTTAAGCTTATATTCAAGCTTCTCCAACCTGTCGACAATTAGCGTGTTTGTTTTTGTTTGCTCCTCAAGCCTCGCAAGGATAATAGAAAAGACGTGAGATACGGGGTTTTCCGAATTATCAGTGTTCGTTTTTATTGATGTTGATGCTTGAGCACGCGTCTGCATGTCAGAATCTGATGGCTTTTCTTTAGGCGCTTTTACCTTAACGCGGTGTGGAATTTGATCGGTGTTTGATGTCGCAGCTTGAGCGTACGTAAGCGCGCCAGGGTCGGTTCGGTTGTCTCTAGTCACCTTTCTTGCAGCAGTTTTCGACTTTTCCTTATTTACCGGTTTTGAGGGTGGGTTTTCCGGCTTCATAAGTCGATCTCTTCTTTTTTGTAATTCTTTGGCTACTTCACAGCCTCTGTAATTAGCCGGATGCTTACCATTGCAGTTAATACACGCTGCAGGGTTTTTTTTGTTTACACCACACTCTTGACTAAGATGTTTACCGGCGCATTTGACACATCGCGGTTCTTTTCGGCAATATGTTTGCGTATGGTTGAATCCTTGGCATCGCTTGCACTGAGGTATCAACCTTGTATTCTTGCGCATGGGTTCGATTTTGACTACGACATTCAGAATTGTTCTTATTTCGTAAATCTTTTCTAAACTCTCAGCCTTATCAAAGGTTAGCATAAAAAGAGGAAGCTCGCGTTTAACCATCGTTTCCTCGCCTTCCAATTTTTGTTTTTCCCGTTTAATTAAGTTTACCGCATCGACGATTTTGAAGTTTTTATTCTTCAAATCGTGAACAACGTCTTCCTTTCGGCATGAGGCATGAAGTCCTCTAGCTACGACTCGTGTCGGTCTTTCAGATTTATTTTCATAAGTATACCACTGGATTTTTTCAGTATTCAGTTTATTAGATACTGAGCGGTAACTGTCTGAGTCCTTTACGTTTACTTTCCATTTGTTGTTGTTGAGCGATGTTACTTCAAAATCGGATAGCAACAAAGGTTTGAGAAAAGAATGCAGTTTATTATAGTCTGCAATTCCGATCACGTATATTGGTGGCGGTGGTCGTACCTTATTTCGTGGATTTTCTTCGGCACGCGTGATTATTTTGTCAGGCTGTTCTTTACCTTCTCGTTTATTTTGCGTGTTTTCTTGCCTCGTTAACATTTCGGGCGAAGAGCCAGCTTTTCGTTTTTTGACAGGCCGTTTTTTTAGAATCCAATTGGTTTCCCGACTTAGTTCTTCATCATCCGTTTTATAATCCGTGTTATCGGGGACGATTGAACTCGCAGCAGACTCATTACGAGGTTTCGATGTATCATTAAATGCTTTATTTTCAGCTTTAAGTACATTTAATTCCTTTCTTAGTTCTTCGCAGAGAAGTTCCATTTTACTTAGCCTGGTCCGGAGTTCCATATTTTCGTCATATTTTAAGTCAGAAGTGAAACAAAGATGGTCTAAGGCCCACAAAAAAGAAGACGTGTTTTTAAAAAAACAATACCCTTTGGTTGGAGGGTACATTTGAAATTCCCATCAGACCAATTCGTTCAGGTCGCCCTCGTAAATCGTTTGGTGAATCCAGCGATAGGAGCAAAAGAAGAAAAACAGAAGAGTCCCGCGCTAATGTAGAGGACGGTACTGTCATAATTCACGCAGCACAAGTTGAATTAAGTAAAATGGGTAAACGAAATGCTTCGAACATACTCAAAAATATTGTGAGCTTTCCGACCCGTGCAACGAAATACAAAAAAGCTTATGATACAACTCAAAAATGTGCAAATCCTTCGCGTCTTAGCCCCATGGCAGCATTGAAAATGTTTATAGATGCTGACTTAACACAGGGACAGTATGAAATAATAAGGAAAACGAACAGGAAGTTCTTTCCTTGTTATAGCTTAATTCAAGAAGCTAAAAAATAATGCTATCCTCCCCCAGAAACCTGCACGGTAAACAGCACCTGTGCCGAAACTCAATTCCAAGCTTTAGTTGATATAACCGTTAGGCGCTTATCGGCATTTTAGGAAGAGGTCTTATCAACAATAAAAGAGCAAGACCGAAACACTTTGAAGTTGATCTGCAAATGGGGATGTGACGGATCCCAGCAAGCACAATTCAATCAAAAACTCGATAATGAAGGTAACTCGGATGCAAATATTTTCCAAAGCTGCTTTGTGCGGTTAGTTTGTGGCAAGAACAATGAAAAGGTTTTATGGCAAAATCCAACACCTTCATCTCCACGATTTTGTCGTCCAATTCGATTTCGGTTCGTCAAAGAGACAAATGCTATCACCATTGAAAAGATAAATTACGTGAAAAATTCCATTGATTCTCTTATCGCGACTCAGGTTGACATTGATGGAAAAAGGTGTTTTGTCAACTACCAATTCATTATGACAATCATTGACGGAAAAGTCTGCAACGTAGCTACTAGTCGTTGTTACACTTGTGGGAAAACTTCCAAAGACTTCAACCAATTAGACGACAGAAGAAAAATTTCAAAAGAAGCTACTGAAATCGGCCTGTCTATTTTACATGCGAGAATCAGATTTTTCGAAACCATTCTGCATTTAGCATATAAACTGCCTGTAAAAAAGTATCGGGAAAGAAAAACAGAAGACGAAAAAAGAATGGAAAAGGAGAAAAAGCTGGAAATACAGACAAGATTTCGGAATGAAACTGGTCTATTAGTAGACATGCCTAAAACAAACTACGGAAATACAAGAAAGTAATTTTAGAGGTTATATCAAGCGGATACAAGGTAGATACAGACAAATACGACAAATACGCTGAAGAAACTGCTCGTTTGTATATAAAACTGTACCCTTGGCACCCAATGACACCTACACTGCACAAAGTGCTCATACATGGTTCGGACATTATGGAAAATGCATTATTGCCTATAGGACAACTGTCTGAAGAGGCAGCAGAGGCACGAAATAAACATTTTCGAGCTTACAGACAGGATTTTGCGAGAAAATTCTCTAGAGAATCTTGCAATAAGGATATCTTGAACCGGCTTCTCTTGAGCTCAGATCCGTTACTTAGTGCCTCAAGAGCTATACATAAAAGAAAGGTGTCGTCATTTTTGCCTGAAACAATAGAGATGCTTCTCTTAGCTCAACCAAATCCAGCAGCCGAAAGTGATGAGGATGATGAATAAAATAAATTCTTTTGTTAAAATCACCTTTTGACTCTTCTTCAATATATGAAATTATAACTGTTTTTCTTTTTAAATGCTTGGTTTTTTTTTTAATTTACGGCACTCTAAGCCTAATAAACAATAAAAATATTTTTGGCCGGGTAGTTTCATGAAATACCTCTATGAGCGGCGGTCCGAGCATACTTTGCCGCTGATGAGGTTTGTTGAGTCCGCACATGTCAGTCGAACATGAACCCATTTTAAGGGACAACATAGTACGAGTAAGGCATCTACCACAAGGCAATTGCACTTGTCTCTGTTTGGGGTTAAATTGTGGACGAGCCGAGTTGTTTGTAGGTGATTTCATTTTCATATCACATAAAAATTCTGTAGTCGAGGTATGAGGAGAAGCCAGAAGTTCATTGGAAACATCTGTATCTCCATGAATCGATACCTATCTTTTGAATGCGAAGAAATTGATCGACGTGACTCAGTGGATATCTGCATAAAAAACAAAACAAAAAAAGGAAAAACAAATATAAGCAGTCCGTAAGTTTCTATTTAATTTTTTTATTTTTTATTTTTTTTTCAAGCGCTAACTTTTGTGAGTTATTACGATATGTCTTGCGATAGTGTGTACAAAGCATAATACTTTCACTATTAACGGTCGATGAATTTTTAAGCAAATCGATTAATCAGATTAGGAAAATTGTTGTTTGGAAAATATTAGCATACGCTATTTCTGCAAAAAAAAAAAAAAAATGTATATATATTTGCATTTGAAAGTAATTTTTAAAAATCCATAATAAATTGTTCATTAATAACAAATGTATTACATCATAATGCATTCATATGTCTTTCTATTACGTGTCGTATATTAAACAATAGATATTTAAATGAGTTGGGTGACTACACATTTCTATCTTGCAACATGCAACTGCTTTTATTTTGAATAATAAAGAAAATCACTTTTACTTATAACACTCTAATTTGCGAAATTATGTTAAAACATTGTGGATGTTGTCCACACGACTCTTACAGTGCTGGATCAACTTCAACCAATAAGCCTCTGCATTAATTGTCATCATAAGCAGTTGTCTCCAATTGCGTTTGAGGTGTTCTTGATGTTCAGCCGCTCTACATAATTTAGCCATCTTTAGTGCTGAAAGCATATCTTCAATAGGTACACTCCTCGACAACTGGTTGAGACACCCCCCTGATTTCGACGTTTCTCGAAAATTTTGTTCTGTAGTATTGCTGTCAGGTAATCATTACCAATTTCTAAGAAAATTCTAAACCATAAATCCTTTTTCCCTTAATTTTCTTGGAATGTGCAATTTTTCCCTAATTACCAGCGACAAGTGGTTGAAACAGTATTGGGTATTTTGAAATAGGAACAAAATTTGGAGTTTTATTACAATGGTTTTATTTTTTTAGTAATTTTTTTTTTTTTTTTTATAATTTGCGCGCATCAAATAGGATATGAATACCATTAAATTATTTCAGGGCACGGGCGTTTGTGGAAATTGAGAGAGAGAGAAAGAAAGATTGGTGTAGTGGGTTTGAAACTTAGGTGGAATTAAGTTTCAGTAAACTCCAAGGGTGGCGTCCAGATAACGGGGGAGCTTGTTTGTTTTGCTTTTTGTCGTTGCTCATGATTCACAGTATTTTCTTCCCTTCACCTGATGTCATCATCACGATCAAGTTGCATTTCAGCCATATGACCACCCTACTGCCAGTTTTATGCCTTCGCAGTAGAGTTGACTAAGCTTTCGCAATTGATCGACTTTTTTTATTTATTTCAGACGAAATAAATAGATGATTGTTGATATCAGAATTTGAACCGTGAACCAAGAGCGTGACAAGCAAGTTGATGTTACCACTACACCACGGCCACCCTTAAATGATTACTTTTATTTTTTTTTACCTTTTTTTTACTTTTTAATTCATTTTTATTTAATTCTTTTTTTTTAAACTTACATACTAGACAAAAATGATTAAATCTAAATTAAAACTAACATTTATCTTAATCTAGCTTACTGGCTCTTAACGAGCACTCTAAACTTAACTATATCCTTATAACTTTCGGCCTTAAATCTATCAATTTTTGTGTGTTTTGCGCTGTTTTTTAATTTCCAAGGAACTTGCTAAAAACTTGGACTCTTTATTATCTGGTTTTTCTTAAAACTTTGGTCACCATCCCGATTGCGTCGATGGGCGCCTGGCAGTCGCCAACATGGTGTACACGCGCCGCCGGGACTCGAGCGAGGCCATAAGCGTTGGTCAAGTCTCGGTAGCACTCATTCATGTTGGCGAGCCCGGCCCCTCCCAAAGACTCCCTAGAATACGCTTAACTAACTTACAAACTAGCATAAAACTAAGGAGGATGTTACCTAGGTAACGCACCGACCCAGGAGAGCGTGTCTGCCCTCAGCTCTTCCTCAAGCCACGAAAATTCGGTGAACTGCTTTAAGGTATCGACAGTATCCCTATCCGCAATTGCGGTATTAAAACGGAGGAGCTCCTGAGCATTGCCGGCGTACCCGTCGTGGATGAGCCGCTTATCCCTCGCGCCGCGGTGGCTGTGGTACAATACCGGGACACCATCTTCACTTTGGACTAACCCTTTCATGTCTGCATGAAGAAATGCCTCAGGCGGGAAAAACCCAGACCGGAGCGTACTCTCGTGGTACATTAAATTCGGGTAATAACCACCCGAGATCAGATTATTAGCGTTGGCCATCGCCCTTGCAACGTGCCTTCGAATCACCTTAATTAGGAAATTGTCAATCCTATTCAATCGAGCCCTAACGTATAGGGTCTTGTTGGGATAATATTTTATGTACTCAGACTCGGGAGTTCTAAACAACCCTAGGCAGGTCCTGAGACACTGTCTCTCAAACAACCGAATCTTTTCCATATAGGAAGGCGCTATATTGAACCAAATGGGACAGTCATAAGCGATGATCGGCCTTATAAGGGCCACGTAGCATATGACCTTTACTCTGGAATCAAGTTGACTGCTGCGAAACAGTCTTCTTGTCAGAGCATAGGCCCTCTTGGCCCCAGAAAGACAAGCATCTGTATGTTTGTCAAAATATAGATACTGGTCGAGCCAGATGCCAAGATATCTGACCACGCTTCGCACCGCCAATGATTGATTTTCAATTTCGAAGTCACGCTGCAACAGGATGTTGATGACCTCGACTTTTGGACCTGATCTGTACGCCACTAAATCGTCTGCGTACGCTATAGCATGTCTGAGGGAACCCACCAGATCCCTCGTGTAAATATTAAACAAGATCGGAGAATTCACCGCTCCCTGTTGTAAGCCGTTTTTAATTTCAAAGACTGCTCGAAGTCACGTTGCCAGCTTTGACAACGAACTTCTTTCCCATAAGCATGTCATAAATCATATATAGCAATGGTTTTTGCATGCCCAACCTAGTCAGCTTATAGAAGAGCCCCTCCAACCATACGGTGTCGAAAGCCTTCTCAAAGTCGACCAGGCAGGTCCCCGTGCATTGGTTCTTCGACGCGGCATGAATCGTTTCATGCCCCGCTCTAAAGCCAAACTGATTGTCCGGGATAATCTTATTTTCTTCAGTCCACTTCAAAAGAGCTCTATTAACGACCTTCCCGAATACCTTGCTAACCTTCGGGAGCAAACTAATTGACCGAAGATTAGCCGGGTTGGTCCTATCTTTATCCCTTTTGGGAATAGGATGTACCACCGCCATTTTCCACTGCGCTGGATAATATGCATTATTCAGCGCTTTGTTAAATAGCGTGGGGAAGATCTCAATCGCTTCTAGAGGCAGGTGTCTTAATACGACGTTTGGGACACCGTCAACTCCCGCCGAATTTTTATTTTTAAGTGACTCAAAAATACACAAGAGTTCATCTTTGCTCACGAACAACTGGGAATTTGTCCTTTCATCGGCGATTATGCCGTTTGCAAGGTTATCGTCATTGAACACGGTGAAACCGTTGTTCTCGGATCGCCAATTCTGAAGTTCGGTGTGCAGATAAAAGTGGTTCAGAAAAGCCCTCTCTTCCAGGTCGTGATTATACGGCGAACTGGGTTGTTCACAGTATACACGGTCTCGAAGAAAGCGCCCATCAAATCCACTCTCTCCTGCGGGTCTTCGACCACGTATTACTTACAACCTCTAACATTCTTGATGGACTATTTTTTAATTAATTTTCGTGGGATTTTGTCCCATTCAATTTCAATGGCGTCTTTAAAGTCTCCTACGTTATTGAATTGTCGTCCGCTTTGGTAGACAGCTCTAGACAGATGTGAGAGATGAGATCTGGAGACAGTGCTGGCCAGCCAAGAACAGAAACATTGTTACACTCGAAGTACTATTTTACCTTCCGCGCTATGTGGATTTTACCTTTTTGCAGGATGAAATTTTCGCTGAATTTTCTTTGGTTATGATGCACGATCTCTCTTAAGGTAGTCGTCACTTTTTATCCTACCATTTACGAAGCGGATATTGGTCTTATTTTGGTATGATATTCCTGCCCAAATTATGACTTAACTTCCGCCTTGTTGTCGTCGTCTTAAAAACAGCTCGTCCTTCCTCAGATCATGAAAATAATGACGACATCCGTCAGGTCCATCAAGGCAAAAAGCGTTTCTCATCGGTAAAGATGACCGTTCTCCAACGCTTCTTCCATCTTAAATGATTTCTGGTAAAGGTCAAACGGGCATTTCGATGAAGTTGTAGTAGAGCAGCTTTTCTTTTCAAACTCTTTCTTTAAAGATGCTCTGCTTCAGCTAACACACGCTGGCAAGTCCTTAGTTTTCTAACCACATTCGAAAACCCTGCTGATACCGCGATTTCCCCTCTTACTGCTGTAGAATTTGACGCTTCTCTTAGTAGGGACCGCCGATCTGCTGGTGTCAAGCTATATTTTCGTTCAGGTACGTACATAAAGATATCTGGATCCTTAAATAATTTGAAACAACTGTACGACTGTGGCTCAAAAGTTTTTCAATTTTGTTGACAGAATATCCCTCTGGGCTTATTTTTTAAATGTTTTGGATTTTTGTTTGGTTTAACATCTTTCCAGGCCCCATTTTTAACTTTTTTACTTCTAAGACGTCTTTAAATACTTTCTTTTAAATCAAATCACTAAAACTAACTAACGACTCACACTGCGAATGAAATCCGCAACTGAAATTCCAAAGTATTTATACCCTGTCTCAACCACTTGTCGCGGGTAATTAGGGACAAATTGCAAATTCTCTCAAAGGCTCGGAGGGTACTTTTTTTAACCATGCAGCAGAACTGGTATGCTTCTTCCTTAGTTCTCCTAAATTGGCTATGCTACTCAATCGCCCACCTACACAAGACATAATTCATGTCAAGAAGTATGTAATGCCTTCAAAATAGCTCTTAGTGGTCTTAAATTTCCAGACACAGTTTATATTTAGACACCAACGACTTCATTTATGTTCCGTCTTTTCTACTGACATAAATCTTGACATAATTGTATCATTCGAGGTTTGACATCTACGTTTTACCATTTTCTGTAAACTTTCGATGGAGACACATTGAAGACTGGCAAATCACAGAAGTGGATACATTAGGTTAGGTTAGGTTGAGGGGGCTGTGCACCTCGGAAGATTCTTACACGGGGGCCTATTGGTCCATTGTGGTTCCTCTTGAGTTGCGTTCCCTCATCTAACACTGTTTATAGTTGGCTGGCTCTTACTCGAACCAGCGTGTTCTCCTTATGAATTTTGTTAAGTCCATCAGCGATGCATGTGTCAACTCACCTAGTTCTCCGAAGAGTCTGTTTTCCATATATAGGAGGCGACGGTTGTGTTTGGGCAGTCGCAGAGCAGGTGTTTGATGGCTTCTATTTCTACCTCATCTTGACAGCTCCTGCAGTAGTCCGGGGAGTTTATTTATTCGTCAGTACACCTATCAAGATGCGGATTTCCTTTTTCCCCATAGCTAGTAAGCATTTGGTTCTCTCCTCACTTAATTGTGGCCATAGGCTGCGGGATTTAACACAATCACCTCTTGATAACCAAGCAGTGTTGGTTCGTTCTCTGGTCCTAAGATTTATTTTCTCTTTCATTACACCAATAGGGATGTCTATTTATGTGTAGGTATGCTCTGTACCTAGTACTGATCCTATTCTCTCCAGTTCATCTGCTATCTCATTGCCTTATATACCACTATGACCGGGAACCCAGCAGAGATTGACCACGTGGATATTGCTAAGTTTGTTCAAGGTTTTACGATATTTGCGTACTGTCCTATTTTTTTTTTTTCGCTGTTCAGTGCCTTGATTGCTGCCTAACTGTCCATAAAAATTGTAATCGGAGATGGATTTATTTTCTTTGTGAGGATTGTCAACGATGCTCTATCAATGGCAAAGATTTCAGCTTGAAAGACACTGCATTCATTTGGGAGTTTGTATGAGTCTTTAATCTGTAAGGGTTCGCAGAATACTCCTGCTCCGGCTATTTCCTTTTTAGACCCATCAGTGTAGAGCTGGGTGTCCTGCCTATTTATTAATGTACTGGTTTCCTATTCTTGTCTTTTGGGAATAAGGGTGGAGTAATTCTTATTGAAATCCTGATATGGAATAACATAGTCTGAATTTATGATGGGGTTAAGTGGATATATTAGTATTAATATAATAAATTCTTGCAAAAAGTGCGAATGCTTGTGATATTATCGCAGACACCTGTTTATCATGTTCTGACATCATTTCCCCATCCTCTGACATAAAGTCTGGCATAAGCGTTGGAATTGAAGCTTTCATTGTTGTCTTCTCCGAATTCGAAGGAGCAGCCTGCGTTCTGGATCATCACACTCAGACATGCAGCGGTATAGTTAGCTCTTCTTTATTCACTTTATCATGATGGTTCTGCAACAACTGGTGGATATCAATTGTGTATTCTAAGGCCTTTTTCAATATGGCGTAAGGTAAGTCAATTCTCCGAACCTAAAGACGCACAATCTAGTCAGTTCATTGACAAAAAGTTTAAAGTGCTCTGATATATTTCACCAGAGGTATAATTCTGCAAGCGATTTTCAGGAGGCTTATACCTTTGCAATTGGCACAGGTCCTCCGAAAGGCAAATAGTGCAAAATGGTTTGAATAATTGACTTTTTGTAGAACTAACATATTGAGGTAGTCTTTGTCTGTAAATTCAAATATTGATCAAACGAAGGATCACTGTTGCCAACCGCTGTTTCCTTAGAACGTAAGAACGTAATTAATTAGCAAGGCCCAATTAAGGTGACATCATAAGGTGCCTCATCATACCAGTTCTGTTATACGGCGCAGAAGCATGAATATTATCAATGATGGATGAAAACACCCTTGTTTGTTTTGAAAGAACAATTCTTCGAGTGATTTTTCGTCTCGTTTGTGTCGACGGGATATGAAGGAGAAGATACAACAGCGACATTGACTTAGTTAGAAGGATTCAAATTCATCGCCTAAGATGGCTAACATATGAAGAGTGAATAAACATCAAAACCTCGAGCCGGAAAGTGTTTGAAGCCCTCCCGGAGGACGCCCTATAAAGGAAAACCTTAGCAAAGGTGGCGCCCACAAGTCAACCAACTGCGTGTACAAAACTGAAGGTGGTTAAGGACGCTTATTGGCTGAGGCCCAGCTCTTCTATTTGCACTCACAGATACAGCCATATCCGTGGCTGTTGTGCGAGTTTGGCAGGGATGCCAAAATTAGACATTTCCCTGTACGAGTATGGTTCGTCTCAAACTAATAAACACTCATTCGCCAATTTAAAATCTATGAAAAGTTAAGGAGTATCGATTTGAAGCTCCTGGGTTTTAAACAATTGTTTAGTGGGGAGAAAATACTGAGTGCGGCAACGATTTCCATATTCGTGTGGTTTTTCCTTAGGCGTCTATTTCCTGAGAAGAAAACTAAATATTTTCAGTTGGTTTCACATAACTCTTATCGTAAGTTGACCTTTTGGCCTACCCAGGAGGCACGACGGATATATCGATATGTATATCGCATCAAGTTAACCCAAGCTGAAATATAAGACGACTGCCACACTGCAAGGAAACGGAATTTAATTTTCTACGAAGGATAAGCTCATCATAACCTCATCTGTAAAATATATTCAGATGCCCGAAGAATTGGATTCAGAAGAGTGCTCTGTTTAAACATTCTTGATTCTATTCGGCGCATTTACTTATTATGCGTTAAACTGTGAAATACGCAAGGAAAAGATTCTTATTGAGACCCTTTTATCTTGTTTTTCAAACTTTTCTATACATCCTATTGTATTGCAAAAAAAAAAAGAAGAAATTTACATTCACAAGGCGGCTATCTATGATAGTACGGCAAAGAACTCTATTCTGATTACCACAAAGCGTAGAAGATGCAACTGCACAACACAATTGTGCCTTTTGCAAAACTGCAAACTGCAGTCTTTAAATAGCATTCCCTAGATTCTCTTCCTCTCCCTTGTCCGTTCTTTCCCAACTATTTCGTTTTGCATCCCTGTCCTCTTACTTGACTTAAATTGAATAAATTAATCTGAACTCTGTTTTTTGTTTGTCTCTTCTCTGCATTTCTTTACGCCAGTAGTGACGTATGTACAAACAAAGTGCAGAGGTTACTCTGTTCCACATTTTGCCTATAATACTCCGCCAAGTAGAGAGCGAAGTGAATGCAGATAGCAAAAACATTTCTGTGCCAATTTAAATATAAAATCTTTAAATAGGTATACATACTCGTACTGGTACTCCACGACAGACGAGGAGTTTTCCTACTTAAAATCGAATTTAATTACGAGAAGTGAACGAAAAGTTTACACACGCGATGAACTACTCGAAAAGAATGTGAAAGGTGTACCTATGGGTTGGTAGTTTCATGTGAAAGGGTGTTGAAGCCATATAAAGCTGATGAAGTCGGCTTCCGCGAAGCAGAAAATGTTTCCTCTTCAACCCATCAGTGTAAATTTCCGGAACATAAAGCAGTGCATCTCAATACAAAATTGTTGCTGCACATGACTGACTTAGAAGCGCAGCATGTATTCGTATCTGCAGCGGGTAAAACCTTCTTCATCTGCTTCGCAAATAGAGTAATTGTTCAGTTTACTTCTGAGAACGGTATGCGTTGGCTTTTGAACCCATACTTTATAGGGGCCCCAAGCGGGAGGGAGCTTCTTTCCATTCCTATTATTTCCCCTCGGTGTATGCTTGTACGAGATGAATAATCGCAAATTAAACTCAAACTTGGGTTGCTGTTCGTCTATCCAGATACGTCAGAGATTACGGACTCTTAATGGTATATGCACAAAGTTAAGCGTTATGTGAATGACGACAATGATGAACTTCTGTTGTATATCGCAATGTAAATTTAACCAATTCAGCAATATTCATGTACTGGATAGCTTTCTGGTTTCATATGATTTTTTTTTGACGTTTTTGATGAAGGACACATTCAAGGAGCTGCTTGTCACAATGTCACATCATAAGTGGATTCTTTTTGCCACTTTTCATGGAGAGGAGCACAGTATCCGAATAAAAGGAATGTCATGAGTGGGCTATGTGTGTGTAGGCAGGATGCGATTTTCATTAGAGATACTATGTGTGCCAACAGTGTTTTACATGTTTTGGAGTGCATCACGTATACTCATACATCACATGCGAAAGAGATGAATTTTTTTTTTTAAACAATGCAGACTCGAGGCATCCTTGGGCATGTTTTTGAATCTCCAAAGAAAATTGCATGGTTTTCTTCTTTTCTGTTTGAGTTTATTTTTGGAAAGCGGGTGCGCTTCTATTATGCTGAAAAGGAAGTTAATGATGGAGTCGATTTGGTTCTTTTGTCACTTTCAGCATTTATTTGTACGTCTATTCTATAGAAATGAAGTACTCGTATACTGACGTCATTGCAACATTTTCGTGATGGCTATTTTCAAACCGATTTTTTTTGCTGCATGCAAATGAAAGGAATTTGAATTGCATAAAGGATTTGTGTAGTAATTTCAGAGGTAAGAGGTAAAAGGAATTAATTTTGAATTTCTTATTTTTCCTTCTTTTATCTAGGAAATACCATCAATTTTCATTTTAAAAATGCATGACTATAAGTAAAGTTAAACATAGAAAATTCAGAAATAGTTTCCGTCAGTCAGGACAAAAGTGCTTGATGAATTTATTAGTCAAATGGGGAGTCAACAAATACTTGTTAGTACTATCCTTTGTTGAAGATTAGTAGTACCCCTGATGACTAAATAAAGTAGAAAATCACTCCATTATTCGTATAAATAATAGAAATAAAAAACCGACTACAAAAATCACTGAAAAATCTTTTACATAGAAAATGAAGTAAATTATTTGGTATATGCGATGTCCCTCCTAAAATATTAAGTATTCAGAAGTTGCGTGTGAATATATTCGTTTTGCATTGCTTCAGTGTGAGAGAAGTTCAAACAAATCTTACGTATTACCTATTGCTCGTTGTTTAGTGCTGTAATGTTAGAGCTGCATAAGAGTCAATAAAGTGTGATAACATATTTCACGAGTAGCACAAATAGAGTGAGTTTTTTTTTTTAATACTGATTCTTACAAAAATGTCATTACTTACAACTTTGGCTTTTTTTTACGAGAAGTAGGATCTTGACTGGTCTGAATCAGCCAGTGTTAAAGGGCGTAACTATCCGGATGCTCCTTTGGTCACAACATGTCAAGGAACTCTCAGTTTTCTGGCAGTGTAAGGGTGCTTTCGGCTTATCACCGAAAAAAGGTTCTCTGAATCTATACGGCTATGATAAGAAGGAACTTTCGCGTAAGTATGTGACTTTTGCACCAAACTCCAAAGAACAGCTTGTCTCGGCTGCATGGGAGCTTTTCCGAGTAGATGCACTGCTCAATCTACCTTCTCTCGATACTTATATCATGGGTGGCCGTGGTGTAGTGGTAACATCAACGCTTGTCACGCTCTTGGTTCACGGTTCAAATCCTGATCTCAACAATCATCTATTTATTTCGTCTGCAATAAATAAAAAAGTCGATCAATTGCGAAAGCTTAGTCAACTCTACTGCGAAGGCAGTAGGGTGGTCATATGGCTTAAATGCAACTTGATCGTGATGATGACATCAGGTGAAGGGAAAAAAATACTGTGAATCATGAGCAACGACAAAAAGCAAAAAACAAACAAGCTCCCCAGTTATCTGGACGCCACCCTTGGAGTTTACTGAAAACTTTATACCACCTAAGTTTCAAACCCACTACACCAATCTTTCTTTCTCTCTCTCTCAATTTCTTCAAACGCCCGTGCCCTGAAATAATTTAATGGTATTCATATCCCATTTGGCGCGTGCATATTATACCTCTTAGGCGAGGTGTCATTTGGTACCAACCCACACTGGAGTTTTGATGACCTTGCGCGACACTTATCCTACGAGCTGTCTTATGGATATGCCATCTGACGCAATGACACCAGAACTTCGGTTGTTGCACAAATTTGAAGTCGACTTGCCTTTTGTTCAGGACTGGCTTCGGTCAGAATCTGATTCAGGTAGGAATTGTAGCCGAATCTTCACGGATGGCTCCAAAACCAGTCAGGGGTCCGGTGCTGCTGTCTTCTTGGAGGACAACAATATCAGGCTTCATTTTCCGTTCGGCAAATATGCGTCTGTTTTCCAAACCTAGACTTATGCAATCCTAATGGTCATGAACTATGTTGTAAGGAATGGGTGGAAGGGTCTCGGAGTATTTGAGTCTGTAGTGACAGTCAGGCTGCGCTTAAGGGCATGCTCAACCCTTTAACTACTTCCAAGGTAGTTCTAGAATGCAAGAACTCTCTGAATTCAGTGGCAAGGTTGAACTCTGTGATTCTTGTCTGGGTACCAAGCCACACTGGAATCATGGGAAATGAGATCTCTGATGAGATTGTAAGGCAAGGCAAGGCTCAGAGGAGATTTTCTCAGGACCCGAACCTGCGTTGGGTCTTCCTGTGTCCTCGGTCAGGGCCTCCATTGACGTTTGGGTTTCTTATGAACATAATTGTATGTGGCACCATTCTCCCCCAGGATGCGGGCAGACTGAACGAATGCTCCCGGACGTCTGTAAGAAATCCGCGGCATTCTTGCCTCAGCAGAAAAGACTGCAGGCAACTTATCGGCGTTCTCACCGGGCACTTTGCTTTTGCTAAACACCTCAATGTGGTAGGCTTAATTGATACAACAGTCTGCGACGCTTGTAGAGAGAGGTCGACACTGCGAAACACTTCCTCTGTCATTGTCCTGATTTTGATTGTATCAGGTGGCAGATTTTCGGCGCTGATGTGGTGAGTGGCTGATACCATAAGCTCCTCATCACCGAAGCGTTTACTCGGCTTTCTCCGGAAGACGAGAAAATTCCATTAAAATGCGTAAAACAGGGTTTGCTTCTTCGTGTACAATGGACCAGTTGCGTCTGAGTGTTCCAGTGCAATGTTTCCTGATCCGACAAAGAAAAATACAACTTTGGTTTCATCGTAACTTTTGTTCCTTCAACCACCTTCTAACCATTAGTGGTGCTTTTATTGATGTCCAGGAAAAATGCATGTAACCTAGTTTCTATGAACATTTTTCCTTCATTTTCTTCATTAGTACCCGTCTATGATTTATAACCTGTTTATACTTGCTCCTATAGGGCAGTCTTGATCAACTAACTAACATAAATAAAGTGCACGACTGAGTCGCACGTACTTGCACCTACATTTGTGCTGTTTACGAGTATCTGCAAAACCTCAAGTTTGAAATTGGAACAAAATATTCAAAATAGTAAAAATTTTGCTTAAATATAGATTTTGAATAAAATCACTAGTCATATTTGAAATCGAACAAATTTTGTAAAAACCGGTCAATAAGTAAAGTACCGTTATACGTATTTTCTGCCAAAAACATGGTACACAATTGAATTTGATCAAAATGATCAGAGCCGTTTTCGAGCAAATCGACTTTTTTTTTTATCAAAATCGGCCATTAGTAAAGTACCGATCATTTTGGGGTTAGAATGAAAACTACGATTTCGCCGCATATTGTGAGCCCGATGACCCCAGATATGAAGTTTGAAGAAATCCGTCCAGCCTTTTTAGGCTGCAGTTGATCGTACATACAGACAGGCAGAATTAAAAGACCCACTTTTTTGAGTTTCTCTATTATGGTAATGTCAAGTTTGATCAAAATCTCGAGATCGAACAATTTCTGGAAATCTATACTTGCCTTTATAGGTGCAAGCAAAAAAAGTAGGTGTCTGTCTGGACCTCGGGCTGCAGCCTAAACGACCTTCTGCGGATTTGTGGCGAAATTCTAATTTCCAATCTAACCTCAAAATAACGGTAAAAATTCGAATAACGGTACTTTACTTATTAGCGGACTTGCAACAGTTGTCTATTTTTCGGATATGCCTCAGACGATTTTATTCAGAACATGAAATGACATTAAAAATGTTGACATATGGCACTCTAGTTTTTAACGAATTTTACGAAAAACCCCAATTTGTTGCTTCTTACCAATTTTTCCTAAATTTCAAATCTGTACAATTTATAAACGAAAAGCACATATGGAGCAAGTACGTGCGATCCAGTCGTGCCCTTTATTCATGATAACATGAACTTCTTTGGTATTCTTTGATGTCTTTTCATCGTTAAGGATAGAAAAGTAGACGTTTTCGAGATCAAAAAATTGCAGGCGAAATGAGATCTTGCGACGTATATACGAGGGCAAGGTGAAAAGTTATCGGCCTGACGCAGGGATGGCGTTCCAACCAGCAAACATTTATGTTTCCTGCCTGGGTGCACTTCTCATTAGTTCGTATGACAAGTTTCAACTTGTTCTCTCAAGGAGTTTCTTTACACGAATTTTTGCAGTAGACGTCTTGCGTTTTTCGTTAAAATGGATAAACTTGAATATCGGTGATAAAACTTTTCGTTTTAGATGGGTTAACCCCTAAGGAAATTCATCTAAAGTTGACAAAAGTTTACGGGGACTCTGCTCCTTCCATGTCAACCGTTAAAAAGTGGGCAGCTGAATTTAAACGTGGTCGCACGTCCCTCGAAGATGACCCACGTGAAGGACGGCCAAAAACCGCAACCACACCCGAAACCATCGAAAAAGTGCATGATATCGTGTTGGACGATAGGCGAAGGAAGGTGAGTGAGATAGCTGAGGCTGTGTGTATATCGGGAGAGAGGGTGCGAAACATCTTGCACAAAAACTTAGGGATGCGAAAGCTCTGCGCAAGATGGATGCCGCATTTGCTGAATGCCGATCAAAAGCAAATGCGCAAACGATTTTCGCGGCAATCTTTGGACCGATTCAATAGGGATCCGACCGATTTTGTGCGGCGATTTGTCACCATGGATGAGACATGGGTCCACCACTACACGCCAGAAACGAAGCAGCAGTGGAAGCCGGTGGTTCAGCGCCAAAGAAAGCTAAGTCAATCGCATCTGCCGGAAAGGTCATGGCCAGTGTGTTTTGGGATGCGAAAGGGATCTTGTTAATTGATTACCTTGAGAAAGGCAGAACAATTACAGGCGAATATTACTCCAACCTTCTTGGCCAGCTGGATGCCAAAATTCGCGAGAAGAGGCCTGGCTTGAAGAAGAAAAAAATCATCTTCCACCAGGACAATGCACCTGTACACAAGTGTGCGTTGGCGATGGGAAAACTGCGGGATTTGGGGTACGATTTGCTCGGCCATCCCCTCTATTGACCTGATTTGGCACCCTCAGACTTTCATCTGTTTCCAAACTTGAAGAAATTTGTTTCTGGGAAGCGCTTCGCATCCAATGCAGAAGTTGAGAGGGCCGTTTATGAATATTTTCACAGCCTTCCAGACTCTCACTTCCGAGAAGGAATACTGATGTTGGAGAAACGCTGGAGCAAGTGTGTTGAAGTCAAGGGAGGTTATGTAGAAAAATAAAATCGTTTTTTAACTGAAAATCGCAGTCTTTCATTTTCAGGCCGAGAACTTTTCACCTTGCCCTCGTAATACATAAGGGTGGCCGTGGTGTAGTGGTAATGTCATCGCTTGTTACGCTGCAGGTTCACGGTTCAAATCCTGATATTAAGAATCATCTATTTACGAGTATTTCGTATGAAATAAATAAAAAAGTCGACAAATTGCGAAAACTTATGTCAACTCTACTGCGAAGGCATAACACTGGCAGTAGGTAGTAGTATATGGCTGATAATGCAATTTGATCGTGATATCAGGAGGACAGAAAAATATACTGTGAATCATAAGCAGTGACAATAACATGCTCCCGAGTTATCTGGACGCTACCCCTGGAGTTTACAGAAACTTAATACCACTTGAGTTTCAAACCATTGCATCAATCTTTCTTTCTTTCTCTCTCTCTCTATGTCTATCTGTAAACTCCCGTGCCCTGTAATAATATATGGGTATTCATATCCGTTTGGTGCGCGCAAATTTTAAAAAAGCATAATTAATTTGAATTTTTGTTTTTGTTTGAATTGTTGTTTTTATTGTTGCCATTTCTTTTCTAAAATATTAAAACTATTGACTAATGCGACCTACGCTAGCTCCACCGTCTTGGAAAAACGTTATCAAGCGCTACCTACTTTTCATGATCTGGAAAAATGTAAAGTATAAGGAACAGCAAATAAAAAGAGCAAACAAATTTGGTTTTCCTTAGTCTACGCTAAAACGTCCGGTTTTTCCAAATGGTGGATTCGAGGTGCAGGTTTTCACAATTATTTCAGAAAAGGTTAATCCTTGGTAAAAACTTATCAAGACCAACTAGAAAGAATATATAATTTCCAACGAGATTGTGAAGTTCAGCTTACCTCATAATAAAAAAGGAAACTCTCATGCAGCAATGCGCTGAGGCGAAACGTTCTTTCAATTTATGTCATTTTCAAGATAAAGTGTCCAATTTTATTTAATCATGTGAAATTTTTATTCAGAAATCACAGGTGCGAATATAATAAAGAAATACTGTTCTAAAACGCATTTTATGTAATCCCAAGATAAATTATTTCCACTTAAATCACGAATTCGATTTTTATCACTTACTAACATACATACGGATAGTTCTGTTGTTTGTTACATGCAATAATATTGGGAAAGTTCCGTAGATATTAATATCAAACTCTCTGTAAACAAATAACAATTCAAATTTAATCGTTCGTAATGTATGTAGATCATCAGTTTTTATTATATTATGCAATCCGAATCTATAAACAAAAAGTGTTCCAGCATTTCCACCGAAAAATCGTCTGCCAACAGTCAATATTGTATAAAATTTCCGACAAAAACTCATAAAGTTCCTCGAAATATCGGCATGATTTCCATCAAAATCAAATGATCCGTTTATGAGATACTTTTGCCACGATTGTTTTTCTTTCGATTATGTGTCTCATTAAGCCAATAAAATGAAACCAAGTAAAGTCGAAACCGTATCAATTTCACTGGCCCGGAACAAAATTATTAAATGTCCAAAAGCCTGTAATAATCGTTTGGCTATTAACGTCGCTGATAATAAGTCACACGTTAGCCTTATGAAAATCTCATTAAGAGTACCATGAAAGAAGTACTTACAACGGACTTATTTATGAATTATTAACGCCCCCTCGCCACGAAGCCAAAAGAAAGAGAAAGTCCAATCAAAATCAATGAAAAACGACTTCATAAGGTTTTATAGTGCCATGCTCGCTGTATTGTGTTGCCATACAACTTCAATGAATCATTTTCCATTTCGCTGGATCGTCAACGGCTAGCGTTCTATCCTCAAGAAATCGCATTAGAATCGCAAATTTTGTTTCTTTGTGGTGTTTTTTTTATTTATAAACTAGAAAAACCTAAACAATACAATCAAATTCATGACCCAAATAGTGAAATGGAAGGAAAAGGAAATAGAAGCAGAGAAACTTTGTTACGTAAAAGAAAACAAAACTCGTGTTTATGTGTAATAAACAAAATTGCTGTAGTTTGTGCTCGGCGACTACGAGTATTTAACTGAAAGTGAATTTCTGGATTTGTTTGATAGAAAATTCGAAAATGGGTTACTAAGGGCGCAAGGGTAGCCAATCCTTTAAATCGACTTTCTTCGGTTTGACGGCAGTAATTCGCATGAGATTTTTTTTTTTTTTTCTACATTTGCAGTGTATCCTTGAAAATTTCTCCATTTTGCTTCTTTGAACATATCAAGTTGGGACTTTTGTAAAATTACTTAAACCATCATAAGAGGATTTGTGGGGGGATGAAAAAGCTAACGACTATGCATGAGGGAGTGCCCTTTTGCCTTAGCCTGAGATTATTAACGTTGGGCGAGGTTATAGCAAGAAAATAAAAGTAATTAAAGGGATGTAAGAGGACGTGGTAAAATGAAAGAGTTGAACATTGGAAAATTCATCAGGAAATCAAATTTGGAAGCTATTACTGGCTTTGTGGGGCGGCTATAAAAAGGAAATGGCATTTGACAGCCCTAATTTGCCTTTGACTTTATGTTGGTGGACACCTCTTGTTTTTTTCTATCATTAAAATGAAGTAGGAAAATAATAAAGTTACCCACCTGGCTTGGTTAGGTCATAAAATCGAAACACCACGCCAGTGAAAAAAACAAAGAGTACCACAACCTTTGCATTTAGAGTGAACCTGCCACGAAGTAGTTCTACATGTAGGTAGATGTGAAAGGCAATAAAAAGAGGTCAGAATAAGTATGGTTTGTTATTAGAGCCCACATTGAAGAAAATCACGAAATGAAGGGGTCAACAGAGGTGATGCGAGACATGAAAGAATCCCAGAGTTTCGATTAAAGTATTTTTTCATTTGTATAAAATAAATTACGGGGGCATATGAACGACAATGAATTATGTAAGAAAATTGAGACATGAAATAGTAGGTGCTCTCTTTTGTTTGTATTAGGTGCGCAACTAAGTTTTCGCTGTTTGTCAATAGATGGCTCCAGCAGTAAGTGCTGGTCGATTTTGACATATCCAAAACGTCATGAACCGAGCTTAGACATATCGTAAACAAACTGTTTTGATACATTAGTGTCATTTACTTTTGGTTGTGTGAAAATATCTGATTTTGTGCTAAATAATCGTCATTTGCGGGAAGGGTTGATTTTCTTCTTTCATTCGAAGAAACGGCGGCTGAAGCGCATCGAGAGCTCCAAAAAGTTTACGGAGATGCTGCTCTAAGTGAAACAACGTGCCGTGATTGGTTCCGTCGCTTCAAAGACGGTGATTTCGATGTTGACGACCGTCCGCTTGAAGAAAGGCCAAAATCCTTCGAAGACGCTGAATTGGAGGCATTGCTCGATGAGGATCCGTGCCAAACGCAAGAACAGCTTGCTTCAGCATTAGGAGTTACCCGTCAAGCTTTTTCCAAGCGATTGCATGCGTTTGGAATGATTCAAAAACAAAGAACTTGGGTTCCTTATGATTTGAAGCCAAGGGACGTTGAGCGTCGTTTTTTCGCCTGTGAACAACTACTCCAGCGGCAAAAAAGGAAGGGTTTTCTTCATCGTATCGTGACGGGTGATGAAAAATGGATTCATTACAGCAACCCAAAGAAAAGAAAGTCATGGGGACTTCCCGGTCATGCTTCTACGTCGTCGACTCGGCGAAGATTATGCTGTGTATTTGGTGGGACCAGGTCGGTGTCATTTATTATGAACTGTTGAAACCCAACGAAACCATCACTGGGGAATGGTATCGACTTCAATTGATGCGATTGAGCTGAGCACTGCGCAAAAAACGGCCACAATACGAGCAGATGCACGAAAAAGTGATTATACAGCATGACAACGCTCGGCCTCACGTTGCCAAACCCGTGAAAACCTACCTGGAAATGCTCAAATGGGAAGTACTACCCCACCCGCCATATGCCCTATCCGATTATTACTTGTTCCGTTCGATGGCACATGGTCTGACTGATCAGCAGTTCCGCTCATATGAGGACATCAAAAAATGGCTTGTTCGTGGATAGCCTCAAAAGATGAACACTTTTACCGTAACGGTATTCGAGCTCTGCCAGAAAGGTGGGAAAAAGTTGTAGCTAGCGATGGGCAATACTTTGAATGATTCATTTGTAACCATTTTTTCACAATAACGTTGCATTTTCATAAAAAAAAAACAGCGCGAACTAATAATATAAAAGGAAAGGCTATAAAGCAATGAGTGATCAACATTTTTAACGCAACTGATTAAATAGTGGATCTTTGCCGAGAATAAAGCTAGTTTTCTTGGAAGATCAGATCCAAATTAAACAGTCTACCCAAAACTTTTGGAGCTTCAAGTTGTTTAATTACTGCAATCTATATATTTTAGGCAAAGAATTATAAAATATTCTACACTCACTGGGACGTATACGAGTATGTCATGGTTTTTGAACTTATTTGTTCAACGTTTCAAAAGTTACACGCGTCTGACAGACACCGAGCAAAATCTATTAATGTTCCGTTTATACTATTCCGATATGGAAAACTTAGAAAAAGATATTTAATTAAAATTGCGAAATTAAGAAGATTTCAGATTAAGGAATTTTTATTATTTAGTCGTTCTATTTACAAATTGGCTTAAAACTAGACTTATTACTATAAATTTAATGTTGGCTCAACAATAGGGGCCCAACGTATATCTACTTGAAAGTTGAATCATATACTGGTCGATTGGGCTCACACCGGCGTTCTCGTAAAGAAAAGCCTTAGGGTGGTACTTCCTTGTGATTGGGTTTCGCCACAGTCCTGTACAGATTCGAAGGACCTTCCGTTCGAATATTTGAATCTTCTTCATGGTGGTGGGCGATATGGTGAACCATATGGGGCAGCCATATGTGATAACTGGTCTTATCAGCTGCTTGTATACGATCAGTTTAGTCTTCTTGCTGAGCCCATTTCTCTTTCTGAGTAATGGGTGGACTAAATGCAACGCATAATTGGCCCTCCTTAGGATGATTTTAGCGTGAGAATTAAACTTAAACCTCTCGCTGAAATGGATTCCAAGATATTTGGTGGTTTGCTTGGTTCGCACCTCGGTGTTATCTGGAAGAGAAATCCGTATGTTATGGTAGCGAGTTGCGAACGCTCGGCGTCCCCAGATTAGTTCCGTCTTGCTGCTGTTAATTTTGATTCCCCATTTGAGGTAATACTCCCAAAGATTTTTGACGTGGGTTTCAACTCTCCTAGCTGCTATTTCCGGGGAAAGCGAAACAGCGTAAGTGATGGAGTCATCCGCATACAGCATTGTTCTGGTCCTTGCTGCATTCAATGGTTGGTCTGCAGTGAAGATGTTGAACAGTATTGGTCCAAGCCTTGATCCGTGGGGCACTTCAGCGTTGATTCGTTTTATTGAATACTTTGATTGATGTACCTGTACATAAAAAATTCTGTAGGTTAAAAAATTGAAAATTAATCTTACCAGATAATTGGGGAAACCAAAATGAATTAGCTTGAAAATCAGTCCTTTGGTCCAAACACTGTCGAAGGCTTTCTCTATGTCTAGCAGGCAGACTACGGTAGTCTCTTTTTTGTTCAGGCCATGGGTGACATCGCTGTGTAGCTTGAGCAGAGGGTGAATGGTTGAGTGCTTTCCTCGAAAACCATATTGGTTATTGGGAATTATTCCTTGCTCTGAGCAAAAGTGATTAATCTTCCTCAACATCACTGATTCTAGTATTTTGCTAACACAGTATGCGAAATTAAGAAAAAAACAGCATTTTGTTATATTCAATTTTTTTTTTTTTTTTAATTTGCAATATGTGGCCCAAGGCCCAAGGAGTCTATTATTAAAGATGGGCTTAAGAGCGGTTTTCAAATAGCAGTGACCGCAAAGAGCAGTTAAGACTAGCGGCGTTGTTGTCCTCTTTGTTGCTCAGTTGTTTCAATGCCAATACCACTGTTCCGCTTGTAAGTTAGTTTGTTTAGTGTACTGAATAAAGAAACATATTGTTGACTTCGTCGCGAAATGTATTTCTTGTATATATATAGGTATTTATTTTAGAAAAAAACAGAACAAATGAATTGAAAGTGACAGAAACAAGCAAAAAATAATAAATAATAAATGTACACAAACCAACCGATGAAAAATGAAATTCTTTACATTCTCTTTCCCTGGAATCATACATAAAAGTGAAAGTGTAGAGAGTACATGATATGGGCAAGTGCGAAAGAGGCGATTGCGTTGCATACGAACTGCGATTTAGTATGTTGTACTCGTAGTACAATGTCACTGAAGTGCAATGAGCGAAGAATGTGTGGGTGCCGTGTGAGGTCACCAGCGAAAGTGTGTTTGTGTGTGCGAAACTGTAAAGAGCAGAAAGAAGCTCAATAACTATTATTTACTTACTTCACTTTACTTACTTTAGATGGCGCTACAGTCTGGAGTGGACCAAATTCTCAACCAACAAGCGTTTCCAGCCAGCTCAATCTTGAACTAGAAGCCTCCATTTTTGCACACGAAGTTGGTTGAGATTCCTTTTCACTTCTGTCCGCCACCCTAGGCGTAGCGTCGTTCCTCCAGTTTGAATTCGAAGACGTCTTAGCCATCTTAAACGATGAATTCAAATCATTTTGACTAGATCTATGTCACTATACAACCGATATAATTCGTAGTTATCCTTTGATAACGTCCACGCTTCTGCGCCGTACATGAGAACTAGGCTTTGCTACTCAATTTAATTCTTTACCCAAAGAAGAGTCTTCGTTTGATCTCTGCGCTGGTGTCATTGTTGTACTACCTCAAAATTGTAGCTGTCTATTGTGACTTTCTGTCAATTTCGCCTATGTTAAGTATCTTTTCTAGATAATAGCATACACTCTGTTTTGCCTCGTCAACTGTTGAACCCATTTTCGGCCCTTCTGTTTCAATACTTACGAGCGCACCACTGATAGCCCGCTGTGTTATTCACTGTCATCGGCGTACGCCAGTAGTTGTACAGGCTTTTGAAAGATCGTACCTCTGATATTAGCCTGAGAACTTTGTACAATCATTTCAAGTGCGTCACCTTGTCGTAGTTATTTTCTGACATCAAAGGCATCGATGATATTGTAGTATGCGGGCTACGGCTCGAGTAGATAAAACAATTATTCTGAGAAATTATTTCTTTATTTTCTACTCTATAGAACAATTCAAGTTCACACTATACTATTCTTCGCCTTATTCTTTTCTTACAAGGTCTCTTTCCTCTCAAATCACTTTATCTCCTTTCAATTTCTTAATTCACAAATCCAAACTAATTACTTTTTCTTGTTCACTCTCAACTTTCAATTTATCACCAAATTACAACTTCGCCCATTATCACTTTTCCAATCTCTTCGCCACGGTTCTAAACCAACTGTGTTTTTTTTTGATCGCCATCTGTCCTTATATAGCAGAAGTTTCTGATAGCCAGAAGCTTCTAGCAAATTCTTCGACCACTGGAACAAGAGAAATAATTATTGCAGTTATAATTCCCTTTTATCCCTGATATTATTCGTCTCTTTCGTTGACATGAGCTGTGGAGACTTCGTCCCAGACACGAACCTCGAATGAAAGGACAGTTTGAACCAAAATTCTGCCAAAATGGAAAGTCACTGCGGAATTTGCTGCATAGACATAGGCGCGTAGTTATTATTATGCTACACTGCCCCCCTCTTAGACGTGTTCGTCCCGAACAAGTGCATCCTCATTTCGGCCATTGTATCGACTCAGTCGGTCCACATGAACCACTTTCATTTTGGCCCTCGGTCCTCGCTGGATGCGGTAGACAACATCGTTGATGCGGGTTACTATTCTGTAGGGACCTTCCCAGTTCCGCTGTAATTTAGGTGACTTCCCTTTTTGGCGATGGGGATTATACAGCCACACCAGATCTCCTTCCTGGAATCCTGACGTTGTTGCCTTGGCATCATACCTGGTCTTCATGCGGTCGCTCGTCATCTTAATCTGGCTTCTGGTCCTTTGGTGTATGTCCCTAAGCCTTTCCCTAAGGTCCGCCACGTACTCTTCTTCATTTCTGGGCTCATTGGTAGGAGATCCAAATTTCACCTCACTGGGTAAACGAGCTATTCCACCGAATAAGATTTCGAACGGCGTATGTCGAGTAGTGCTATGCACGGCACTTCTATAGGCCATCAAAAACAAGGGAATCTGCCGGTCCCAATCCCGTTGGTAGTCACCTACGACCTTCGAGAGATGTTCGTCCAAAGTCCTATTGAAACGCTCCACCATACCGTCCGACTGTGGATGAAGCGGGGTTGTCCTTGTCTTTTTGATTCCGAGTAGTTGACACATCTCTTGGAAGATTCTTGACTCGAAGTTCCGCCCTTGGTCAGAATGCAATTCCAAGGGCACACCGAATCTGCTAACCCAATTGTAGACGATCTGCTCCGCCACGGTTCTGGCTTCCTGGTTAGGGATCGGAAACGCTTCCGGCCACTTACTGAAGTAGTCCATCACTACGAGTATATACCGATTACCATTGTCGGTTTCCGGAAAGGGCCCTGCGATGTCAATGGCGATTCGTTCGAAAGGTGCTCCCACGTTGTATTGGTGCATCTTACCTCGAGTTTTGATTCTCGGACCCTTGCTAGCTGCACACACGTCGCATTTTCTGCACCAGTCTTCGATATCTTCCTTCGCTTTTAACCAATAAAAACGTTCTCGTACCTTTTCTAGCGTCTTATTCACTCCCAAGTGGCCTCCGGTCGCCCCGCCATGCATTTCCTGTAACACCTCCTTGACCCTCGTCCGCGGTACGACAAGCTGCATTACAAACGACTTTCCGTCGGAGGATTCCCATTTTCTTCTCAGAACACCTTCTTGGACATGGAGGGAGTCCCACTGCGCAAAATATGCCTTTAAGGTCGGGCTTCTGTGAGAGATGTCCTGATGATCCGGTTTCTCCATGTTCTCCTTCCAGGCCAGAATCGGCTCGATATCCGGGTCTTCCTTCTGAGCGTTCCGGATCTCATCTACGCTCCAGCCGGCGATAGGTTCGGCTCTCATTCTTTGGATGGAAACCAGCTCCCGTTCTTCCTGACGCGCACAATGTTTACAATCCGTTCTGCATGGTCTCCGGGACAGTGCATCCGCATTAGAGTGGAGCTTTCCTTTACGATGCTGTATTTCGTAGTCGTAGATTTGCAGCCTTTCGATCCATCTTGCGACCTGACCCTCAGGACTCTTGAACTGTAATAGCCATTTTAAGGCTGCATGGTCTGTGCGAAGAACGAACTTCCTCCCGTAGAGGTATTTGTGAAAATGCTTCGTAGCCAAGATCAAAGCTAGAAGTTCTCTCCTTGTCACGCAGTAGTTCCTTTCTGGCTTAGAGAGCACCTTGCTGAAGTACGCAACCACCTTCTCTTGGCCGTCATGCACCTGGGAGAGTACGGCTCCTACCCCGACATTACTAGCATCTGCATCCACAACAAACGTTTCCCCGGGAGTGGGGTAAGCCAGTATCGGGGCATCGCATAGCCGTTGTTTAAGTGCCTTGAAGCTCTTCTCGCACTCAATTGACCATTTGAATTGTTTTCCCTTTTCCGTCAACTGGTGCAGGTTCTTTGCGATCCCGGCAAAATCCTTCACGAACCGTCTGTAGTAGGTGGCTAGGCCCAGGAAGCTCCTTAGTTGGTGTTTGTCTTTGGGGACTGGCCAGTTTTTCACCGCTTCGACCTTCTCCGGATCGGTTCTCACTCCTTTCGCTGAAATTATGTGTCCCAGGTACTTGACTTCCGCTCTAAACAGGGCGCACTTCTTGGGGTTGAGCTTCAGGCGGGCACTTCGAAGCCTTTGAAACACATCCCTTAGATTGTCTCGGTGTTGCGCAAACGTTTTTCCTATGACGATGACATCATCCAAGTAAACCAAACAGGTTTTCCATGTTAACCCTTGCAGGACACATTCCATCAATCGCTCGAAAGTCGCCGGAGCATTGCACAGCCCGAATGGCATTACCGTGAATTGCCATAGCCCATTTCCTGCGGTGAAGGCGGTTTTCTCCCGGTCTTCTGGATGGATCTGTACCTGCCAGTAGCCACTCTTCAAGTCGAGAGTGGAAAACCATCGGGCTCCTGATAGTGTGTCTAGCGTGTCGTCAATCCGTGGCAGAGGGTAGCTGTCTTTCTTGGTGACGTAATTGAGCTGCCGATAGTCCACGCAGAACCGCGTGCTGCCATCTTTCTTCTTAACCAGTACAACCGGTGATGCCCACGGACTTTTGGAACTTTCAATCAGACCTTCTTTCTCCATTGCCGACACCATCTCTGCAACTTCTGTCTGCTTTGCCAATGGAAGGCGCCTAGCAGGCTGACGAATTGGTCTAGTATCACCAGTGTCTATTCGATGTTGTACCAGGTGTGTTCGGCCGTATTCTCCGTCCTGTGAGGCAAATACATCAGCGTACTCATTGATAAGATTCTCTGCCATAGTTCGCTGCTCCTGATTCAGCTCACTGGACTGGAGAATCGTTTCTCTCGTTTCCGCTGTCCAAGGTGATGTGAGAGGTTTTGGAGCATCACGTTCAGATATTGTTGCGACGGCGGTAATCGGCGTGCATTTTCCAGTCACCTCCCCTCGCCTTAGTTTGACAGTGTGTGGTCTTGCGTTCAAAACTCTTACTGGAACCATGGTGTTCTTTGGTTCGACTAACGTCTTTCCCACGATGTAGTCTTGAGAATTCTTCTCTGGGTCTGGTTCTACTATGTAGAATCGGTGGCTCCCAAGATCACCTTCCAGTTTCGTCCAAATGATTGTCTCTGAAGACGGCGGCAAAACTTCGTCTTTGCTGATGACTGTCCTGAGAGTTACGGCATTCTCATTTCCGTACACCATCGGAATCTCCACATTTCGATACCTCAGTACTTGCATCCCGATGTCCAAGATTACTTCATTTGCTTTCATGAAGTCTACTCCGATGATGCACTCGTCGCATATATCTGCCACCAGAAACGCATGGGAGAACGTCAGTCCTGCCAGAGTAATCGTAAGACGAACTTCTCCAAATACCTTCGCCATTTCCCCTGTTGCAGTCTTCAGGCAGTAGCTGTTGGTGTTGTGCAGCCAGGAGCTTTTGACGATATCTCTTCTTACAATGGAGGCAGTGGCACCTGTGTCGATGGTGGCTACGCACTTCTTCTCGTTGATTAGTGCCTCCACTGTCAGGCTCTTGTTACCCCGTTTGGTTTGCGAAACTTGAATGGTGGTCCTGGGGGCCTCGATTCCAGTAACCAACTTCTGCCCCGCGAAGTTGGTCCTTACGCATTTCCCGACTGCTGGTTTTGGGAAGTCTGACTGACAAGATGGATGTTATCACCTCCAGATGCTTCCTCTCTGCTTCTCCTACTTCCGCAATGTGGACAATTTCCTCGTCTAGGTGCAATTCTGCACTGCCGTTGTAGGTGTCCGGTTTGGTTGCAATTCCAGCAACGGATTTGACTTCCGCGAGCTCTGTCTTCATCCATGACGGCTGTTCTCTGGCATGAGCATTCCACGACGGACATTTCCCTGACACGGTGTATTCCCTGGTATGCTTGGTCCGCAGCCTTCATTGACAAAGCGAATGCCAATGCCTCGGGGAGTGTTCGCTTTTCAGCCATCCTTACAGCCATTTGCAGTTGTCTGTCCTCTATGGCCTGAATAAAAGCTTCCACCGCCATTTCGTTGATAAGCTCCTCACCGGCTTTAGGGTATGAAAGATGGGCTAGTCGCTCTATATCCGCTTGCAACTGTTGGAGCGTTTCCCCCCTTTTCTGGACTCGACTACGCAGCTGAACCCTGTACACCTGCTGCATGTGTTCATCCCCAAACCGCATCTCGATAGCCTGAACCAGAGAGTCGTAGTTCTGCTGTTTATCTTCCGGGATGGTCTGCAAGAGCTCCGCAGCTGGACCCCTCAGTGCAAGTGTGAGTGCAATGGACTTCTCTTCATCGTCCCAGCTATTGGTCATTGCGGCCGCTTCGAATTGCCTTTTATAAATTGGCCATGATGTTTGACCATCGAAGATAGGAGGCTGCATCTCCTTTCTTCTCAGACCGTCAGTGGAACATTCCCGTGCTTTCTGTCTCTTCACGTTGCTGAGCTCCTTAGCAAGATTTTCGACTTGCTTTCCTACTATCTCGAATTGCGTATCCACTTTTTCAAACTGAATCTCTATCTTCCCGAACTGAGTTTCCTGTTTCTCAAAATTTTCATCGAATCTAGTTTCGACTTTTTCGAGTTGCGTCTCGACCTTCTCGATTTTCTCTTCGATCACTTCGAATTTGGATTCCAAGTTCTTGTTTTGCTCATCAAGTTTACTTTCCAGAGCATCTAGAGAATTCTTTTGTTCGTCCATTGCTTTCTTTTGTTCATCCATTGCCTTCTTTTGTTCATCCAACTTAAGTTCTAGAGAATTCTTTTGTTCGTCCAGCTTAAGTTCTAGAGAATTCCTTTGGTCGCCCATTGCTTTCTTTTGTTCGTCCATCGCTTTCTTTTGTTCGTCCATCGCTTTCTTTTGTTCGTCCAGCTTAAGTTCTAGAGAATTCCTTTGATCTTCTATTGCTTTCTTTTGTTCGTCCATGACTAACTTAAGTTGCAGGAGCAGACTTGTTATACCCGGGTCGGCTGCTGTACTTACTGCTTCCTCTTCCACGTCAAACTCTACGTCGTGCGGATTTTCACCTTCCTGCGTTACTGCTTCTTCCAGACGAATCAGTAGGGCATCTTTTCCCCCAGTTGTGTCGAGGTTCCGCTTACTGAGTTCTGCCTTTAGTTGAGTTATAGTTAGTTTTCCCAATTTGCGACCCATTTTGCGCAACTAATTAACTCAACACAGAAATCGTTTTTTTTTTTTTTTTTTGCTTGTGCAATTTCACACCACGGAAATAGTTATTCACAGAATAAGTTTTATCCCACTTCTGACACCAATGTAGTATGCGGGCTACGGCTCGAGTAGATAAAACAATTATTCTGAGAAATTATTTCTTTATTTTCTACTCTATAGAACAATTCAAGTTCACACTATACTATTCTTCGCCTTATTCTTTTCTTACAAGGTCTCTTTCCTCTCAAATCACTTTATCTCCTTTCAATTTCTTAATTCACAAATCCAAACTAATTACTTTTTCTTGTTCACTCTCAACTTTCAATTTATCACCAAATTACAACTTCGCCCATTATCACTTTTCCAATCTCTTCGCCACGGTTCTAAACCAACTGTGTTTTTTTTTGATCGCCATCTGTCCTTATATAGCAGAAGTTTCTGATAGCCAGAAGCTTCTAGCAAATTCTTCGACCACTGGAACAAGAGAAATAATTATTGCAGTTATAATTCCCTTTTATCCCTGATATTATTCGTCTCTTTCGTTGACATGAGCTGTGGAGACTTCGTCCCAGACACGAACCTCGAATGAAAGGACAGTTTGAACCAAAATTCTGCCAAAATGGAAAGTCACTGCGGAATTTGCTGCATAGACATAGGCGCGTAGTTATTATTATGCTACAATATTTTTACCGGTCTTGATGGAGCAGCGTGCATTTTCCATCGTCATCCTGCACAGACGAACGCGTTTTTCAGGGATGCAGAAACTAGACATGGCTTTGTATAGATCGTCTCTATAAACGCTATCATAGGCGGCTTTAAAAATAACGAAAATGTGGTGAGTATATCGATTTGGAGCACTTGAGTTTTTTCCAAGATCTGCCGCAGTGTATATGAATACGTAGGGATTAACAAAAGTTCGCTTAGTTGGTGTCAATATAATAGTTCTTGAAAAAAAGAAAGATGCATTTCTGTAGCTTATAATCTAACAATATTCATTTACAAATTTCACAACAATAGGTAAAAATGGAGACGAGAAAGAGACAAATTAGTGACGTAAGCTCGGTTGAAGTTCCACCGCCAACACAGGAAGAAATTCGTTTTGTCATTCTCTTCGGATTTCGACGTCAACTCACGCCAGTCAAAATTCTGCAGGAATGCCAAAATGCATACGGGATAAATTCACCATCTCTTGTTACTATTTTAAAGTGGTTTCAAAGATTCCAGACAGGCCATTTTTCTGTGCAGGACGAATCTCGTGAAGGTCGACCCAAATCCTCGACCGACGATACAAATGTGACGCTGGTGAAGGCTAAAATTGACGAAGATGCCAGGATGACACAGGAGATGATAGCGGATGAACTGGGCTTGAATGTTATGGCTGTGTCTCGAATTTTAAATTATCACCTGAAATATTCAGAAGTCAGCTCTATGGGTTCCAACAATTTTGAATGGAGAGCAAAAAGAGGCTCGAGTTCAATTTGCTCAATATTTCCTGGATTAGTTTGAAAATGGAGAGTCAAGCTGCTTCAATAAGATCGTTACAGGTGATGAATCTTGGTTTTACAAGTACGACCCGGAAACCAAACGGCAGTCCATGGTATGGAGCCCAGAAGGTGCAAATCCACCAGTAAAGGCCAAACAACAAAAGTCAGCGACATAAGTTATGATGTCGATGTACTTCATCAGGGCGAAAATGGTTGCTGTCATCCCGCTTAAAACTGGTCAGACAGTCACTGCTAATTGGTATACTGAAACTTGCTTACCAAAAGTTTTCCAAAATTTACTAGGACACCGACAAAAAGCTACTTTTTGCACCATGACAATGCGCCTGCGCACACTGCTGAAAAAACCAACAACTTTTTTGCGCTCTCGGGTATCAATGAAATTCGCCCAGCACCTTATTCTCCGAATCTAGCGCCGTGTGAAATCTTCACATCTAATGAGGAGATTACTAATGCAGTTAATGTCAAAATCGAAAAGCTCCAAAAAGAGGATTTTGAAAGCTGTTTTGAAAGATGGATCTATCGGCTGAAGAAATGTATTGAAATAAATGGGAATTATGTGGAGAAATTAAAAAAAAGATGAGGATTAAATATCTAAAGTTAAAGTTATTTTTGTGTTTTATTATTCAATCAACTAAGCGAACTTTTTTAGTCCCTATGTATCTGATCTATCCTGGCCTAAAACCACACTGATATGGACTAATCAGATTGTTGATAAAAGGTTTAAAGGTTTAAATAGGATTTTATACACGACGATGACAGACTGATACATCTGTAGTCGTGTCGGGCAAACGATGCTGAGGTTCCAGTCGTCGGGCATTTCATCCGACTATATTCTACATATCTACCACATCGTTCTCGGCTCCAGCAGTAGGGTTATATTTGAGCTTAGATATTGCTGTCTTCACTTCACTTTGGTCGAGTAGACGGATGGAATTCTTAATTGGCATTGCCCACTTACTGATCACGCCTAGCTGTGATCGCAATCACAGTCTCACCTTTAACTGCGACAGCATAACTTCGCGATTAGCAAGCAGGTTCTTAAAGTCGGTCTCTTTTACATCAAGAGTAACTACAAATTGTTGCAACAATTAACCTGCAGTTAAATAGATAGATACGAGTAGATAGATATTTATTGTATTTTGATTTGCACAGCTTGGACAGAGATTTGATAACTTATAATTGAAGCGCCTGCAATTTATTGTCGTACGAATGGCGAAACAGTGACTATGTTTTTTTTTTTTTTTGATTTTGTCTGAGATTCGAACCACCTGGTCAGTAGTTCACTGAGCTACAGTACCCGTGACGAGTCAATAGGGAACAATACTCGTATTCGGCGGGACATGCGAGGGTAAGGTGAAAAGTTATCGGCCTGACGCAGAGATGGCGTTCCAATCAGCAAAAATTTATGTTTCCTGCCTGGGTGCACTTCTCATTAGTTCGTATGACAAGTTTCAACTTGTTCTCTCAAGTAGTTTTTTTACACGAATTTTTGCAGTAGACGTCTTGCGTGTTTTTCGTTGAAATGGATAAACTTGAATATAGTGCGTTGATAAAATTCTTCGTTTTGGATGGGCTAACCCCTAAGGAAATTCAACCAAAGTTGGCAACAGTTTACGGGGACTCTGCTCCTTCCATGTTAACCGTTAAAAAGTGGGCAGCTGAATTTAAACGTGGTCGCACGTCCCTCAAAGATGACCCACGTGAAGGACGGACAAAAACCGCAACCACACCCGAAACCATCGAAAAAGTGCATGATATCGTGTTGGACGATAGGCGAGTGAGATAGCTGAGGCTGTGTGTATATCGGAAGAGAGGGTGCGAAACGTCTTGCACAAAAACTTAGGGATGAAATCTTTGGACCGATTCAATAGGGATCCGACCGATTTTGTGCGGCGATTTGTCACCATGCATGAGACATGAGTCCACCTCTACACGCCAGAAATGAAACAGCAGTCGAAGCAGTGGGTGGAAGCCGGTGGTTCAGCGCCAAAGAAAGCGAAGTCGATCGCATCTGCCGGAAAGGTCATGGCCAGTGTGTTTTGAGATGCGAAAGGGATCCTGCTAATTGATTATGTTGAAAAAGGCAGAACAATTACCGACGAATATTACTCCAACTTTCTTGACCAGCTGGATGCCAAAATTCGCAGGAAGAGGCCTGGCTTGAAGAAAAAAAAAAATCATCTCATGAGGACAATGCACCTGTACACAAGTGTGCGTTGGCGATGGAAAAACTGCGGGATTTGGGGTACGAGTTGCTCGGCCATCCCCCCTATTCACCTGATTTGGCACCCTCAGAATTCCATTTGTTCCCAAACTTGAAGAAATTTGTTTCTGGGAAGCGCTTCGCATCCAATGCAGAAGTTGAGAGGGCCGTAGATGAATATTTTCACAGCCTTCCAGACTCACTTCCGAGAAGGAATACTAATACTATTCACTCGCAAACTATTCATATTAACTACTATCAGCTATTGAATTTTTATGAAATATGCTCTAAATGCTCTCAATAACGAAATGGCAAGCGTCCGTCTTTCTGCGTTAAGAACATCAATACGGTATGGATCGTCAACCAACAAGTCATAGGGTATATGCAGCGCTCGGACTTTTAGCTCTTTCTTTTTACTTGTACCAAGTTTTCACCAAAATCTGAACTTTTAGTTTGAGTTCCTCCTCAAAGCTTAAAAATTAAAATTGCACATTTTGTGCTATCATTTTCTACATACCATCAAATTGACCTACTCTGAATTCCAATTAGTCAAGGAAACAACAATTTAGGGACCAATTAGAGCTCAGTACATCTGATTATAGATAGACACTGGACAGCTTTGTAAGCTGTTATTGCAACACACAATTTTGCCAGACACCTGGAAAAGGACCAAAGATAAAATTACTTAAAGCTATAACTGCAGTTGCCTCAGCAGTAGAGAGAGTCGAATTCGAAACCTAATACCGCATGAAGAACGATGATGTCCAGTAGGGTGTAGGTTTTGTATGAAAAAAAGTTATGTTATTCTAGTTCAAGAAGCCATAAAATCAGTTTATCTGATATAAAATTTCTTTAAAGTCGCGGAAGTATAGTGTGAAAAGAAAGATACGCATATAATTGAATTTGAATTAAAAGTTTCAGAACTACTTTCTATCAATTATCAATTTAACTGAATGGGTTCATTTTCTAAACAAAACCCTAAGAGTGGTGCGAAATAAATACCACTTGCATTTCAGTAATAATCACGTTTGCTAATATTTCTTCTTGTTATAAGTATATGCATCTAAATTGGTTATATATGTTTCAGATTATAATCGAACTTACTCGTATGTAAGCGACGATCGTCACATCCCTGACAAAAGGAAATTGATGCAGGGATGTTCTCAAAAATGCATAAATAGTTGTTGCTTTTACTCACACATATTCACAGATAGGAAACTCGATTACAACAAATAGGTATTGCGAGGAAATAGAGGCTTTAGTGTGATATCTTTTTACTCATTTATTTCTGACTTGGAGGGTTACTGCCACTATCACTCGTAAGCTTTATAAACAGATGTGTAAGAAGTGGCCGCCAAAAACAGTCATGGCACAGAACAGTCAAGGAACCATTGAGAACGAGTTGAAAAGCATTGCAGAAACTCGAGCACGGTAGAGGGCAGACGTTATTGACGCCCTATGTCCCACAAGGGGTGACAGTACATAAACAAAAACATACTATACAGTGGAGGTTCACTATAACGAAAGCATATTTTAATTACATTGACAACTCTAAATAACGCACAGAAAAGTTTAAAATATAAAGAACTTGATAATTCTTAACTGCATTTTTATGTGAAACTATTTATTGATTTTATTTCTTAAAAAAGTCTCAAAAATAAGTATTCAATAACAGCGAAGAGAAGTATTTCGAGAATCTAAAGTGTATTCGATAAAACCTTGCGCCATATTTCCGTAAGCGCCTTCTAAACTTTAAAAGGCTTCCATCAGTATGTTTCGAAAGAAATATAGGGAAGACCTGCCAAACGTTCCTCTAACTTTAAAGTTCTTTACCAATCGCGGATGTGTGCACAGATGTTTGTCTATATGATAAATTATATACAAAAAGGTCTTCCTTAAAAATCTATTTTTAAATTCAATTTTTCATTGGTTGGCAATCAACTTTCATGCATTTTTTTTCTGATCATATTTAAAAATAGTTTCAAGTTTACAATAACATGGAAGTATACTCATTTTACTGGCTATTGTCATTACAATGGGGAATGCAAATATGTATCTTCTGCGATTACATGTCGCCGATGATTGCACCTATTTCAATCAATCGTAACGTGACTTTTTTCTCGCTTATTGACTGACTGCCTTGATCAAGTGAGTTTTATTTCTGTCAATTCGAGCGAAATGCAATTTGTTATATTTACCTCTTGCTGAATATAGATTCACAATAGTTTCCATAATTAACCGCAAACGGTTGTGATAGACAGGCATTCGATAAATAACGTTTGACAAGGTCTCTGCTCCAGTGAAGAGAAGAAACTTTCGCAACTCGTCTTGATTTCAACTCATATTATTTATTTATCAGAAGAGAAAGCATAATAGTACTTACATATAAATGAATCGGATTATTACTTAATTGTGAATGATATTCACGTACTGGTCAGTTAAAGGCAATGAATACTAAATTACATGACATGGTAGAGCAGATATCGTTAATCGTCTCTTAGGTTAGTTAATTATCTTTCATTTCCATGCCCAAATATTTAAACCCAATGCAAACTTTCAAAAATAAACTAAGAAAACCTAATTAGCGTACCTCAAAATCCTGGTGTTTTTCAATAGGTCATATCTAGTGAAGATCAAACGTCCCTGCAACGATCACTTGATGTATGAGTGGATGTTTTGGAGGGAAATGGGTACCGTATTAGTTCAAAAAAGACAGAGAAAAAAGATGGTAATTGATAAATAAACTGGAGCCGGCAATCAAATGTCATACTCCGAAATTGTCAAAAAATCTAGCAAATGCAACAACCAACAAGTGCTGCCACATCCAGAAATACGCAGAGAGATGCCAATTATAGTGAAACCCAAAGAAAAACAAAAAAGTACTAAAACCCGAGAAGACATAAATAAAAAAGTTGACCCAACAGGATTAAAAATATCGAATATTGAAAGTACTAGTAGGGGAATTGTCATCATAGAAAGTGAAAATGTCGAAGAAAGAAATAAAATAAAAAACCCTATTGAAGAAAACATAGGCGAGGAATATGAAGTAAAAGTACCAAATAAAATAAATCCAAGAATTGTTATGATAAACATGAAATACAAAAATGAGGAAGGAGAAATCACAGAGAAGTTAAAAAAAACAAAATTCGTTGTTGTCAGACAGCCGTATGAAACTAACAAAATATTACAAAAGTAAGAAAAACGACGCCGAATTCTACAATGCGATAGTCGAAATAGATCCAGAATCTTTTCCAAGGGTATTAGAGTTGGGAAAGCTCAGCATTGGTTGGGAAAAATCCAATGTAATAGATGGAGTAGAAGTAATGCACTGTTTCAAATGCAAAGGATTCAATCATAAAGCGGCAAACTGCAAGAAAGAAATAATATGTTTAAAGTGCCTGAAGCATCATAAGATAAGCGAATATAATGAAGAAGACGAGTAAATGAAAGACTTAGTTTAGGACTAGACGAAAATCATACGACATTGAGCAAGATTTGTCCAGTCTATCTAAACAAACTAGAAGTAAGAAAAAAACGAATTGGATATTAGCAATCAAATACCTTAAAAGCCATATACGCAAACATACAAGGACTGACTAATAATTTTGTGGAGCTAGAAATCTTAGCAAAAACATACCAGTATGAATTTATCATTCTATCAAAAACACACCTCACTAAAAACATAGAAGAAACAGCAATAAAAATCGATGGATACAATAACATATCATGTTTGTCTTCTTTAACAAGAACTGGCGGAACAACAATATACTATCGAAACAACTGGAAGGTAACCAACATTACTACAAAATCAGTGGAACCAGAGATGTGTTTGCTATCATTCAAGGTTAAACAGAAGGACTTCGAGATGATATTAGTTGCAATCTATAGATCACCCAGCTACTCGGAAAGAACATTCTGCAGTTTTTTTTGAAGAGAATATTGAATTACTAACCGAAGAAAGTAATAACCTATTAATAGCAGGGAATTTTAATATAAATTGGTGCAAAAATGACACATATAAAATGAAGATTGAACGCATTCTAAATGATAATAACTTAACACAAAAAATGGAGGATCATTCGAGAATAACAAGCACAACAAGAACTATAATCGACTATGTGATAACCAATATGCAGAACATGACTGTACATCCAAACAGGGACGAAAAGATATCAGACCATGAGAGTATTGAAGTTGTAATAAACACCAAATTTAATAAAAAAGTAGACGAAGCCGAGATTGACCATTTCAAATATACAAAAGAACTGTTCACCCAAGAACTTAGTAGAATAGATTTGACATATAATATACAGACTAATGTACATGATAACGCCAATAGGATTGACACAATTTTAAGAAATACTACTACTAAATTTACAAAGAAGGGGAAAGTAATTTTCAAAAACGGCACACATCAATGGTTCAATAGGGACCTGAAAATATTAAAGTACAACAAAATTAAACAATATAATATAGCAAGACTAGTTAACAACATTCAAACCTGGCAAGAATATGTAAACACACGAAACTATTACAAGGTAAAAATTAACAACGCAAAAAATCAATACGTAAGTAATAAAATAAGCTAAGCAGATGGACAAAAACAGATGTGGCGGCAAATAAAAAGCCTGGTGCTCAAGAAAGACAAAAATAAAATTAAAAGTGTTATTTTTAAAAATACAGGGTATAATAATGACCTAGAAATTGCTAACAAATTTAATAGGTACTTTGTATCAAGCATAAGCGACATAAGGGAATCAATTGAACGTGCAATATATAAATTATATAGAACCAGTAACGACCATTTTTAAGTTTAGACAAATAACCATACAAGAACTAAGACAAGTATGCAAATCGCTAAAAAATAAAACCGATTTCGATAAAATAAGCCCTAGAATCATAATCTACAATTGTAACATATTGGGAAACACGTTGCTGCATTTGGTGAACAGATCGCTCTTGACTGGAGATACTATGATTACGCCAGTAGAAATACAATAAAATGTGAAGAATTCCGACCAATAAATTCATTAAGAACTATAGGGATCTGCATGGCGATTGATCGGGAAACTACTGACTGTCCAAAACATGGATTGGACCAGTAGCGCAACAATCAAGTTCGTAATGTAGTTCTTGCTTTACCTCCTCGTGGTGGTCCCCGGGCAACTGCATGTATAAATCCTTATACATATAGGCCAAAATTGCAAGTGCGAGATTGTCTAGGGTCTTATGCCTAGGCTAGGTAACCTGGGCCAGCAACCCGCTTTACCGAAACTACAATAGCTATGGAAACCGACACAATGCCTCGGAAAAGGACTGATAATACGTTGACGACCTTTGACTATCGTACCCGGACTAAGATTGGTTTCTGGAATGTGAAGACGCTCCTTGACTCTCAGAGTGAAGGACCTCAGAACGCCAGATTCCTTCAATTGGAGCATGAGTTCATGCGATATAGGCTGGACATATTGGGAGTAAGCGAGATAAGATGGTTAGATGCGTAATACTGTATTACTCTACTCCGGAAGACCAACCGAAAACCCCCGTGGATATGGAGTTGGACTGCTGCTAACGCCAACAGCACGCAGAGGCCTAATTACCTGGCAACCGCACGGTGATAGGATTTTAACGGCCAGATTCCGGACGAGAGTACGTCGCGTCACCATCATACAGTGTTACGCCCCCACCGATGGTTCGTCTGAGGAAGAAAAGGAGAACTTCTACAACCAGTTGGGAGCTGTTCATAAAGCAACACCCAATGGCGACATTGTCATTGTGATGGGGGACCTGAATGCCAAGGTAGGCTGCGACAACGAAGGGCTCAAACATGTTATGGGACGGCACGGACTAGGCAATCGGAATGACAACGGCGAAAGATTTGTTGACTTTTGCAACGCAAATCGTCTTGTCATAGGTGGCACCATGTTTGAGCACAAAGCCTGCCATAAAATCAGTTGGGTGTCAACTGACAGGCAAGCAACCTCCAACCAAATTGACCATTTTGCCATCAGTCGCCGTTTTAGAAGTAGTCTCCTAGACGTCCGAAACAGGCGAGGTGCCGACATGGGGTTGGTACGAGATTACCATCTTATGATAGCTACTCTCCAACTACGCACTGCTGCCGTTCGTAGATCTAACGACACAAGAATACCTAGGTTCAATGTAGACCGACTGAGAGTTCCCACAGTGCGCCAAGAATTAAGGGACCATCTCTCACGTGGAGTGGAAACAATCAGCAGCTCCCTGCCCGCCACCATCCAAGACCATTGGTGCGCTGTGAAAACTGTTTTCACATCAGGTGCTGAAAGGATTGTCGGTCGATCACAGGGAAACCATAGGGCGTGGCTTTCCGAGGACACCTGGAGAAGGATCAACGAACGAAAACAGCTAAGAGCTCAAATTGCAGCAACTCCAGCAGCAGGGAGGATCGAGCTTGAGTCCCTATATCGCATGAAGATGAGAGAAGTACAGCGTAGCGTGAGACGTGACAAGCGCAATTACATCAATGCGCTGACTACGGAAGCAGAAGAAGCAGCAGCGAGGTGCGACAGCAGAACCGTTTATAGAATCACTAAGAAGCTTGTAGGTGGCCGAAACTCTACTCAACACCCAGTGAAAGGCTTAGACGGTTCGTTGCTAATATCGGATGAGGATCAACTGAAGAGATGGAAGGAGCATTTTGCTTCGGTTCTAAACTGAGTATTCGCCACCAATATGCACCCAAGTCAGACTGAAGTGTCCGCAGAAAGAAATTCCCGAATTCGCACCACAACCCCCAGTAAGGAGGAGATTATTACCGCAATCAAAGCACTGAAAACTGATAAGGCGGCATGACTTGACGGCATACCTGCGGAGCTTTTTCAAGCTGCGCCAACAGCACCGGCAGAGCTACTGTTCCCACTTGTCGGGAGGACATGGGAAGCCGAGAGTTTTCCGGATGAGTGGAAAAAGGGAATGATCGTCAAGCTCCCTAAAAAAGGCAATCTAATGCAGTGCGAAAACTGAAGAGGTATCTGCGTGCTGCCTGCTGTGGCCAAGATAATAGCTAGAATCATCCTGGAGCGAATCAAAGAACACCTTGAAGACACACTTGACGCCGAACAAGCAGGTTTCCGCTCTGGATCCTCCTGTGTCGACCACATCAACACCCTGCGGATCATCATCGAGCAATGTGTTGAATATCGATCACCACTTCACCTGTTGTTCATCGATTTTGAAAAGCGTTTGAAAGTGTCAATCGGGAATTTATTTGGCGTGCCTTGCGCAAGAGAGGCATTCCTGATAAATTAATAGCAATTATCAAGGCTACATATGATGGATCTACATGTCACGTTTTGCACAGAGGAAGGCTGTCTGAGGAATTCGAAGTCCAAAGTGGGGTTCGGCAAGGCTGCATACTTTCACCAATATTGTTTTTATTGGTGATTAGCGATGTGCTGAATGCGGCCTTATCAACAGGAAATGGAGGAATTCGATGGACTCTTACATCTGAACTCAAACACCTCGACTACGCCGACGATGTATGCCTACTGTCTCACAGAATAATGGACCTTCACCAAATGACAGCAAATGTGGAGAGGGAAGCAGACGTCGTTGGGCTGAAAATTAACTCGGCAAAAACAAAAATGATCAGCCTAGGACCAAACTCATCAACTCATATATGCATTGCTGGACAAACGGTTGAGAGAGTAGAGAGTTCCCAATACCTTGGGAGTATTGTCTCAACCTATGGCGGAACCGAACTGGATATAGCCAGCCGAATAGGTAAAGCAAAATCTGCGTTTGGGATGCTATCCATAGTTTGGCGAAGTAATGCAATTAGCTTAAACACCAAGCTACGACTGTTCCGTTCCAACGTTGAATCCGTGTTGCTATATGGATGTGGTACCTGGAGAGTGACCGTCACTATCACGAGGAAGCTGCAAACGTTTGTCAATAGGTGTCTACGTTACATCTTAAGGATATTCTGGCCAAACCGTATCTCTAACGAACAGCTTTATCAGAGAACGGGCCATGAACCTATAGGCACAACCATACGACGACGAAAGTGGCAGTGGATCGGTCACACTCTCCGAAAGGGTGACAGGTTCATAGCTAACCAAGCGATGCAATGGAACCCGCTTACCCAGGATGGCAGGATACGCGGCGGTCCTAGGAGTACGTGGCGCAGAACAGTTGAGAAGGAAACACGGCAACTGGGAAAGAGTTGGGGAGAGCTGAGGCACATTTCCAGAAATCGCACACGATGGCGCGTAGGCGTTGTAGAGGCCCTAGGACCCACAAGGGGATACAGGACATAAGTAAGTAAAAAGTATAGAAAAAATCATCGAATTTATTGCAAAACAACAGCTTATGGACTATTTTGAAAACAACAGTATTCTATCAATATATCAATCAGGGTTCAGAAAAAATTATTCCTGTGAATATGCCATTAACCATATAATAAACGAATTGAAAAATGAAGGAAGAAGGAAGAAAACACTGGCATTATCTTGGATTTTAAACGAGCATTTGAGACAATAGACCGCGAAGTACTCCTTAAAAAAATGTATAAGTATGGTATCACAGGAACAGAGATAAGATGGTTTCATACATTTCTAACAAATAGGATGCAAAGAACTAAAATCGGCAATAGTATATCGGATTATGTCGAAGTGGAGTATGGTGTCCCACAGGGACTTACCAAAAGTATTGAAAAAATGTAAAATTACTTTGTACGCAGACGACACATCAATTTATGCCGAGGTAAACTGCGCACATGAATGTAAAACAATGCTAACGGACGATATTAGAAACATAACAACATGGTTTAAAATGAACAAATTAAAACTGAATGAACAAAAAACCAAAATGATGGGTATTAATCTCGATAACGACACTAATATAGTAAAATAAAACGGCATACACATTGAAAATGTACACAATATTAAATACTTAGGAGTGATTATTGACAACCAAATGAATTTTGAAGCACATGTAGATTATATATGTAAAAAAATTCCCAAAAAAAAAACTGTTTTTTTTTTCAAACATATCAGAAAAAAGATGGACGACATGACGGCTATTATAGTCTACAACAGTATAGTAAAACCGCATTTTTAATACTGTGCCACTATTCTATATTCGTTACAGAAACTACAAAACAAAGCGATGAGAAGTATCCTAAGATGTAATCGTTTTACCCCGATTCGATCAATGCTGGACGC